>JAOWBP010004377.1:1393274-1405607 GCA_028571105.1 Tragopan temminckii
GCTGCCCAGAGCCACATCCAGCCTGGCCTTGAATGCCTCCAGGGATGGGGCATCCACAACCTCCTTGGGCAACCCCTCTAGGGAAGGGACTTACTGCTGCAGGGGAAACCCAGCATCCTCACACTCATGGGCAAAGCTCCCTGCCTGAGGCAGTCAGGAACTTGTTGAGATCTTATCTTCCTGAGACATAAACTCTATTGATACTCCTCTGTCCTTATGCCAAGTGTTACAGTGACATAGAAATTGTCTTGCGAAACAACATCCCCTGGAGAAGAGCACTGAGCAGTAAGAATTCTGCCCTACAGAATATTTTGGGTCAGAAAATTACCTTTTTAGTGCACCTGAACAGAACTCCAGCACTGGCTGAGATTTGGGCTCCACTTGCTGGGGTGGTACTGCTTAGACTGGATGGAGGCAATGAGATATCCAGACACCTCTCCCTCCTCCTGCTCCGTTTATCCATGAGGATGCTAAAGAAGGACAAAGCCTCCACAGATCTCCTTTATAACCCCATTGCCTCTCCCTTAGCCAAAATATTGGGATGGAAAGAGCTAAAGGTGTTGCAGAAGGAAGGAAACAGTCCCTGAGGAGCTATATCTGATTTCTGGAACTTTTCTGGGCTTGCAGCTGCATTGCTGCTGCAGAAGCAGGGGACAGCAGCTGAGATGCTCGCAGCAGAGCAGGACTGCCTTCCCACCTAGAAGTCACTACGAGATCTCCAGCGCTTTTATCTCACGTCCCATCCTCCCAGGTTGTTTTGATCGGCGTGCACAGTTCAGAGCTGTTGCCTTGTTTATCTGCTGTGCTGGGTGCTTTCATCTCTCTCCTGGAAATCCGGCGGCTGCCGGCAGTGAAGGGAAGTGCAGTTTCAGAGCCTTCTGTTGAATTGTACCCAGATCTGCTCACCTTTCACCTCTTTTCCCTGCCACCACTTGTCGGACTCTGATGACTTTGTGAGGAGTTTGTAATGAGTCTGATGTGCTCAAAAGCTGATTCTTCCCCACCAGGGGATTCAGTTGTGACCGTGAATCTTTATTAAAATGGGCTCGGCACTTTGAACCTAATTTTTTCTTCTAAAATTAATGTAGCTACAAAAAGCCAGTAACAGGAGTTTGGGGGATTATTTCTATGAAGCTTTTTTTTCCGTTGCTTGACTCAATATAGGCTTGCTTTATGATTGTAGTGAGATAGGGAGTGGATCTTAGGTCTGTTTTAATCGGAGAGCTGCTCAGTTTCAGATGCAGAACAGATAGTGAATGGAAACCAGTCAGGGAAAGGTGGGGGGAACAAAAGCAGAAGTTGGGAGGGCCAGGGGCTCACAGGCACAACATGGGCAGTGCCTGGTGGGATACACCCCTTCTGCAGCATCCTGAGGCAGGGCTCAGAAAAGGGGCAATCCATCAACCTGTAGTAGTTGTTTTATTCCCTGGAGCCTGAGAGAAATCTGTGGTTTATACGGTTTTCTGCAGTTTGAGGAACGTTGGCTGCCTTTATCCATGGGAACATCTTGCTTCTCTCGCCTTCTTGCCGTCCATCCACCCAACCGCCGTGGCAGTGAGTGCCACAGGCTGTGATGCCACACACAGTGATGTCTGTGTCTGTCTGCAGAGCATTCCCAGCACTCACACCGTGTTTTCTGTCTCGGTGAGGGGTGAGGGAGCAGTGACTGCCAGAGCCATTGGCAGATGTGCACGCAGTTCTCCAGACCCTGTGCATCCTGAGGTCCCAGCACCAGAGCTCTGGCTCGGCAGCTTGTCACTGCACTCACTTGGAATGTCCACATGGGCTGTCTGTAAGCAGAGCGTGGTAAAACCTCTCAGCAAATGATTGATTCATCATTAATCATCCAGGTCTGCTTACAGGGAGGGCTTCAGAAAATGCTCTTATGGCTGCACCTCTGCAAACCCCAAGGTCCTGACTTGAACAGAAGCCAGCTGGGTGCTTTCCCATGGAAGAAGCTCTGGCACAGAGCTCTGGCACCAGACCCCTAGATTGCTCCAGAAATGCTCTGTGTCCTGTATGGAACAGTGATAATGCCTGCACAGCTCACTAACACAAGGGCAGATTCCTCCTGCTCCTCCCAGCAGCTCCATTAGCGTCCAACAGATCAGATTGTCCCATTGGAGCAGGCAGTTGTTCTTCCACTCATGCTCAATAACCTTCATCACCAACCAGTCCAAGCCAGGAGAAACTGTGCAAGTCTGCAGAGAAGCAGATGGAAGGAACCAGACTCAACACATGGCAGACCTTACATGGTCATTTCCCAGCCGTGGGTCAGATGCAGATGATAACTCAAAATGAGATTTATTAACCCCGGTGTTGTTGATCATAGATCTCAGACAGCTTCCCCTCCTGGATGCTGTTCTGGCTTTAGAACTCTGAAAGCCTTGTCTCCGTATCTCCCAGGATACCAAATGACAGTGCAGGGTCAGAAGAGCCTCAAGGTGATGTGAACAGGCATTTTTCTCTTCTCCAAGCATCACCTCCAAGGGTGGATCTTCAGCTATGAGAGCTTTATCTGGATGTATTCATTTAATAGTAAAAGCCAGGGGATGAAGTGCAGCAGAAAGGTGCACTTCCAGGTGGAGGGTTTGTCTGTGTTCTCCCAAACCTCATGTCCTCATAGAGAACCCTGGGCTGTAGCAGTTCCTTGCCAGCTACCCCATCTATCTGGTCTCAGATTTGCAGGAAGCCTTCAACCCCATCCTTAAGCCTGAGAACAATCCAGTCAGATGCCTTGGGCTGGCAGCATCTCAGGAGAGCTGTGGGCAGGGTACTCCCAGCTGCTGTTAGAAGAAAAATCCATTATTTTGTTGTAATCCTGAAGACCTTCCACTCCCAACAAATTACACATGAGGCTCACAGAGAGGGTTCAGCCTGATCAGAAGGAAGGTCGCATGCATGACTAGTGTGCACCTCTTCTAGGGTAGGATTGCCATTGCGTTCTCTGCTCATTTTGGTTTCTCAGTTGCAGAGGTCACAGTTCAGACTTTCTATCACTTCTGGTCAGTAAAGGAATCCCTTCTGGCAGATGATAGAGGATGCACAGAAGCTACAGTGGTGGGTGTAGCATAAGATGGTACAGATAAGAAATGGGATGGGATGGGAAATGGGATGGGATGGGGTGGTATAAGATAGGTTAAAAAACAGAGCAGTTGTTCAGAAGAAGTAGACCAGGCCATGGGTATTCTGGGACTAGGTGCTAAAATGGAATCTGCAGCTTGCCAAAACAATGGGATTCCTCTAATTGCTGCCTAGCCTATCAGGATTGCTTTGCAGTCAGGACACAGAGATGGGGAGGCTGTGCAGCAGATCTGCAATAGCTCTTTAAGGAGAAACTCAGGTACTGGGAAATATAAAGCCTGAGGTCACTTCAGTGGGTGTAACATGGATGGTGACTGCTGGGGCTGTTCCCATCCTGCTGAGCTCTGTGGCTGAGTCAGAAACCACAGGAAGAGACAGAGCAGGAATACTGGCCCCAAATCTGACCGGTGCACAGCTGCAGCACAGGCCTTGTGCTGGAAGGTTGCCTGTCCCCTTGCTGTGACCAGAGGCCATTCCTGCTGCATGATTCACAGCACAGAGCAGAGCTTTGGTGAGCCTCTGAGCCCTCCCCAGAGCTTTCTTGAGGTGGTACTGGGGAGGGTGGGGGGCATAAAGCTGTCCTGGAGGGGTTTCCTCTGCTCCCACACTGCTGGTGGTGTGATGTAACCCAGCTTTTATATGGAGATAATAATGTACCTTTCTTGGCAGGGCTTCTCCTGAGGTCTTCTCATTGCTGTCTTTAAAGAGGGTAGCTGTAGCTCAGGAGAACAGCCCATTGGGTGCTCAATCCCCCTCTTTGCAGCCAGGCTGTCTGTAGGGGAGATCTGTGCATCAGGCGTCAGGCATGGCCGTGCCTTCAGGCAGTGTGGTACATCCTGCCCTTGTCTCTGTAACTCCCTCTGTTTCTCTGCACAGATGAATTTTATACCTTTTCTGAAATCCTCAGATATGAGCCCATTCTCCCTGGTTATCCATAGGCCAAGCAAGTGGCTGATAATGAAGAGAGCCTGAAGCACTCTGAGATCAGGATGTTTTCTAAGGCTGTGAGCAAGACCAAAGAAAGCCAAGCCCCAGGCTTGCAAAATTCAGAAAAGACAGAGGGTTGGGAACACTGCTTGCATGGCAGGGCTGGATAACCATCACCCTGCAGGTGAGCAATGTCAAGTCACAGAGCACAGCTGCTCAGGCAGTGCCTCTACCACTACATCCCCGGGGCTAAATGGGAACCTCTGCCTTAAATCTTTGTGCTGCTGCCACTTCTGTTGGTTGTGCAGCCACAAGCTGATGCCAGGAGTGCCCCGCTGCTGCGGAATGAAAGGAAAGCTGCATTTGTGGTGTTGTGTGTGGGTGTGTGCAGCATGGGCTTTTTATTGGAAATTCCCTTTCTCTCCCTGCATGTTTTGCAGGGTGTGTGCCCATGGAAATGAGCACAAACCATGGCTGTGTGATGGCAGGATGCTGTGGTGGTATTCTTGGGAACACCCACATGCTTCCAGGGCATTTTTTTGCCAAACTGTGTCTGACTCGAAAGTGGCTGCACAGCAATGATGTGCTGAACAAACGTAAAGAGCATCAGGCATGGCTGCCCCGCTGCGGACAGCATAACCTGCACTGTCCTCAGCAGCCATCCAGCCAGTATGGCATGAGAAGAGAGGGATTGGAGAGACAAACCTGTTGGCAAGTGATGGAAACTGGAAGCTGTGTAGAAAGGTGAAGGAGTCATGAATTGTATGGCCAACAGCACAGCAGAGTCCTGGACATGAAGGAGAGGGAATTTGGAATCATAGCTGTGATGTCAGACTGCAGATGGGTGGAACTGGTC
This sequence comes from Tragopan temminckii, assembly GCA_028571105.1. Taxonomy (NCBI): domain Eukaryota; kingdom Metazoa; phylum Chordata; class Aves; order Galliformes; family Phasianidae; genus Tragopan; species Tragopan temminckii. Next base: position 1,398,142 of record JAOWBP010004377.1, read on the forward strand.
ATGCCCCTCCAATAACAGGAGCATCCGTGCCCTGCCTGGCTCCATGCTTAGTATTCATTGCAGAGGGTCTTACACTGCTCTCCCCTGCCCAGCCCCCAACTGCAGCAGGTTGGGGTCAACCTGCACTCACTCTGCATGACTGCAGGCAGGCGTAACATACAACGGAGACTTATTTCCAGGGCTAGAGGGCCAAAAGCCCGAGGCTTTGGATCAGTCACTCCAGCAGCTGCTTGTTTGGAGTGCAAAGTTCACACAGTTCAATCCTCCCGCTGCCTCTCCCCCCTTTCCCAGTGGAAGCAGACTCGAGGCAGGCTGCTCCCCCCATGCAGTGCGCCTGTGCGTGGGGAGCTGTGAGCAAACCTGCTTGGACTTTGGAACTTCCCCACTCAGTTTTTATTAATTCTTCCTTTGCAATAATCCTCAATATGTTTCGCTTACATTCAACGAGCAAGAGGGGAGCACTGCCTCAGTTAATTTAACTCCCACAAATTCCCATCGCGGCTGCAGAAAGATTGCGCTGCCTCGAAGATAAAGCAGCCTCTTTATATTTCAAAAGGTTAGAGATTAGATCTGGTTACCGTTACGCTTTTATTAAAATTCTTATTTACATTTTTTTTTTCCTTCTCATTGATGCAATTACAGAAAAGACAGAACTTTTTCAATTCAGTTTTTCAGCACTGAAATATCCCCAGTCAGAAGCTTGCATGCATGTGGAAGGGCAGGGCCTGGTTCCCTTCCCTGCAGATGGGCAGGGAGGAGCTGGTGCAGGCACTGCCTGTCTTCCTCTGTGCTCCACGCTGAGAACTAGCACAGGACTTGACCGAATTTCTCAGGCTTGCAGCAAAAGGTGGGGGGGTTGCATCCAAACAGAAGGTCCCTGCAGTATTTTTTCTCTTGGAAAATAGCTTTCGGTTATATCCCAGATGTGAAGCTCAGGAGAATCTGCAGTCTGGCATCTGGTGCTTCAAGCTCCCAGTGGTTCTGCTAAGGATGCAGAACAGAGCTCCTGTGTTTACACCAGGTGAATCTTCATGGAACAAAGTTAGGTATTACAGCAAGAGTGCAGGACTCAAGGCTGTCACACATGCAGCATTGGGTGAGCTACTGCCTAAAGGTAATGGCAAGGGCAAGGAGACCCAAGCCTATGGGCAACAGCATAGAGGCAAATCCAGAGTCATACCAGATTGAAGGAAGAATTGTGCTCCTTAGGAGGAGCACAGGGCCCCAGAACTCACCCACAGGAGCAGGAGGAGATGCAGGGCGATGCTCAGCGATGCTGCTCCTGATCTTGGCAAGGGAAGAAAGAGGAGATGCCATCTCCTGAACGCCACTGACCCCTGCACTGACACAAATCATGTTCACTGCAAATCTGCAAACCTGTGACCTGCCTGCTCCTGGCTCACACACACCATAAAGCAAGGAGACGCTGAACAGACAAGAGCAGCTGTCTCCATCAAACAGCATCGCCCCGCTCAGGAGCAGGGGGCATCCAGGGAAGCAAAAGGGAGGATCAACAGAGCAACAGAGGGAGCATGAAGGGCAACCCATGCAAACACATGTAGGACACTGCAAGTAGAGATCAAGAAGATCTTGAATTTACTACAGCAGATGCAAGTCAGCAAAGCGCTTCATATAAAGCAGCACTGGTGGGATACAGCAGCAAAACAGCTTTGCCTAAAAGGCTGCTAAAAAAAATGGGTCTTTTTATCCTGTCGTGGGTATGGGACACTCCTCAACACAATGCCCAGCCTAAGGATGTCCCTGCCATCCTCAGAGTGTGCAGGCAGGATGGAGGATAGCAGGGAGCGGAGCAGAGTGGGAGCTGAAAAACAGAGGGGAGACTCAGTGGGCCTCAGTGCAGCAGTTTCATAAGGCACAGGGGACAAGGCAGAGATGTTTTTGCTCCCATGTCCTTCCTGTGTGCTGACCATAATTGATCTCCACCTTGCTTCCAGCCCTGGGTAACCATGAGCCACCCAGCACATGGCCCCATAAGAACAGCATCCCAGAGACAGGAGGGGGGAGTTACTGGAGGAGAGACTGAGAACAAGAAGCAGCTTCAGGTCCCTGCCCCTGTGATGCTCAGCAGGTCCCAGGACATCCTCACCGTGCAGAGGGGATGAAGATCCAGCCTGGGGTCTGCATGCCTGCACCAGCCCCGTGTATTCTCTCAGCAGCTGCATGCAAGGAGAGAGCCCACAGCCCTTGCTGCTGGTGGTGTATCTCCCTGACAGCACGGAGATGCTGCTTTCAGGTCCCTGTGTGACATATGGCAGAGTGGGAGTGGAGTGGCTGGAAGCCACATGGTAGCCGGTAGCTTGCCTGTCTCTTCAAGGCTGTTTATTTTTATAAGGTGTCAACACCCTCAGTCAGAGACTTTGAGACTACAGAAAAGCACTGGGGAGAAAAGGCTCCTTCCCACGGTGCACCACTGGCCTGCTGTGATGTAGTGGGTAGTGTAATGGGGGGGGCTCAATTGGAGGTTCAGTTGATCATGTTCTGGATCTCCTCTCATCATCACAGAACGTGAAAACAAAATCCACACCAAGGATTTTTGCCCTGCTTACAGAGAACGTGCCCTGTGCATCAGGGCCAACGTCTCCAGGGAGGGGGGCTGGATTTTATCTTGGTGAAAACATGGGTGGGTTACAGCTCTGCAGCCTTCATCTCATCATGATCTGTTGCACTTCTGCAGCAGCTTTCTATCCAAGGACCACCAGGTGTAGCATCACCTGGGATCAGTAGAGATCATTTCTCTGCCCAGCTCTGGAAGGAGAGAAAAATGATGAAGAGTACATACTGCTTAGGACACTTTTGATTCAGTGAGCATAGGCAGCAAAAGAGAAAAAAAACATTTAAGTGACACTGGGGTAGAAATTTAGGTTGGTTGAATTGTAATCACCTATTCTAAAGTCTGGCTAGGCTCTGGGTTTAACACCCCCTTTTTGATGGAACTGATGAAACTGGAGTATGAAATCACAAAAATAAAACCCTGCTCTCCTTTGTAGGGTTTCAGAGGCATTTTCTGCGACTTGGTTTCTCAGAAAAGGGGTCAAAATGTCCTCCCAGTCCTCCTATTTTTTAGCAACAACAAAGAAAGAAGCCCCTCCCCCCCCCCTTTTTTTTTTGTCTGAGGGGAAGATCTAAGCTCCTGGCAGCCTCAGAAGCTTCCCAAGGCGTTTTGATGTTTCCTAAACAAAGTGGGAGGAGGTGGGAGTTGGGGATCGATGGGAGCTTTGTTTATCCCCATCTTGTATTGCAGTCCCAGAGATACCCACCTGTCAGAGGAGGTGGGAAGGGTCAGAAATGCAAAGGCTGGCAGCTGGGGTGGAAGGTGGTGGAGCTTTGTTGACTCTTTTTAGCTGCAAAACTGTGTTGGTTGTCAAAATTAATGGAAAATAGTAGTCAAGGGTAGTCAAAGGGACAGACTAAATGTCAGTCTGTGCAGAGCTTGGCACAGAGCCTGAGGGAAGCATCAGTCCAAAGCCACCCCAAGAGACAGGCCCTTGCCCAGCAGGGATGAAGAGTTAGTTTTCTCATGAGCAGGCTGCAAACAGCAGCACATAGGCATCTTCACACCTTTGTGGTGATTCAGCCAACCAGCACCAACCACTTTATCTACTAGGGGAAAAAAGGGTGCTTTGTGCTGAAATTTCTATAGGTTTGCTCTGCAATGAAAAGATGGCAGGGGAAAAAATGACCTAAGCGTGTCAGACTCCAAATAGTAGCATGTCTTGGACATGGTGTTGGTGGAGAACCACTGCCACGAGGAATACAGATGGAGTTAAGAGGCTGTCAGACAAAGCCATGGCAGAATGGAGAGCCCCAGCTTGGCTCAGGTTCGCCCAAAGGCTCAGGGAGCTTCCTGCATCTGTGCTCTCACTCTGTGTTAATTGAAAGCCAGACCTGCAGACAGCAAATAATTTCTAGGTGCTCGCAACCCTAACACCACCTTAATGAAGTTCTTTGGATGAAAATTCCCTTCGGCTGATAGTTCTTCTTAATGAGATCCAACAAGGTGCTGGGGAGGACAAACCATTAGACACGATGTTCTGAGATGAATTTCTGCCAGTGCTCCTCGGGATTTGGTGCTCTTTGTGCCAGGCCTGACAAGCCCCATGTCACAGGTAAGTAATCTGGATGCTTGACCTTTTCTTTCCAGTCCATCAGTTGCAGGGATAAAGCTGCTAGCTCTTCTGACAAATCCTTTTTCTGGAAAAATAGCAAAACTTTACTCGGGGTGAGGGGGGATAAGAAGTGGGCATTGCCCACTCCTTGCACTTGCAAGCAGAACAGGACTAGCAGTAAGTGCTATACAGCCCCACAGCTATTGGAGTAAATCTTTTGTTGGAGTGATCAGTTGAGGGCTGCCTTGCAGAGACAAAATGCTGGCAATGTGATTCTTTCCTTGTCAGAAAAGCGAGCAAGAATCTCCCTTCCCTCGCAAAAGTTAACCAGCCAGATTTCACATGGTGCACAACAACAGGTAGTTCTGTTCTGTTGACTCCAGGACAATGATGGTCTCTTTATCCTCATTTTTTTTCCCCCCAGCAAAACAGAGAAACAAACAACAATCTCAAAACATTTAAAGTTCTGCTTCCAAGTCCCAAGATATCTTTTCTCCTCCATCCTTCCTCCCTGAGGCTCAGCCTCACACCAGGCTGCCCGCATTTATTTCTTTCTTTACATTTTAAAGAGGTACATTCATTTTGCAGGGTGTTCTCCGGGGAACAGGAGAGGCAGTAAATTGATTTATGAAGTTCATTTGCTCGCAGCCGCATGCCGGCAGCTGTCCCAGCTCTGCTGCTGCCCACATGGGGCTGGAGGAGAGCGGCGAGGGATGCATGGAGGGGGTGGTTGAGGATGCACACACACATGAACATATGTTCCTGCCCATTTTCCCCTTTGTATTTTGAGTTTCCAGTCCCAGAGTTTCCCCTTTGGTGCAGAGAGGATCAGAGATAGGTTGGGTGAGTGGGCAAGAGCACCAAGTATGCAAGAGAAGCCCCACGACCCCAGCTCCTTGGGCAGGCAATGAGTGACAGACCCCTCTTTCCACCCGTCCCAACAGATGTCTCTCACTCTCCTTGCAGCAGGATTTTACTGGGTTGGCCTCACTGGAGGCTACAGAGACGTGGTGAGCACATGTTGGTGCTGGTCAAGTCCAAGGCCATGATGATACATCTCTACTGGAGCTGCACCACCTCGTGACTGGGCAACATTTAGCTGAGGATAAACCACTCAGAAGCCATTCTGAGATGGGTGTGGGGACTTTCACCATCACATCCTGCCCAGGGCACGGTGGATTTGGAGCAGTGAGGATGGTGAGGACAAGGCAGCTGCTGGGTGCTGCATGGAGGCTTCCATCCATCCCAGTGCCCACATGTGGTGGCTCTTTGGGCTCTGTCCCCAGCAGCTCCCTGTGCTCTCTCTGCTCACAACATCAGTGGAAACCCCGTGCAGTTTCAAGGCCTTGACATTTATGAATTAGTCCTTCCTATTATTATTTACTTATCAGCTGTTTATTAGAGAGCTCCCTCAGCTGCACACAGGGATCTGTCCCCTTGGCATTTGCTTTGTTCTGGTATGAGATTATATCAGTGTGTTTGTTCCCCTGTTTACAGATGTGTTGTAATCCTAACTGCTTCACTTTAAGTGTTTAATGAAGGTATTTACTCTAAATTGTTTGCTGGGATTTTCTTCTACTGTTGAGGGATAAGAAGAGGCTGCAGCATGCTATTTCATTCCAACGATTTATAGTAATTGACATTTTATATCAAATAGAGGAGGCTTAACTGGTCTGAATGGTTGTCCCAGCTGAGGCAGTGCCTCTGCTTGCAGGACTGAAGCTGCTGAATTTGGTGCCAGACCCTGACAGCTTTTGGTCCAAACAAGGCTAAACACATCCTCTAGGCCACAGCACCCCCAGCAATGGGGCTGTTATCTCCTGCATGGCCAGGAGAGCTGTGCTTTCCCTTGAATCCCCCTCATAGCATCCCAGGAGCCTCCCAGCCACTGTCTGTGTTTTCCTTCCAGTGCCTCCACCAGTCCTGGAGCAGAGCAGACCCAGCCCAATGGCAAACTGCACAGAGGCCACCCACAAGCCAGAAGGAGGATTGCATTTGTTGATGGGTAAATGTATGTACTAAGAATAGCTCCTTCCAGCTTTGCTGCTCACCTACCTTATCCTGCTCCAATTACCTAACTTAATTTACTCCAGCTGTTCCTCCATATCTCTACGATCTATTTTGTACCTCCTTCTGGCTCCCCTTTGATTTCACTGTATATTTTAACATACCAGATTCATTTATCTCTGAAAGTGCCTCTCCTTACAGGAAGACTGTATACAGCTCCGATACATTTCGCATTACTTTCATTTCCAGCCCGTTCCCAGCCGGGCTTTGTGGCGCACACAGATGCTGGCAGCACAGCAGTTATCTGCAGAACATATTCAGCTCAGGAAACACTTGTTCCTGAATGAAACTCATTGTCCTGCCCCATTCCCATCTCATTCAGCACACAGATTTGAGGGGGGAAAACTGCGACCTGAATTGCTGAGATATGCTCTCGTTGAAAACTGGGCTCAGCCATTATCTCCCCCGAGCTCCTCTTCCAGTCCTGTCTGTCAGGGGGGCATATCTGGCCCAAGGCTTTTGCTGTCATTCTCGGCAGCAGCACCTGTCCATTGCTGCTGTCCATTTGTCCAATTTCCTGTTTTGATATGAAAAAAAAAAAATGATGATGTGGACACAAATCTCAGAGCAGCTGGAATCAGGTAGCAGCTCTGCTCCGTCTGTGATACCGGCAGTGGATTCTCTCTTCTCCTCTGCGCGTTTTGTCCACCATAAAGCCCGGGGGAACTGGAGAATCCAAGGTATCACCGTAAAGCACGACCCACGGATGGGTCCGCGGGTTGAAACCCTCTAGCGGGATGGCAGCGCCCGGAGCAGCGGGAGGAGGAACCGCTAGAGGGCAGGGACGGACCGCCGGGCTGCGCGGAGCCCGGCACGGCACGGCACGGTACTGCACAGCATGGTTCTGCATTGCACAGCGTGGTAACACACGGCACAGCACTGCTCGGCACGGCACGATACTGCGTGGCACGGCACGGTGCTGCATGGCACGGCATGGTGCCACTTGACGTGGCACAGCGTGGTACCACATGGTGCTGCACTGCACAGCACGGTGCGATGTGGCGTGGTGCCTCACCATATGGCATGGTACAGCACTGTTCAGCATGGCACTGCATGGCTCAGCATGGTACAGCACAGCTCAGCACGGTACAGCACTGCTCAACATGGTACTACATGGCTCAGCATGGTACAGCACTGCTCAACATGGCACTGCATGGCTCAACATGGTACTGCATGGCTCAGCATGGTACGGTACTGCATGGCTCAGCATGGTACAGCACTGCTCAACATGGTACTGCATGGCTCAGCATGGTACAGCACTGCTCAGCATGG
>JAOWBP010004377.1:1405707-1415834 GCA_028571105.1 Tragopan temminckii
TGTGGCAGGGGGGTTGGAGATTCGTGATCCTTGAGGTCCTGTCCAATCCAAGCCATTCTATGATTCTATGCTTATCAGTTTTCAGTGTGCATTTGGATCACATCATCCAGCTTCGCAACCACAGAGGGTGAAAGCTTCCTATTCACAACAGCGCTGGAGCTCTCAAGTGAGATTATTAGCCAAGAACTGGGATTTTTGGAAAATGATGCAGACTGAAATGACTGAAGGACTTCCCCCAACATTGCAGGAATGGGAAACAGCTCCTGGCACAGGGTTTGTGATAGTCCCAGCCAATAGACATGCCCCAAATTATGCCCATTTACTGCACAGTAAGCCATGCCAAATCCAGTGCAGTGAGCTGCACAAGTGCTGGTTGCACTCATGTATTTTTCTGGCAGTGTAAAAAATGAAGAAAGCAAAGTTAATAGCTGTGCTAGATTTCCTGATTAGAGATTGAGGTAGTATCTCCTTTTCTTAATTGTTTTTTTTCTACTAACTACAGCAGTTGTCCTTGGTTTTGCAGCCTCCCTAGAAGCCACAACAAGCCACACAAGGTTACAGAAAATACCAATTTCTGCTATTCTGTTAACTTAAAAAATGAGCATCTGTGAAAAGAATGCAGTGCTGGAGGGTCTCACCAGCAACATCCACCAGAGGTGACATAAATACAGCGATGAGCTCACATTCAGCTGAAACATCCAAATAAAAACACTTTCAAAGAGAGAGGATTGCACTGACAGAAGAACAAAATGGAGCATCTCACCAAGGCTACACACATGCATGCTGGTTGCGGAATAACTGAGTGCAGTTCCTGGTTTGTGCAGGAAGCAGCGACGCTCCCTGTGGTCTGCTTCCCATCAGCACGCCATGGGCTGTGCCCTGCAGCTCCACAAAGAGCAAGCATCCAACCTCTAGCACCCAGCAGGGACCACCCTTCCATCAGCAGAGAGATGGGATCCAACAGATGGGATGGGCCAGGGACTCACCCAAACCACGAGCAAAACCCAACAGGCTGATGCCTCCATTGGAAACAATTCTGGGAGCAGTCCTTGCCCAGTGAGTGCAAAAAAGCCCCTACCAAAGACATAAGCAACCCAACGTGCTGGGAGCAGCAGGGCAGCCATGTGCCGAGGGATCCTGTCACAAATTAGTAACAAAGCAGCCCTTCATCTTCCTCTGTGTCCTTTACCACACCCTATAATTGCAGAGGATGCAGAGGTAGCTCACATCTTGCATGACTCAGGAGGGGAGGAAAACATTATTTTTTCCTGTTTTTTGTTTTGTTTTACTTTTTTGTATTTTGCTTTTTAAATGAGGCCATGAATCAGTTCACATCTCCCCAGCACACACACAGTCATGCTTAGCTTATAACACCCTCTGAGGGAAGCAGAGCCTGAGGACTGCTTTATCAACCTGCTGCACTCCCCAGCAAGGAAACAATTATTGCAGGTTGATCCCAACTGTTCCACACTGAGACTATCAGTTCTGATTAAATGCTGCATGTTGGCACACCAATGTGTGCATGGCTTTATCTGGTTAAGTGGCCATCCTGCTCCCCCAGCTCTCAGAAGCATTATCTTTAATTTCCCTCCTGCAACACAGCACCGAAGGCTTTGCCTCAACACTGAGGGTGAGCATCTAAATGCCTATGGCTTTTCTGAACCCAGCACGGTCCACACAGTACAGGCTTCTTCTCCTGATCCCTGCGTGCTGGCTGGTCTGTGAGCCTGGGAATCTAATGATGTCCAGAAGTACCCATAGCTCCAAACCCTTCACCCATCTGAGAATCACAGAATCATTAAGGTTGGAAGAGACGTCTAAGACCACCAAGCCCAACCCAGCCCATCCTCACTATGTCCCCAGCTGCCACAGCTCCATGTTCCTTGAACACCTCCAGGAACAGTGACTCCACCACCTCCCTGGGCAGCCTGTGCCAGTGCATCATCACGCTTTCTGAGAAGAAATTATTCCTAATATCCAATCTGAACCTATCCCAGCACAACTTGAGGCCATCACCTCTCATCCTATCGCTGCTACCTGGAAGCAGAGGCCGACCCCCACCTCACCACAACCTCCTGTCAGGGAGCTGTAGAGAGCCATAACATCTCCCCTGAGCCTCCTCTTCTCCAGACTGATCCATCCCAGTTCTCTCAGCTGCTGCCCATCAGACTTGTGCTCCAGACCCCTCACAGCTCCATTGCCCTTCTCCGGACACGCTCCAGGGCCTCCATGTCATTCCTGTAGTGAGGGGCCCAACACTGAACACAGCACTCATCTGTCGGGAGATTTCTGATTTCAGCAATTCTCTCTGATTCCACCTACTTCACAGCATTAAAAAAGAAAACAAACAAACAAACAAAACCACAGAAATAAAAGAAAAATACAGAACATCTCTTGACGAAAATCTCCAGGGCATGGTTGCCAGGCGTGACAGAACAGAAGGTGATCAATACATCACCCAAGGAGCCATCAGCCCCGTGGTTTCACCCCATGAGGCCACGGTGGCTGCAGCAGTGCCATGTGTCACAGGAGTCTGTCTTTCTGTGCCCAAGAGGACGGACCCTGGGCAGCCTGATATGGTGGGAGGCAACCAGCCCATGGCAAGGATTGCACTGGATCCCTTCCAACACAAACTATTCTGTGGTTCTATGAGTATGAAGTTTTATATATCCATTTTGAGGGCATTATAAATGAGCCTTTCTGTATTAATTTGAGCTAGTATTGTTGCAACTGCTGTGCTTTGATTAGAGCGCTAAGACGCTAATTAACTAACCATACAAATTCAGCTCCACACACAAGGTGATCTCCTGTGGGCTGTGCAGGATTTTGTGTGTAACACTGCATCCATGCAGCTCGGGCATAAATCTGTTTTCTTTCTCCCAGCACTAATTCCCAGTTGAATGTGGAAGAAATTCAAAAGTTTCCAGCCAGAGAAAATGCCAGCTTAGACGCACATAAAGCCTTTTGGATGACACATTTACAGAAACCACCTTAATTAATTATCTCATAAATATCTCACTGCTTTCCCTATTGCAGTGTTAAATTCCACGTCTCACGAGCTCTCCCCAGCAGTGCTGAGCAGGAGGAACTGCCCCATGGCCCTGGCCCCACTCAGTGTCCTGGTGGTGTCACACCACCATGCTTTGATGTTTGCTCAAACCTTCCTGCTTGCTTCCACTGCCCCTCATTACGAGACCACTGCAGGCAATGCAGTCCAGGGTTCAAACCATCCTTATGTGCCAGCTGGGCTTCCCACTTGCAGTCAGATCCACAAGCTTCCCCTGCTGAGACAAGTCTCATTCTTCTCTCCATCCGGGGTTGGGTGTGCCTTGCCCTGTTCTTGGATAAAGCTAGGAGCACCTTGGGTGAGCTGGATGCTGGGGTTACTCACAACTCAGCCATGTTTGCTGTGTTACGAGAAAGGATCGAACCTCTGCTTCATAAAGACAACTCACACACACAGGGATTCACGTGGGGATTAGAAGTAAGGGAGGTCTGAGTGCAGCACCTGTACTGGGCCTAAAGAGGTGATGCATGGGAGCAAGCTGTTCAGAGCTCTAGTCCAACCTGTAGCCACTGCTCCTGTGCTATTAGGATACAGTCTATATAACATGCTTTTCATGTTCCTTCTCTAAAGGGTTTTGGTCTGCATGTTGTGGCCAGTGTACAAACACAGCAGAACTCCATTCACCCTACAGTGAGGGAGGTTTTACCCATTTCCACTCAGAGATAGCAGTGGACACCTCCACACAGGCACAGCCCCGTCAGCCTGCTGCCTGCCCTACAGCCCCTCACCCCCAACCCACGCTCCCACTGCCTTCCTAGGGAAACAGCAGCAATTACTGACACAGAAGAGTAACCTGGGGGAAGTGCTGAGTGCTTTTCCAATTCTCTCTAATCTGCCTTCTGAAGGGGAAGCAGCAGGGAAGAGTTACTGCTCCGCTACAACAGGTGCTCAGAAATAATGTCAAGAATCTGTGCACTACTGAAATGCTCTTTTGTGAAGGAAAAGAACGAATTACCAAATTATGCTGGAAATGGGAAGTCTTCAGAGGGTAAAAGAGGTGATGTGATCTCTGAATCAAACTACAACATTTCCCAGTCTTGCTCCGGGATTGTGTTTTGTAAGGACTTTTGCAGCTGTGGCCCTTAATTTCCAAGCAATGCTATCTCTTGAGATAGCTGGTGAAACTGATGTGTGCCCACATTATCCTAAACCAGCCATTTTGATAAGAAGATAATCATTTCAGAAATGCCTGAAATGACAGCATTGACAATAATCACTTTGAATAGGAAAGCCACAAAACTCCAGAAACAACCCTCAGATGCATTGGGCCAGTAAGGTTTTTCTGAGCAAACAGAACTTTTGCAAAAACACAGTGCACGTATGCTGACCCTTCAGCCTGATGTTTCTGCAGTGACTTTCATGGGAAAGCAGCAATAATGACTGTTGGGTAAAGCAGTTAATGGCAGTGCAGCTGCTGCTGCCTCGGTGAGCTCTGAGAAGCTGAGTCCTTAAACCACGCCAACTCAGGAAACCTACAGGACGTGTCATGGGATGAATGGAGAGGAAATATCTTTATGGACGTCACAGCCTCAGTGGCCTTCTGAGGGATCTGATCCCGTCGGTGGGAACAGAAAGGGCAGAAGGTGGAAAGACAGGAGTTTGTTATTGAAGAATGAGAGTCTGGTGGTAACGAAAAGACTTTTTCTGGCTGGAGGAAAAGAGCTTGGGTAAAAGCACAGTGTGAAATGATAGAGAGCGTGGTAATAGAGCAGCCAGCAGAGCAGGAGGTGATCATCCCCCGTACTCAGCTCTGGTGAGGCTGCACCTGGAGTGCTGTGTTCAATGTTGGGCCCTCACTACAGGAATGACATGGAGGCCCTGGAGCGTGTCTGGAGAAGGGCAATGGGGCTGTGAGGGGTCTGGAGCACAGACCCCTGATGGGCAGCAGAGGGAACTGGGATGGATCAGTCTGGAGAAGAGGAGGCTCAGGGGGGATGTTATGGCTCTCCACAGCTTTCTGACAGGAGGTTGTGGTGAGGTGGGAGTCGGCCTCTGCTTCCAGGTAGCAGTGATAGGATGAGAGGTGATGGCCTCAAGTTGGGCTGGGATAGGTTCAGGCTGGACATTTGGAATAATTTCTTCTCCAAAAGAGTGATCAGACATTAGAATAGGCTGCCCAGGATGGTGGTGGAGTCACCATCCCCAGGAGGTGTTCAAGACACCTGGAGAGGTGGCACTTGGGGACATAGTTAGTGGGCATGGTGGGAGTGGGCTGAAAGTTGGATTTGATCATCTTAGTTGTCTTTTCCCAGCTTGGAAAAGGAGAGCTGGAGCTCTCCTCACTGCACCAGGAGCACAGGACACAAGCACAACCTGCGTGGAGCACCATCCCTGGGCTCCGAGTGCACTCTGCATCCCCCACTGCTAACAGGGGACTGTGCCAATCATCCCCAGGATTGCAGATTCCTAGAGGTAGAAGTAAGTTGTGCTGATGCCATCTGTTTACTTGTTTAAATGCTTATGAAGAGTCGCTTCTGGGTATTTGATCTGGTTTTATATGATAATTCCAGTGCTTTCTCATAACGATCTCCATAGCTGGGAGGAATGCTGGTAAATAGCACTGTGCAGGGCTCCGCAATCAAGTAACATCCTCCTTTATTGGGGTTACATACGCAGGGATATGACAGGGAGACACTCCCCGAGTACGGCGAAGCAATCTAACAGCACAACACTAATGAGAGGCACAAGGCCACCAACTCCCTGCGTCGCGCTTTGAAATTGTGCCCTGGAGTGCCTTTCAGCATGGGTTGCTCCAAGCCTAATTCAGAGACACAGAATGCTGTATGCAATCCGTGGAGCTGAGCAGCTGCTTGGGAAGTGAGCAACATCAGAGCCAGTCAAGCTACACTTCTTCTGCTGGAGATTTGCTGATCTAATTTAGAGAGGGCCTAATATTCCCCTTCTAATTAATTTGTTCTGTACGCTTGCAACGGAACTGGCTTTTGTTCTTTGGGAGCTCCTCAAAAATTAGATGCAATACCTGATGGAATTTAATTATATAGGCTGGGAGAAAGCGATTAAGGGCAAAGGGAGGGCTGATGGCACCGCACACGGCTTCAAGGGTATTAGCAGAGGGGATGGTGGAGGCTGCTTTGTCGCAGATGGAGGGAGAACACCAAGGAGCAATTGCCTCCAGCCAGAACTTTAAGGATAGAGATAAACTTCCTGTGACAGCCAAATGCCTTTGCAAGGGTCCGATGAGAATTACTCTGTGGTGGCTGGATCTCTCTCAGACACTGCTTCAATGAGAACTGGTCTGAACCTCACCCTTGGCCTTGTGCAGCAGATCGTGTTCCTGATGCTCTCTTATCCCCTTGGAGCTGTGTGCTCCCACAGCAGGGAAAGCAGCAAGCTAGGGAAGGGTCCCCATGGCGCTCAGCACTGAGACCTGTGCTCCTGACCTCTGCCAGGGCCAGCTTGTCCCGGAGCTTGGGAAGCCCTGGACCTTATATCCCAGTTCTCAGTGGGAGAACAAAGTTACCTGAGGTGCTAAAAGTGAAGGGAATTCAGCAGTGGGGCTCCTAGGTTAAACTTCAAGAGATATTTTGCAAAATTGCATAATGCACCAGTGTCTGGTCACCGCAGCCATGACCTTCTCTGCAATTATTCAGAGAAAAGTAGTGAAATGGCATGAAAGGGAAAAATAGCAAAGAGAAGGAGTGGAGACTGAGAACTGGGACAAATGAGAATGTCTTATCACAAGAAATTGTTCTGTTAGACTCTTGGAAACTGCTGAAAGTCACACAACTGAAGATATTCGTTGATAGGAGTGCCCCTCAGGCTGTATGAAGCACAGAGTACACAGACGTCCACACTCATACTGCCCTTCAAGGTACTTGAGCAGCAGCAATGCTCAGGCAGCCTCTGCCAACAGATCCCTTATGGATTTGGGTTCCAAAGCAGTGGGAGAGGGATGGTTTCAAGGCCCAGATATCTGTAAAGCCAGAGATAGCCAATGCTGTATCAGTTTCCTATGATGAGGGTGAATCAACCTCCTGGCCACAGCACTAACCCAGGGACAGGCAAAGTTGTCACTGTAAAGGAAAGTCATTGAACAGAAAGGTGGCAGAGGATTTGTCTCTGCTCTCAGAGCAGTGAGATCCTCCTGTGAAGATGTACCAGAGATTCAGGGAGGGCTGCATGGACACAGATCTCCTGGAGATGGTCTTCTGGGCTGCACACTCCTACCCATACAGCATCGTCAGGGTAAGCAATGGGAAATGGAAGAAAACCATGTTAAAGCCTTTTGCCTTAAACAAGCTGGTTAAAGCACTGACACTCAGAGCCTGCCACATTCCTGGAAAGATCTTTTAAGGCTCAGAATGGTAAGCCTTGCTCTCCTTAGGAAACACTAACACATCCAGTCAACACCCAACTGCATGTGAACATGACAGTAAGAGACCAGAAATAAAAGAAGTTTTGTGACATTTTCTGACATGTTTGGATCTCAGTCAACTGCAGCTGGTGCATGGGCTATGGGATTGCATGTTGAATTGTGATTCATCATTACAAAGCAAGAGCAACAGTACTGGGCACCGATTTCATGACAGCACAACACATCCTATATTGTCTTACAATCTACAGTCAAGGCTGTGTTAATTGGCATTTAAATTCTTCAGGTAGAATTGAAATGGTCTTTGATTTTGCCCCTCAGCATGCACCAGCATTTCCAGTACTTATAAGGGCTCTCGTCGTGTGTATGAGATTTCATGTAATAAACTTGCTTTCCAGAGAGAGAGGTGTAAACTGGGGAGAACATGGCAAAGTGGGAAACCTGGAAAGAATGATCTGACATTGACTGCTAACAGTATATTAAACTGTCCAGTGTGAGTTGTATATTTGTTCTGCTGTTCCCAAAGGTTATTGGCTGGTTTTGTTTGTTTACTTACTAGTTTTACAATTTATGGCTGTTGACATCACGAGCAGAGCAAATCTGACACAGCTCTGACAGTGGTGATGATAATGACCAACAACAATCTCTTGGGATTAATGTCTACCCCTACTCTTGTGCCTGTGCTGCCCAATACAGTGACTTACAGCAAGTTGCAGTGACTGTGTCGAAACAGAGGAACAGGCTATGGGAGGGAGAGCAATATAGATTTCAGTTCAGTCTGGGAAATTTTTCAGTAGCATTATGGCTTGTTTTAGGAGAACAAAGGTTTCTCAGGTGGCCTGTGGTACTCTGTGTCCCAACACCAGTTCTCACTGCTTTTTTTTCTGGATGAGCAGTACTGTGACTTTTCTATGCTCCTCCAGCCCACATCAAATGCAATTCCTCCCATTTTACATCTGTCTGCAGCTAGAACTTGGACTCCAAAGCAAGAGAGGAGCAATACGAGCCAGGCAGCCTGCTGGGAGGAACCACAGCCATGCATGGTGACCTTTCTCCATGATGGGATGAAGGACAGTGACAAACCCCAGCACGTGGTGCTGTGCAGCTGCACCCAGACTATGTCATCCCAGGTCAGCATCCCTCTGTGCTCAGAGAACTGGCAGCATGAGCAAACTAACACACAAGATATTTGGAGACCGATGTTTCTACATCTACATTGGGTTTGTGTGACACCCAGCTGCCGAACATGGGGGTGATTGACTTCATGGCATCTGGCCCACAAGGAAGAAGGGACCAAAAGACATCAAGAAGACTTTTTGGTTTGGAGATCTCAGACAAAACTGGATGGAAACTGGGGCTGAAATGGCACAAAATTGCACAGCCTCATCATCACAAAGAAAATAAGACATTCTAAAACTTTAATCAAGCATTTCACTTTAGACTTCCATTATTTTTATACTGTTTTTAAGATGAGAAGCTGTTGATGTTGCAACTTATTTTGTGCAGGAAACCTTATCTTTTTCTTTCAGAGAATGTCAATGTTAAATGCATCAGTCTGGTAGAAAAGGAAATCCAAGAAAGAATGCACATTGAGAATTATAAAAAATTCCTATCTGATGGTCACCCTCTGGCCTAACCCTAAAGGCAGGAGCCAGAAAATACATATTGTGGTGCTTTGAAGATGAGATCTGGAGAGTGCAATAAGCCTAAAATACTAAGGAAAACTGTCCTGGGAGTCCCAGGGTATTCTGAAAATAGTTGAAACTAACCAAAGGCTTTAGAAGAATACAGTAACTTGTACTTTGTAAACTCTATGGGACAGTGGGATGATGCTCCCAGGAAGGCAGACTGTCTTCCATCTGCCATGGGGTGGCTTTGCATCTTGCTGTAAGGGAGAAGCCGGCCGCTGTCAGAGCCCAGCACAAGTCAACGTTGGTGTCCCTTGATTTTGGTATGTTACTTGATGGAGAGAAAAGACAAGGAGATGGGTGATACAGAACTTCGTGTCTGAGTGCTGCTGAGCTGTGAATGAAAGAGAGCCCAGGGATGGAGCCTGCCTTGCACATACCAGAAAGCATTTGGTGCTGTGTAGGATCACCCCACAACACCAGTGTGTACTTGGTGCAAACCACTGATAAGCTCCCGAAGCATGAAATAACCAGAGCTCTAAATGTGGCATCAGTGTCGCAACAACTGCATCTTAAAAGCAACGAAACCACAGGGAACCACGGGCAGCTTTCTCTTGCACCGCTGCAGCTGCTGCATCGTGCTGTGCAGCCATTGCTCCACCCCAGCGTGCTCCCAGCCCTGCTGCTGGAGGACGAAGGAAACGAGTCCTCGGGGAGCCTCAGCCCTTTAATGAGAATCTGCCAGTAGCAATGTGCGCTGTTCAGATACACTAATGAAAAAAATGTTCCCTTCCCAGTGACAAAGCTTCCTGCTCTCTCTGGGCACGCTGCTTCCAGGAGCCAGGGGATTTTGGGATAGGCAATGAAGCCTGAGCAACATGGACCCAAGGAGGCACGCTGGGTGCTGGAGCCGGTGGGGTTACCACAGAGTCACTGTCCCTATGTGCAAATAGTGTAGACCTCCCTTCCCCCTCTCCTCAGTTTCAGATCCAGATCACCAGAAATGTCAGGAGGTCCCACTGCCCAACAGATCCAACAGCAGATCTGCATGGTTCCTCCCTCCTTTTTCTAATACATGGCCAGGGAGTAGTAGGAAAGA
>JAOWBP010004377.1:1435492-1461577 GCA_028571105.1 Tragopan temminckii
GCCTCGCCACTCTGCCACCCCCATTGCTCCTAAAGCCTTACCAGAACTGCATTCTGGTGTTACAAAGCATTACAATCACACTTTCCCTTATGTCACAGTGAGAAGAGAGTTAAAGAAAAACTATTTGCAATTGGCCAACCCCTCTTCCCAGAGACTGAAGGCTTTTTCTAAAATGCAACTTGCTGAGGCCTTGGACTATACCTAGGAAGACCTCCTGTCTGCCAGTACCCCCAGATCAGCCTTTCCCCCCTTCCAATATTCAGAAACCTCCTCAAATTTCCCTGCTCAGAAACATCCCTCTGCCATCAGTTTTCCTCCCCATGAAAACTCACCACAAAGCTTTTTGCAATGCAGCTTGTGTCAAAATCCCTTATTCCCACCACCACACACGCACGCACGCTCACAGTCCTCTATTTACAGATTGCAAATTGCCTTTGCAGCATGCACACACACACAAATCTCGGCACAGCAGGGACCTGGGTGCGCTGTCGGAGGAGCAGCAAGGAATGCTGCTGGTCGCCATCGGTGTGTTGATAGCTAGGGCAATGCTGCGGCTTGTTCTCCAGGCTGCAAAGCTGGGGAAGTGCTATATAAAACGCCGGGCATGGATGTGTGCCAGGAGGTAGTAAACAAACTGGGAGCTCTGTTTTTCCTCTGGCTTTCACTCCAGAGCCTTGTCTGTCTGTGGAGGAGCGTGCCCGGCTGCACTGGGCAGATTTTTCAGATTCTAAAACCGGCACTTTTATTTATTTTTTGGTGATGGAGAGGAGGAGGAATAATTAACCCTGCTTTGCAGAGAGCCAGGTGAGCAGCAGGGAGCTGCATGGACTCTGGATTCAGGCCAAAGGCAGTAAATGGCATGAGAGCAAAGTTCAGAGCTGCCTTCAAACCTCTTTCACATAATGAAAGCATGAAAGCAGATTCACACGATGGATGAACATGAAAAGCCAAACATATCGATCACTCCGTACATCGCTGGCAACCAGCTGTTCTGGCAGCAGTCTTACAAGGGCTTTGCTGCAGTCAGACACGAGATAATGAGGAGCAAGCAGAGGAGCCTGGACCGGGTGGGTTTTATTCCCAGGGAGAAGCCCTGCTTGTCCCAGCGTCACCTGCGCTGCTCTGATGCTGCTCACAGTGACCGTGTTTTCTAGATGGTGGACTCTGTCCAGCAAACGCGCTTGCTGTGTGCCTGCAACCTGCTGCACAGAGGCAGAGAAGCAGTGGCAGTGCTGCAGGGAGCACCAGGACGGCAGAGCTGCCTGAAGGGCCCAACCATCCCAACCCTCTGCCTCCCTCGGGCTCTGCTCCACGACTCCCGAGGCGGGTGGTGCTCAAGGTAAGACAGCGTTTCACATTCGTTCTTCTCCGTGCAATTAGGCAGAACGAGGCCTCTGCACAGGCAGGGCTGGCAGACAGGGGAGGCAGCAGCACGGGGCTGCCTGCAGTGCACAGGCACACAGTGGTGCTGAGGCTGCTGTGGGCAGGGATGCTGGGTGGAGAGCTGGGGACAACAGGAGATTTGACCTCCACCATTTTCTCTGCCTCCTCATGCCGTTCCCTGTCTCAGCCCAAATACTCTCGCTTTGAACATCGGATGCTTACCAGCTTCCTTCCCAAAACCAGCATTCCTTGGGGATGCTTCAGGCCTATGCCCCCACCCGCCTCCCCAAACCTGGGAATCTGGAAGCCATGAGGAGGTGATGACCTCCAACTGTCCCTGAGCACTGATTGTGTGCTTGCAGCCTGCAAAGCCAACGGTATTTTGGGCTGCATCAACAGAGGGCTGGCAGTGGGCAGGGAGGGGACTGCCCCACTCTGCTCTGCCCTCATGAGGTCCCATCTGGAGCACTGTGTCGAGACCTGGGGCCCCCAACACCAGAAAGATTTGGAGCTGTTGGAGGGAGCCCAGAGGAGGGTCACGAAGATGCTCAGAGGGCTGGAGCACCTCCCTCATAAAAACAAATCGAAGGAGCTGAGCTTGTTTAGCTCTGGGGACATCTCACAGAGGTCTTCCAGAACTTGAAGGGAGCTTATAAACAGGAGGGGGACCGAATTTTTATGTGGTTTGATAGTGAGAGGACAAGGAGGAATGGTTTTAAACTAAAAGAGGGGAGATAGAGGTTATATATTAGGTAGAAATTCTTTACTCAGAGGGCAGTGAGGCCCTGGCACTGCTACCCAGAGAAGTGTCTGTGGCCCATCCATGGAGGTGCCCAAGGACATGGATGGGCCCTGAGCAGCCTGAGCTGGGGGGCAACTAGCACACAGCAGGAGGGTTGGAGCTCAATAATCTTTGAGATCCCTTCCAACCTAAGCTATTCTATGATTCTCTGATTCTGATTGTCTTCTGGGAACTGATTCAAGAGTCCAAGAGGCACCAGAACAAGGGAGGGACACAGCAGGATATGGCCACCTGAAGACCCCCGCAGGAAGGAGGCCTTGGTCTACTGGTGGCCAAAAGCACCAGACCCTGCACTCAGTGCCACAGCCCATGCACGAAGGGCTGTGCACCACGAGCCTCAGAGAAGGCCCAGCATCTTTCCCCGTGGGAACCATCTTCCCATGATACCTTTTGGCCCATTCATCTGAGAAACTGCCGAGATAGAGAAGGAAAAGCATGGCTCCCATGACAGCACTGCTCCTGCCTGGGTGCCCAAGCCTTTCTTTAGAGACATCAAAATAGGGATAAAAATAAGACAATGCAGTATATCTCATCCTCCAGCCCAAGGGCTGTGGCTAAGCCCTTGTCCCACGAACTGCCTTTTGTAGAGCTTCCATCTTCTCCCTTGACCTTCCACTGCAGATGCAGGTCTTCTTTGGGACCCATCCTTGATCATTTGATCTCGCTCCCAACCTGCAGGGATGCCTCAGAGCTGACTATCCATGCCCTCCTTGTACCCTTCACCAAAGCTTCTATTCCTCTCTGTTGCTAAAGTAAGGGTTAACAGAGCCTCTGCATCAGCCTGATCCCATTCTCATATGGGTTCATATGGTTTCTGATGGGGAAAACATGTGACCTGCATGTCCAGGTCCTCAGGACTCCAGGCAGCTGCAATGGAAAGCATGGTTTGATTCCGTGGGCACAAAATACCCTTTTCTTGAATGCCCTTCTCTGTCCTCACAGTGCCTGGGGTTTGAGACGTCTTTTTCTTTTGTAGAAAATAAATAAATAAATAAATAAAATTGAAGGAGAATAATGACAGGGATTGCAGGCAGAGAAAGATGGCTTTGTGTTTAAAGAACTGGATGCTGTTTTGAAGACTAAGGTTCTTTCTCAGCATTTCTATGTGATGTCAGGTGAAACCACATCCCATTCTGGTCACTTGTTTCCTTTTTTTTTGCTTTTGGATTTATTTGCCAGTTTCTTACTGCTTGCAGCCCTGCCTCCATTGAGACTGTGTTTTCACCCCAGCAACTCTAGATTCTTTTTTCCTTGTAGATGCTCATTTCCCCCCTATTAATTATACAGACTAACCCACTCAAGCAACTACTTGACAGTAAAGGCAGCAAGATGTATTTTACCTGGTCTGTCAATTTGGGAATGTTTTTGTGTTGTGTTTTTTTTTTTTTTTTTTTTTAACTTCCATACTCTGCAGTCTTCTTGTCCTTCCCTGTCACTAAATCACTATCACTTCTGCACCAGGGTTTTCCAGCTCACAGGGTATAGTTCACTAACACTACAAAGCTCACAAAAATCCCGACAACCCAGCTCCAAGCCTGAATAAAAAGGATGTTCAGAATTCAGGTCCAGAGCTGGAAGATTTTAAATGCAGCAGAACTGCAGCTCATGTGAACTGAACGTTCTGTGAGCAGAGCTCGTGTTTGATTTGTTATTTATCAGCGGGCAGTCTCAGTGCTACAGATACATTCAGCAGCAACCATGGGGGATTTTAGGAAAGCAGGGAAGTCAGGAGAGGCAGCAGACAGGAAGGGCAGTTCTGTAGTTTGCTAATGCCTTCTTCTCTTCTGCATCCCTTCATAACACAAAAGTCTCTGTTCTTTGCAACTGCTCAAACCCTCTGCTATTGTCATGTGTAGGATTAGGTCCAGAGGGAATTATTATTTTCATGATCCCCTTCTTTTTATTCTCTTTTTTAAATGTTACATCTGTAGAACCTATGAACAATAATTGGTCTTGATTAATTTGTCACAACGTTGTGCACTTCTAAATGTGCCCGGATGTATTTCATTTATAGATGCTCGGAAAGAAGGGCGCAGAGACATAACAGGTAAAGAGATAAAATGACTCCTGGGAAAAATGCCTTATGAAGTTTTGGAAATTGTGGTTTCCGAAATAAGAAACCAAGAATTAAGATTGAGGCCGTGCCTTAGCTCTGTCTCCTGATGTCTGAAAGAATGGTACCTCATTGTTTTGATACATTTGTGTGTCAATTTAATGTGCTGTGCAGTGCAACTTCCATTATTCATACCGTCTAATGTAAGGTAAATTACAGCATCCTGTTTTGGATTTGCTTGAACTTCCACTAGTAAAGGAACCCAAGAGAACAGGCCATGCTAGAAGAAAATCAATTCCTATAGACTTTTTTAAACCCTCTAATGAGACTGATAGTAAATCAAGAACTACTTTTGCTGTGAAGAAGCCCTGTGCATTTGGTAATCTTTGCTAGTTTCAGTTGTCTACATGAATATGGAAAACAAAAAAAACTGAACGTCTCTTTGTAAAATCTCAAGAACTAAAGTTTCAACAGCAAAATGCTTTACTTTTGTATCAGGATTCAAAACTATTCTATATTCAGGAATATACAAATTATGAAATTCTGAAATGTATGCATTACAATAGAAACCAAGTAGATTTGCATAATTAAAGGAAAACTGTGCACTCTATTCCACTAACATGTTTTAAAAATGCCTGGCTGGGAAGTAATCTGGATTTACGTCTTGTAGCACTAGGAGGTGATGGGATGACTGAACACCTGATAGATACATCTGGAAAAGCTTCCCCTGTACATGACTGTGTCTGAATTAGATGAAAGCACAAAGCCAGGAGCAAGGATCAGTGGCTCAGGAGGAAACATCTCAGTGGTCTTCTTTCAACCTTACAAGTGTGAGACTCCTGAAAGACCTAGTTAAATGGTTAAAATGGTCGTTGTGTGAGATGGAAAGAGCAAAGATGAGGATCGCAAAGGTATGTGATAAATGTACCACCATAAGGTCATACATCACATAGCTGCACTTTGTGCAGATGCCACATGGATCACTGCAGGGATGAACAGAAGAAGACATAAGCTTCATTCTTTTTCTTGCCTGTCCCTGGTAGAAAAGGCTCCATAATTTTTTTAGTAATTGGTCATTTTCTCTCTCCAGAGAAGTCTGTATAAGAGAAAGAGTTAACAGAGTTAACACATAATTATGCCATATGAGCTAACAGAATATGCCTGTTCCAGCAGAGGCTTATGAGCAGCTTCTGATTCCACATGGGAACCTCACTGGCTTTTCAGACTCAAAGGGACTTTGCTTAAGTTCCATTCCAAAGGAAATGGCTTCAGCTCATTATTTGCAGACAGCATCTGTCACTTTTCTATGCCAGTGGATGCTGATCGTCCTCAAAGAACACTGTACAAATGTGCAGACTGCTGTGTGTTGAGAAAGGACTGCTATTATATCAATTTTCCACTTGAAAGCAGCAATAACAGCAAATAAAGCTGGAGCCACATGACTCTGTTGGATCTGGGGCACTTCCACTGAGGCATTCACCCTAAGTGAAAGACAAGAAACTAAACAGGAAGGTGTGGACTGTTGCAATGCTGCCAGTGCGTTACTGAGTGCTCCCTGACAGCCCTGTGAAATGCAGAAAATGGGTGCTCATGGCACTGCCACAAAGCAGACCTGAGGAGATCTCATGTGTGCTCTCCTTTGGACCTGCTGAAGGAGCTTCTTCACACTGCAGCATCGGAGAGTCACATGCCATTGGGTTCCATCCAAGCTCTCCTGGAGCAAAAGCTGCTATGAAATGCAGATTCTGTGATCATTGGAGCATTTTAGGTGCTTATGAGATCAGTAAGAGCTGATCCTAGGTCTGTTCAAGAGATATTTGCTGCTTCTTGTGTTCCCATCAGCAAGCAGAGCAGATACAGCTGCAGGGAGATGGAGTGCTGGTTCATCCATCCATCCCTCCATCCATCTCGTTATGCAGGCAAGTAGCACTTTGTTATCTGGGTTCTGCTGCTGCACACATCCACCTGCCACCTCAAATGCTGGCTGTAACGTGGGAAGCTCCAAGTTTCCCCTTGGCAGGGGCTGAATCCCAACCAGACAGACTCATTCTCTCCCCTGCCTTGCACAACTGACAATGCACACATTTCTAGTGAGACTGACACAGTGTTCTTTTGTTAACCAGAATGTCTGGCACAAGCTGACTTTTTCTGGAGCCATACAAGCAGCATTTTTCTATACCAAGTAGGGAGCAGTGGATGAAACAGCAACCAGTTTCTGCCCTCTGTCTCTGAGTGGCTGCACCTGGCCATACGCTGTGGCAGTGTTGGATGACAAGCATTTGCCATCAGCCCCTTTATCAGGACAGGGCATTTAAGGACAGTTACCATCCCTCATTCAAGTTTCATGGCAGGTAGGTGACTTTGGGACACAAAGACACATTTATTGCATGGCTGCTGCCACATTCATACCCTGAGATTCCTGCACACAGTTCTGTTGGAGCATTCTGGGCAACTATTTGAGGTGTTTTCCTTGTGGTTAGCAGTGAGGAGACCAGGTGCCTCCTGGATGTCACAGGTGAATTGAGGTGACCTCCCTTGAGAGCTAAAGTGAATGGGGAAACAAGTGCAAGATGTCAAGCAGCAGGCATTCCTTGGCATTTCTTGACTTCTCTTTCTATGACCATTGCACCACGTGAGCCATATTCTCTAAAACCTCCAGGAGAATCTGGAAGGCTACCTGGAAGACTTGGGGTTCAGCTGCAGTTAATGGACAAATATGCCCCTAATTTTAGGAGAAGATTTTGCTGTCAGTAACTTGTTAACTTGATCTGTCACAGATCAAGGGTGTAGCACCCCAGGTCAACCCTTGAACTTCCATAAGACAAACTTCTGAGCACCTGTAGAACAGGTAAATATCATGATTTTAGCTGCTGCTTCTCCTCCTGGGCAAGAATTTTGAAGAGAAAGAAATTACAAAAGAATTACACAAAATGCCCTGTTTGCAAGAAGCAGCTTATAGAAGAGCAAGATGTAATATCAAATTAAAATGAGTAATTTCCATTGTGCCCTGTGAAGGAAAGGAAGCTGGACTGAGGGGATGTGCTCAAACTCCTCCCAGGGTTTTACCAATGATGTCAAAAAGCTGATGTTCTGAAATGTGTCATCTTACTTGGATGACCCAGATAGCAAACCTGGCAGCTGCTCTCAGGATATTGCTGTTGGCTATCGGAGCTACAGCCAACAAATATTTCCAATTTTCATTTTAAAGGACAATGTTTCAGACCCAGTGGACTTAGGTTTTAAAGCACCTGTGGAGTATTTTGAGGAGGTGACTTTGATCAAAATTTGAATATTGTGCTGCAGCATTCATGCCCCAAACACATTTCATAAAACATTTCACGTGCATTCATTCTTTCAGAAAAGCACCTTTAGATATCTAGATGTTTTCCGAGTCTTCAGAATTTCTGCTTCCATTTTATCATGGCTAATTTTTTTCCATTTATTATTTTTTGTTTAACCTTTTGGGTAAAAATGTCATCATTCTCCATAGGCTTCTGCAGCATTCTAACAGGAAGTGGTGGATTTTGAGAATACATATGGATTTCAGGGAGCAATAATTACTTATATGTTTTATTAGAATGCAAACAGCTACTCCATGCATTGTCTGTCCTCCAAAAGGGTAGGTATTTAGAACTGGATGAAATATTTGAAAAATACAGCCTGATTCTTATCTCACTGGAACTGGTAGGACTTGCATTGCCGACTTGAGTGGGAAAAAATCAGGACTGGTGTTAAGAGGATCTCACAGCAGAGCGATGAGCTGGAACACCACCAGTGCCAGATCAGCATCTTTTGTCCCAACAGGTAAGCTGACATCACACCCCAAGGACACCTTTTTGCAGCTCTCCAGCAGGTTCTTGTGTTGCAAAGCCATGCAGCAAGTAGTTACATGTGATGCTTTCAGCAGGTAATCCCAGATTTCTCTGAGACAGAGTTTTAGCAGTATTATTGCGTGCCACAATTTGATATTGAAGTGAAACAAATCCTTTCTGGATCTTTGCTCCTTGGAGCGGGGTGTCAGCAGCAGCAGACTGAGCAGTCACCACTTGCAGCCAATTTACTCAAGCAAGGTTTTGAAATAACTTTGTGACAACCTCCTAATGAAAGCGAGGACAGAGCTGTTCTAAGAAGTCTAATTGATTGCAAATGTCCAGCGCTTCCCAGTCCCAGGGAAAGCATTGCAAGAGCCATAAATAAGCACTGTAGCTCAGGGCTTATACATCATTTCAAACATTCACCTCTTGGAAAAGATCGGAAACGGTGAAATAAACAGAGGCTCTAATTCTGGTGGTTTAGCCACGTCGGATTTATTAAATAAAGATGTGGAGAAAAGTCCACATCTCTTGTAAAATCAGTCTGTGTGGCGTAAAAGAATGAGTGAGGCAGGGTGTATATAAGTGGGTCTGCATGCGTGTGGTTCAGGAGGAATGAGGAAAACCAGGCGGAAATAATGGAGCTGTGTAGGAGCTGGCATTGGCACAGGCATTAAGAACATTGGGAGTCCTACCAACGGTTCAGCAAGTCTACTGAAATGACCTTGAACATCCCAAGGAGCACAGATTTGCTACTGAAGCTTCCTGAAGACAAAGATAATGCTGCTATGTCTTTTCTAATTAGATTTTTAAGTGCTTTGGGGTGAGGACTGACTTTTCACCGGGGATACAACAGCATCCAGCAGAATGAAGCTCTGAAGCACGACAGAGCATCTGACTTTATTATTTGAATAATGACCAAGTCGTAAATAGCATAATAATAAGATGAAAATGATAGGATGGAACAAGAAGTAACAGTAGTAATATGATAATAGCAATAATTACAGCCATGTTATTAGCTATAATTATCTGACTGTGTTCAGGTCTGATCAGAGGGCTGAGTTCATGTCCAAATGTACCAGGCCATGGCACCCACATGCGGGGAGTCCCAGGCAGGAGCTGGGGGCTGGGGAGACCCCATCTCTGTGCAACTTGTCCCCAAATGGCTGTGTGCATTTGGATGTCTCAGTGTCACAGCTCTGGATAGGAAGCTAGCAGCCGGAAGATGGGGTCAGATTCTGGTGTCTGAATCAGAGGTGTGGGTGACTCAAATGGGCCACCTGGGGATCCCTCTGCTAAGCCCACATCACCTCTCCAAGGAGACCAATCTGAAGAAGTAATTTAAGGTTCTTTGGTTGTAGTGAACAGAAATGGGCACTTTTGAGGCTAATTCATCAGATACAAGCGTGTCTGAACTTAGAACATGCCTCCTGTGCAACCAGGAGCAATGGTAATCACTTTTTTTGTTCCTGCACTGTCACGCCATGGTATCACCCAAATCCTCTTTTGCCTGCAGCTGCACCACACCTATACAACAAAATTCTGACTTTTCCTGGATTCAGTAGGTCCTGCAGAAGTACCATTAATCTGTAATAACAATTATTACAAACAAAGCCTTCCTTAGATAAGTACAGAGCAATCCTGCCCTCCGGTTTCATTTGAAGAATGTCTTTTAAGCTTTATGTTGGCAGTAGATAAAATAATCTGCTACAGATCTGTGAGCACTGGCTGCAATTTATATCTACCAGTGCAGAGGTTGGTTGATCACCAATACAGGCAGTAATCTGGCACAGCTGGAAAGTGTAGAATAATATCAGATTGGATATTAGGAAGAAATTCTTCTCAGAGAAGGTGGTGATGCATTGGAACAGGCTGCCTGGGGAGGTGGAGGAGTCCCCATCCCTCGAGGTGTTCAAGAAAAGAGTAGATGTATTGAGGGACATGGTTTAGTGGGCAGGGTTGGATGGATTGATGGTTGGACTTGTGATCTTAGTGGACATGGTGATCTTAGTGGTCTTTTCCAATCTTAATGATTCTACGATTCTATGAACTGAGAGTAGCTTACTGAAATGCCTCCTGTAACCTAGAGCAAATGGCAATCTTTTTTTTTGGCTCCTGCACTGGCATGTCATGGTATCACCCAACACAGGGAGCAGTGATGGGAATTCTCCTGAGATATTTCCCCTTCTGGAGAGCCTGAGAGCTGCAAAAGCAAATTCATGTTGAACTAATGGAAACAAAGAAGTACCAGCTAGGAACAGCCAGCCACAGCTTTATTCCTGTTATTATTTTATTTTGGATTTTTAGCTGAAAAGTGATTATCTTAAAAAACTTGGACACAATCAGAAGTTTTCAGAAGATTCCAGCTGGCTTGGCACTTCTTAC
Source organism: Tragopan temminckii (assembly GCA_028571105.1). Taxonomy (NCBI): domain Eukaryota; kingdom Metazoa; phylum Chordata; class Aves; order Galliformes; family Phasianidae; genus Tragopan; species Tragopan temminckii. The sequence goes on from JAOWBP010004377.1 coordinate 1,445,928, forward strand.
TGTCCTTGTAAGAGATGGCAGGAAGGTGTATTCTGTTAACTCTGTGAATAGGAACATGGCACTTGCTTCTTCAGCACAGACCTTCCAAAATCTTCAAGCACTTACACTTTGCTGGACAAAATGGGAACAACTGGAGGTGGAATTGTCTCCTCACCAAGAGCCTGAAGGTGCTTCAATGCCGAGTGCCACTGTCATGGAGGGAATGTGACTGATGAAGCAGCATCAGAGATGTTGCACTTGCACGGATGCTTCTCAGACTTGCTGTGGAGTGTCTGCCACCAGTAGTTTTTCACATACAAACCTCACAAGGAATCAAGGATAAGGCTAGCAAAACCATGACCTGTAGATTCCTTCAAAAGGAATATGTTTAGGGGCCACAAAGAAGGCAGGAATCTTCATTTACATGCAACTCCTCCACTAAGAAGCCCATTACCCAGTACTTACTGCGAAGTAGATGTACACGTGGATGCACATTTACTTAGCCTTTTCCTCTCTGTTCCTTCATTGAGTGAACACTGACTTCAGACCAATCCATCAAAGATTCATAGTTTCTACTTGGAGATCACTGACAGTAAAACTTACTGTACTATGCTGATACCCTTTGATAGGCTGATAGACCTTTTCCTCTCCCGCTGCACAGAAAGAGAGGAACTGGGGCAAATGAATAGCCTGTGGTGGAGTTCTGTAGGGAAGGGCTTACTGGAAGCCTTGGAAGTTGGGAAGTAAAACCATGTATGATACAGAAGATACTATGGGCAGGCATCTTTTTTTCATTCAGATAAAACAAGCCTTTGATGAAAGAAATATATATATATTTTCAAAAGTGTATTTTAAATGAAAATTTGGAACTTTTACATTCAAAACTTGTTCTGTTTTCAGTGATTTTATTCCCCATGTTTTGCAGTTTTGTAACTTTAACTTTATTCAGAAAGCTGCATTTGTTTTGTGCTTGTGGGCACACGTATTTGTGAATAACTGATGTTGTCTAACTGGGATTATTCACTGTTAATCTCCTCCACAAAACTACAGGATTGACATAAATACGTTTTTTCTCAATTTTAAATTGGGTTGACCCCAAATTACAACGGAGCAAAGATAGCTTTGGGACTAAATAGAACGATGTCTTTGGAAATGGAGAACATGTTAGTTATGTTGGTAGATGGATTCCCTGACAGGAGCTTAAACAGAGCACTTAAGAACTGTCTTCAGCATCTTATTGTCTCTGATGAGATCATGATTCAGACTACCGGAGCAGTATCTTAAGTATGTGAGCCCTCGGGGAGAAGAACTGGCTCCAAGGACAGCATTTTGATGCATAGGATAGTAGTGAATTCAGGTTTAATTAGCTTGTCTCTGCCAACTTAAAACATATCATCAAATAAGATTACAAGTAGAAGGTAAAGACAGCCATGCTCAGGTTTACAACTTGAGCCGCAGACAAGAGTGACCATACAAAAATAAATGCTGCAGTCAGATGTAGCCAGTGCAGGGATTAGCTCCCCACAAATAATGTACCCGCCAGGGAGATGCCTACTTGAGCCATAACAAAGCCATTTGTCATGACCATGGTGTAGTAACTACTTGGGCAAATTAGAATCATAGAATCATAGAATCACTAAGGTTGGAAAATACCTCCAAGATCATCAGTCCAACCATCCACCTATCACCAGTATCTCCCACTAAGCCATGTCCCTCAGTACATCTAGCCAGGCTCTAACACAGGTCAGTCTTAATCTCTTTTTTTGGGGGGGGGGCTTCATATTGTTTCATACAGCTCTGCTGTGATCTCAGCTCCTGGCAAGTGTCTAAATGACATTGGAATTATGGCTGGTCACTGGAATATCACTGGTCCTTCTCAGGCTCTCCTTCCAGCCCACCATTCTGATGGTGTTCACCTTCAAGTTTTTGTTTAATTTTCAAGCTTTGTTTTTCAAGTCACAGTTTTAATATTTTTTGGAGGATTGCAACCCCAAGAGAATGAGCCATCCAGAGCTAGATAAAGTGTTTACAAAGTGCATCAGCACTGTCAAGTACTTGCTGCAAGGTGCTTCACAAATCCCTGCTATTGCAAGAAATCCATGCAGCTAGTAAATGTCTACATATATATTAGCTAGGTGTGAAAAAACATAATTCCAATGACATTTAGAGCAAATAATATAAGGGACTGAGCAATACTGCAGCACAAAATTCAACCCATGGTACAAAACAGCTCTGAGAAACCACTGTGTATAGCTCCATGCTTCCCTGAATGCTGGATGGGAATACCTGAAGAGCAAATTTTCCCAGTTACAATAGCCAAGGCCTAAATCTAAGTTTCCCTATACTTCTTGTATTGTTATGACTTGTTTCAATATGGCAATGACTGAAAATTTGAATTCCTTGGGCAAGCTATCCCAAAGAGTTTATTATTATTGTTACTATTATTGTCGTTGTTGTTATCATTGTTGTTGTTATTATTTCTGCAGAGAAATGTTTCATCCTTTTCCAAGTAAAAATCAGCAAGGAAAGGGTTTGCTTGTATTTTAATAACTTCACCTGTCTGCTTTGAAGCAGGGGGTTGATGCCCTGTAGGGCACTCGGTAGGAGTTTCTCTTTTACTACTTTTTAGTGTTACATGAAACTGGAAATGGGGTCTGAAATTCCAGGAGCATTACAAAAGCATTCTGCTCTCATACCTACAGCTGAAGGCAATGAGAACTCAATTGTAAATGCAAGTGCCAAAAATGCAAGCAGAAGTATTTTGTGCAGGGGCTGCAATAGTTGACGTAGAGAAACGACTTGGTGGAGCAAACTCAGCTGATAAAACAGGCAGAAGTATGTGAGAATGTTAAGAGTGAAAATCTCTAATTTGGCTTTAGTAAATTGTCTACGGTGACAACATTGGCTTTAATCTGAGCAGATCTATCTGGCTGTAATAAAAATACCACTTCTTCCCTTAAAAATGGTGTGATAGAAAGTGAAAAATACCATGGGAGAATTAATATCCTAGAAAGGATGATGAGGAAATTGATATTTCTGTATTCAGTGCAGAGCATGGAATATATGCAGTCAAGCATGCCTGGCACCACAAATACATAGAGAGCCTAATGAGATACTGAGCAGGTACCCAATCAGAAATAGCATCAGTCTTGTGTCCAGGATGAGACCAGAGCTGTGTGCAACCATGTAAAACCCCAATCAAAGTATTACATATAAATGAGCCCAGTTACCTTAGCTCTGTCACACGCACTTGGAATTATGACCTTGACTTTTTTTTTAATGCAGTGATTGAGGGTGAAAAAAAATGACATGGTCAAGCCTCTGTGCACCTTTACTGGGTTTCACAACAGAGACTGAAAGTGTCTGCTTTTAAAAGATGAGATGTTACGTCTTGACTACAAAGAGAACCTTGCTGTTGACAAGTAGCACATCCAGCTGGCCTTGTGGAAACTCCAGGTTCAGAATGCTTTTAGCAACATCTGAGTTCCCAGACTGCATATTGGCAGCTTGCTGTTCAATCAGATCCCTGACGGCCACACTGCTTCCACAATGGGTGTTAGGGGAGGGGGAAAAAAAGAGCTCAAATGCAAAAATTTCTGGGGATGACTTTTGTTGCACCAGGAAAGTGATAAGAAAGCTTCTTCCTCTTCAAAGGATTGAAAGGAAATGTGAAAATAAACTGGGCCTTGGTCACATTGTGAGATAAGTCAAACAGGTAAGACCATCGGGGAAGCCTACAGATGAAAACAGCACCTCCCATGCTCCTATGACCCTGACTTCTTTAGGACATTTTTAGTAAGTAATTGTATTTGTTAGCAGTAAGATTTTGGTTTGCTAATTCTTTTCATTTTAAGGAAAGATAGTAACAATTACAAGTTTCCAGGCTGGTAATTTCATGAAAAAAAAACCAAACCAAACCAAAACAAACAAACAAACAAACAAAAAAAACACCAGAAAAAACTTCAATAAAAAGAGAAGTTACTCAGGCTGCTGCTCATTCTCACCACCTTTGCTTGAACTGTCAGTCAAGAGTGGTCACTGGCATTGAAAAGGATGCTTGACCATATGGACCAATTTTAGCATCTTCTCCAAGTGGAAGTGGAAGGCAATGTATGTGGCCAGGCTGCTCTGCCATGACCCAGCAGTGCCCTTTAAGTATCCTGGCTTTCAAACTACCCTGTCATCTTACTGCTCATTTTGAATGATGATATTAATAGAAATTATGTTAATTTTGCCATCAAATGCAATTAAAGTCAGACTAAAAAGCACAATTTGAAATAATCCTCCGAAAATGCAGCCAGATGCTCTTTGCACTTTAAGCTAGTTAATGTCTTAGAAATTTCTTACTTTGACTCACCTGTATTTATTGCCATTAAGCCCAGGTATTTGATGCTTCTGAAGACGAGATAAAGGAGAAGAGCCCCCTGTACTACCTATAAGGCCATGGCCAACTCCATGGCCAACTCCATGGACATGCTGATTTCCTTAACAGTGCTGTGAGTCTCTTTGTGTGTACGCTAAGTTGCGTTGTGCCTGTCAATCCAACATAAAGGTCAATGTACTGAAGAAGTACATACATGGACTTTCACATTTCCATCTTCAAGAGATGTTTTAGGTGAGTTGAAGTCCTGCTGCGCTCTGCTGTTGGGCTTATGAGGCTCAGACACCAAGACATGCTGTCTGATGGGTAAGGGCTATGTGTAAAGGTTTTCTTTGTTCTTCAGTATTTTGATACAAGGTGTATGGAAGCAGGTCTTCTTGCCTCAAGGCACTGCTCTTATAAAGGGGCAGAAGGCCTCTGGATGCCTGTCTCACCCCAAAGACACCACTCTGTATGTAGCTGCCCATCAACACCTAGTCATGAGGTCCTGCGCTTCTTGTGGACCAGATGGCACGTAACTACCAATTATTTTTTTACAGGTTTCGCTAAACACATGGCTACTGTCAGATAATGCAGGTTCTGCTGAAAACCTAATGCAGAGCATTACAAGTCCTGTATGACTTGAGGTAGATTTTCATCTGTACACTTTGGAGGTAGTCACGTAGCTAAGTGACACTGAACTGAGAAATCTATAAAGTGGAGTGTCTTTGTTATCCATCTCGTGCAAGTAGTAATGTCATCTTTAGTTCTTATTCGTGCCAATTAGCTAAAACCCCATGGAGGAGGACTAGATATATAATTCCAGCTGGAGCTGATGCGTCATGTGTGGCTGCTGCCACAGGTCCTCAGCTCAGATTCATCATTCATCTAACTAGTCACAGAGGTGCTCTGACAGTCCCATCCGGATGATGCTGATTTAGTCCCTTTGGTCGGCTGAAGCTGGTAATAAATCAAGTCCATAATGAGGTGAAGTTGCTGTTGGAACACGCTATAACTACATCATCACTCCAAAAGGAATTATTAGGTAAAATAGCTGCTTGATATCTGGTAATTTTGTTGAGAGCCTTTCTAATTGGTTTACTTATTGGATGACCTTGCATGATTTATATATACAGAAGGTTTGTTGATCTGAGATAATATGGAGTGAATTTTTCCAAGTCATTTATAAAAGCACTGGGATAACAGTCCATAGCAGCACTCAGGACAGATCTTTGTTCTCTTGGAACAAGGGGTACTTCATAGGGATTTTGCACTCATGCACCATTTTTTTTCTTGAAAATAAATCCCAAAGGTGGTTACAATATCAATACTACACAATTTCTTTCCCCTTCACAAAAATAGGGCAGCCCCAATAATATACTTCATATCACAGTGGATTAAAGGCTAGTAATCCCATTGCTGTCTAGGGGATTTAAACACCTTGATTGCCAGTGATACCACTAGAATCCAAATAACAGAAATTTTTCTACATGCTTCCACACTGCTTTTGCCTACAGCATCCACCAGCAAACCTTCATTTTCCTGCTTTTCAGCCCACATGTTTCTTTCCTAATTTATTTTAGTTCCTGATTACATCTGCCTGTATCATTCTATACGTTATTTAAGTATGACATTTATTGTTGAATAAGCCCTTCTGATACATGCAGTCATCACTCAACCATACTAATGAGAGGCTAACTACAATTTGTAAGCCGCTGCTGCTCTTTCAGCTCTGTAATTACATCACTGATATTCAACCTTTTTTTGCCCTGTGAGCCACAAGGCCTGTTATGTGGTCACTAAAGAGCTGAATGCCTTCTCCACAAAATGGGAGTACTTCTGAACAGGCGCCAAACAGTTGGAGGACGTATGGCCTCAGCCCTATTGACATTTTCTTTGCTCTGAAATAGCACTGATTATCCCTCCAAGTGTTCTGCAGGCTGTGTTTTTCCCAGAAGCTCTTCTGAGTGCCACTAAGGCTCCTCAGATCTGAAATAAAGTATAAGATGAGGAGGCCCCATGGCCAGGCCTTGCCCAAGGAGGAGCAGGTGGCAAAGGGCCTCATCCAGCCTCCAGAGAAAGCTACTCAAGGATCCTACAAAGGCCTGGGGAGAGAATGCTGAAAAAGGAGACTTCTTGAGTCCTTATCCCTGGTGTGAGGCCTCAGTCACATTTTTGCTCCCAGCTTTTGGTGTGGATGCAATAGCCTGCTCTCCATGGGATGCTTAACAGGAGAGTGAGAAGAGATGGAGCAAATGCTGGCCTTTTTTAGCGCTCTTTTACAGCTCTTTCTGTTATCTGTAGTGCTGCAGTGTATCATTATCCGTTGATTGCAGTCTTCTGCCCAGTTTTTGCTCTTGCCCAGTCAGCACCCATCTCCAAGACAATCTGAATTAATTGTGTGAAGGATTTCAGAAACATTCAACGGAAATCAAGACAGAGTAGGGCTGATTCTGATCCCAGGCATACTGAGGTGGCAAAGCTTTCAAGGCTTGATGGATTTTACAGCTCTGTACCCCAAGGAAGGGGAAAGCCTGTGTCTACACCTCACTGCACCACAGACCTAGCATTTCATCAGCACAAAACACATCCGGAGGGTGCCATTAGTTCTCTCAAGCAATTCTTTCTTTGACCTCTAAGGATAATCCTTACTTTCTTTATGCACCTAAGACATCCACCATTTTTGCTGCAATACCCCATTTTGTGCCCACTGCTGTCGATACTTCCTGCCTGCAATATTGAAGCGTGTGCTGAGGAGTAAACCAGACTTACCAGGTGACTGCTGCCAGGACAACTGTTCATCCCTTTCCCAAGCACTGTCACTACATGTGACTGCTTCCTCTACCTTGCTGTTCTCTGTGGCTTTTCAGCGGAGTTGGTGGAGGTGTGGAATACTTATCAGTTAACTCTACTGACGCATTAAGTGGATGTTATCCAGATCCACTGACTAAATACAAGTATGACTATTAATTGTTTCTTTCCCTCAAGGAAGAGAGCCCTCTCACTTTGTCAGCTAATGCCTTGCCACCTGCCCAACAAGGAGCATCCTTATCTTTGTGATAACAGTAGTAGTAATAGAAATAATAACAGCAGAAACAACAATGAATAATATCTCTCTAATATCTCTCTTTGAATATAATGTTAGGCTTATAAGTATAAAAGGGTGCTGCTTGCTGGATTTCTTGATTTGACAAACCAAATAACCAGATCAAAGGGAAGGCTGTTGCGCACATGCCTCATACCGACAGCGTGGTATCTCCATTGGGGTTCACCTCTTCCCCACAATACCTGTGTTGTTTGGCTTCATCCAGTATCTTGAAAGCCAAGCAGGTTTCCAGCCCCAGCTACACAACCATGGGTAGATATCCTTACTTTTCCATGTCTGTCCCCTGCTTACAAAGGAAGTGATCAAAAGGACTTTTGCACAGCTACAGGAAATTTTCAGACACGGAAGTGCAGATTTCAGCACTGTACATAAATTGTTAGTAGTATCGTCTTGCCTTCTCCTCCTTTCTTCCTCCCACCTCTCAGCTAGGCAGAATTCCACTTCTCAAGGTTCTCATGCTTGAGGAAAAACAAAAAATCTGATTTTTCCACTGAGTGTCAACACAGATTAGAGACTAAAGTAACATCTTCAGCATGGGCTGATAATAAATGAACTCAGAAGGTTCAAGTGATTCATATTTGTCATTTGAAAATGTACCAGACCAAATCTCAAGTTTGAAGGAAAAGGTCAGAGGAAAAAATCCAATCTATTAAAGCAGAGCAAATTGTTAGCAATATTAGCAATAGCCAGATTGGAGTTTTTGTTTTTAATTAAAAATCATTTTATTTGTCTATCATTTGTTTCTATTGCTCAGCAGATTTCATTTGTCGTTTTAAGAAGTAAAATGAAAATTTTCTAAATGTTCTCCTGCCTAGGACTCCCATTTCTGCCCATGTAGTGCACAGTGGAGCCTGTTTGCATTTGATTTAAAATCCTCAGGCTCAGCCACTCTTTGGGGATTGCACTGCTTTTATTCATGCGCTCCCAGACACGAGGCTGGATGGAGTTTCCTGTGCTGCTCCCTCTCCAGCCGCTGTGCTGGCAAGCAGGTTAAACTGAAGCAATGGTGCAGGGAGATCTTTAAGCAGGTGTTCATAAATTGTTGTAGTTCTGCTTCCACTGCGGGGGCTAATGAAGCCCTCTGGGTTGGCGTATAATGAAATGCAGACTCCCTGTACACCCCACGTGCGGAAGTGAACAAATTCAGGTTCCCTTTTTACTTTCCCAGATAATAACTCTTTTGTTTTAACTAATCTTTCACTTTCAGGGGTGATTAGATGGTTGAGCTGAATGAATCTTATTACTTAAAGCCTTTCCTGCCTGTTTCTCAATGTGTGTTCTGACTCATGTACCTATTTTGATGTAGAGATTATTTAGTAAAAGTATTTTTCCTCTACCTTTAAAAATAGCAGCAAGCAGGTTTTTGGACTGAGCCTTATCTGTGTGCATGTCCAGTCACTGGTACCAAGCTGAGCAAAAGGCAGGGATGCTAAAACACCCGTGCAGATGATATTTGACCACCGAATAAGAGAATGCGATGGAAATATGGATCTTTAAAGTATCAGGAAATGGATACTAAACCCAAAAGTACAGCCCTAATGCAGCAGAGCATTCCCTCACATCCTCACGCTTGCACTCTCTGGATTCAGTGGGACCTGTCCCCAAAGGAGCCCAGTGTGGTGCGGCTGTGGGGCATGTGATGTAGGAGCACCATGTGCCACAGCAGAGGATAAAGGAACATTCTTCCTCCTTCAGCTCCCAGGAAATAGCTGGTGGGATTCAGCTCATCAGATCACGGCAAAGGAGAGGCTGCAGTCACAGCTGAGCCAGGAGCAGAGTGTGCCACGTTCTTTAATATAAATACCACTAACGTATGTGCATAGGATTTTCATTGAGTTCCCCGTGTACGATACACCCACATACTCAATGTGAAGCCATTACCTCTGCCTCATTCTCCCAGTCCAGCCTACGCTCCTATTTAATTTATTGCTCCCTGGCCAAGGCGCTTCTTGAATTCCTCATTCTCCCCGCAAGCTAATGATCTCCTGGAGCACGACCCAGCATCTTCCTGACATATCTTTCTCCATGCCAGAATGTCTGAGATCCAGCTGCACAAGTATCCACGTGAACCTGGAGTCAACTTCCAAAAAGATCTTTCATAAAAGAAAGCAGATAAAGAAGCGATTGGGGAGGGAGCAGGAGCGGCAGCCAGCAATTTTCCTGCGCCCAATGCAGGGGATTTATCTGCATTTCTAGTTAATAAAAGACATTAATTGATTCACGTGCTTTACGGCTGCACACAGAGCTATTTCTGGCTGGGAGGAGACACTCTTAAATGGAATGAGTCAGATCAGACCTGCTATGTCACCCTGGGACCCTGGGAAGATTCGTTAATAGCTCTGAACAAATCAAGTTGCTTCACAGGGCTATTTTCTTCTCAGACATCAAAAGGAGAGGGAAAGTATAGCAATTCTGAAGGCTGAAAGTAATTTTTTTACATGGTCCTTTGCATTTGGCAAATAGCAACAGGATAATCAAAGAGCTTTGCTCTCCACAAGGCGCTTGCATAGAAATCTCAGCAGGATTTATCAGCCTAGCCAAACCTAATCTCCAGAGACATGGCTCTGAGCTGAGCAAAGTCCAGGCAGGTCACAGCTCCTCAATTCACTTCCGAGGATTTCTTCCAGATTAACTTCGCAAATCAAATGATTGTGCTGAGAGAGTTTTACAGGAAGGGAACTCTGTGGTTTTGCCTCTTAAAAACACACAGAAAACACATTCTCTCTCAAACCAACCTCCCCGCAATTTCCTATTTTCTGTTTTTCCAGACAGCAGTAAGGCTTCTTCACAATTCAAAATGGTGCCGGAAATGAAACCATTTTAAATCAGAATTTGTCTACAGTGAAGAACTGAACTGCAGCTGAGCTGCTTCATGTTTCTGTTCTCCCTTCTGGGTCACAGTGCCCTACCAGATGACAGCTCCAGGATGTGACACACAGTGGCAGCTGAGATGTTCCCTGTGGGAAGGAGTCCAGCCAAGGACTCCACAGATACGGTGGTCCCAAGTGATGAAGGGGATTAAGGTAGCCCAGCTGGATCTTCAGTCCATCAACTACATTTCCACCTTCAATGTGGAAAGTGAATCAGATAGTTTAAAACTGGGAAATATCTATGCTTTGTTTTTTACCAGAAAACCAAAAATACCCATGGAAAATGTTGACAAACGGAAAGCATTTGTCATTTCTGCTTCTGTTTCCCTGGCGACAAAAAAAAAAAAAAAAAGGAATTTCCAACAAAGACAAAGCCTGCAGCTCACAATCTTGGCCAATTCATCTTGTATTTGCCCTTGCCCTTACCTTAGTAGTCCAAAATAGCACAATGGTGGCAAAAGCCTGAAAAATGGCTCTCGCTTGTCTAGTAAGCTGGAGCTTGCTGGCCCTTGTTACTGCCTGTCCATGGCTGTTCTCAATGGGATAAGTGCCTGTACTGGCTTCATCCTACTTAGAAAGTGGTAGCTGTGCTTTGTTGTCATGTCAGCTCTTGCTAGGGAGACAGCATTGCTCTTTGTGGTTGATAGGACATGTTTTCTGTTGTTTTTATCAGACTTTTTTTTGGCATTGACGTCTTGAATATTCACAGCTCTTGGACATCTGAGGCGTCCATCAAAGGGCTCTTTTCTTTGTTGTAGATATGCAAAGCAGAAGCAGCCTGTTCTGAACTTTCCTCACACTGGGTGGTGAGAGTAATTTAGTAGCCTAGGGTTTGTAAATCTGCATGCAGCCTTGATGAGTCAGCATTAGATGATTTAAAGGGGGTAGGGGGAAGTACAGGCACGTTCACATCCTTACAGTTCAGACCAATCTGCCCCCAGCCATGCTAGCATTGCCCTTTTTCTTATGGAAAAAGCATGCTAAAGAATATTTTAAGTGATTTCCTTCAAAGTCACCATTGCCAAGGAACCTGATGGAGGATGGCTTTGTGCACCAGTTGCACAACTGCTGGGTTGCAGTTTTTTTAGCTCTCCTTCTCTATATTAGAAAGAAAGTGAGAATGCATATGGAGAAAGTTGCCCTTCTGTGAGAGCAGCTTGTGTTAACTTACGCAGATAAAGAAATTCAGTCTCTATGTGCTCCAGCACCTCAACACCTTGCAAACCCCAATTCTCCAGGTGGCTTCAGCCAGGTGGTTCCACCAGCCCAAATTTCCTGTTTTCACACAACAACAAGGGATTTTGCTGTTCTCCCTGCTATCAGTGAAGACTTACATTAAAACACCCTGCAATCCTTAAAGACAAGAAATTACTGTGGCACAGCAAGGATCAATACAAGCAAGATAAATACAGCTTCTGTTAGCCAGAGCTCGTACTTCATAACACAAATCTCAAAATGTGATGCAAGCTACAAATCCAGGCTAGTCGTTCTATAAGGCCATGCTCTTTCGGTAATGCAATGTGTTGTGACTCTAAAGAACGGGCTTCAACTCAGCTGGAATTTCATACTTGTTTTAAGGAATGATGCTGCTGACACAGTCTCATCACTCCTCCCCTTCCCTTGGCAACTTGCTCCTTGCCATGTCCGTAATCCAGCCAGTGCAGCATCCAGGGGGACACAGCAGGAACTGATTTGGTTTCAAACCAGTCTAGGTTTGGTTCTGTCCCACTTGAAGTCTCCAACCTGACCCACTGTGTGGTGACACCAGTGTTTGTGGTGGCACAAAAGAAGATGCACTGGAGAGGAAGAGGATGAGCAAAATATCTATCCTAGCTGCCCTTCTGGGGGATGCAATTTTAAACTACATCCAAATCCCCTGGTTTTAGCTGTAAAATTTGTACACATTGTCTCGTTAACCATCCATGCTGTGCGTGCAGAGATACACATCTATCCCACTGAAGAGATGCCCACCTCTCACCATGGACTTTTTGAGAGCCTACATGATTAGCTTAGGCTGAGAGCCCAATTTTTAACTGCTGCTGTAAACAAGACAATATAAATTCCATGTCCTTGAGCAATATAGAGGACTTCAACATTATTGCAAGACATGGGGCCACCTGAGAAAGGAGGGTGCACTGGAGTGTTTCCTTTTTGGAGAGCCATGGGGGCCTAATGTTTGGGCAGGGGTCCTATCTTGGCTAGAAAACCAGTGGGCAGACAAGGAATACAACAGCCTACTCTGCTTTACTTCTGATGCATTCAGTTCCTGCAGAATAAGCCTGCAAGTAGACACAACTCTCATGAAAAAATCTGAGCAGTTGGAAGCTGATGTACTCAGAAGGACAGCAGCTCTTTCTTTGGGGATATTATTTGTCCTTTCAGAACAAAGCTATAAAGACTCAAATAATCCATCCTTCTCAGGGAAATTGTCCTTTATTCTACTCTCATCAGGCACTCTGGTTGCCAGCACAGGGTTATTACAGAAACATTGCTCCTACTGGGCTCCAAGCTTCCTCTCAGTGCTCCTAGGTTAGAAAAAGGTAACCAGAACTGGAAGGCTGCCATCCTCTGAGCCGTGTTTCATGAATGCTGGGATATAAGGCTCCTTCATGCACTGACCAAGCGCCATGCTGCAGAGCCGACACGCTCTTCTCAGCGCATACCAATACACCAACTGGCTGAACTTCACAGCTCTGACCTTCAAACCTCTTGGACTAATCTTGTCCATACCCAGTCCTCACCTGCTTGTCTTTGTGCTGGTATTGTCCTCTGGTTTACACACAATTTTCCCTCACAGCTCTTAAGTCACTGCTGTGTTTGTGTAGGATGTCCCCCTGCCTCCCATCTTTCCTTTCCTGGTCTAAGCAAGCTGCACTCCTGCACTCTCACTTTGCCTGACGTGACCACTGCTCCCCAGCAAACCCTCTTTGTGCCATGGTTTTGTGTGTGCTTGAGATTGAACTAATCTTACTTTAACACAGCAGACAAAAAGAAGCTGCTCAGTGACTCCTGTAAATTCTGTGGGTCATTTCTTACCTGGAGAAGACTAAATAATAGATCAAAGGCACCAGATTGTTTGTTTTTTTTTTTCCCCTCTTTTCTTCTTCCCCCATAATTAAAGACAGCAGCTGGCCTGTATCATTCTGAGGGCTGGAGGCTTCTGTCTCAGGGTACGTGATCAATGCAAGACTACGCGTTTATCAGAATCAGTAGAGCACCTCAGAGTGGATGTACTAGAGAAGTATCTTCTTAAGTCAGTCACCCTAGGGAACTACAGGGGGCCCCACCTCTGTGACTGAGAATATCATGGAGCAGTTCCTCCTGCAAGAGATGCTGAGGCACATGTGAGACGAGATGATCCGAGACAACCAGCATGGCTTCACCAAGAACAGTTCGTGCCTGACCCATTGGGACTGGAACTAGGTGATCTTTAAGGTCCATTCCAGTCTAAGCCATCCTATGATTATATGATTCTGTGTTCTACACAGCAGGGTCTCCTCCTCCTCAGGCCATACTGAAGGAGACTGAGCAGCGAAGTCAGATGGAGAGGCCACATTGACTCTATTTTGCCTTTGCTGCTTGTTTCAGAAAGGAAAGAGGAATATCTGCTGTGACTCACATATGCCTGGGAAATCTGCATGAGCAAATGTGCAGCCACAAACATGGGCTTCTCTCCTAGCCAGCAACTTAACCTGGCAGGGGTCCTAGTCCCACTCCAGCAATTTTTCTGCTCATAAATATATCTGAATTGACATCTGTGCAGACATGGGGCTTCTGCTGGGAATTGTCTCTCTCAGTCCCCATGGTGCAGGATGATGAGAGGAAATCTGAAAAGTGAACCCTGCTTATGCTCTCTCACTTCCCCTCAAATGCTGTTGAAGACTTGCTGCAAAATCCATAGGAAAAAGAAATGTCACTATTTCAGCTCCATCAGTACTCTTACCAGAGCACAGAGATCTGCGTCTGAATGCTTTCTGGATGAGACTGTCCTAAAGCCTGGATGGCAACAGGTACCTCAGCATCCTCCTGAAGAAAAGATGTACACTCATGTTGGCATAAGCAAGTGACCAGTGGAGAAACAGGATGCCATCAGGTCATGAGAATAATGCAAACTCTGTTGTTTTGGTGCAAGCCTGAATAGGTCCATGACTGTACCACCCATGCTGACTGGGTCAGCCTCAGGATATTGCAGATCAGCACCTTTCTGATATGATCTGAAAGTCACCTCAGTCATGTGCTAATCTATACTAATGTATCATGTAGATTCAGTCACTGTGTCTCCTATCACTGAAACTTCTTCCCCTCTGGTCACCAAACTTAGTTCCTGATCTCTGCATCATTTCAGATATATTTTCTTGTCCTGTCTCTGTTTCCCCAGTTTCAAAATTAAGTTAGTAATCCCAAGTTATATGTTGGGTTTCTTGGGAAAAATTGTGCAGGAAAATGCTTTGCAAATGGTTAAAATTATTTCTACTTTTGCCATCCATCCCCCCTGTTCAGTGCCTCTTCTACAGTTCAGCCTAAATATTTCAAGGTACTTCCTTCTTATCTGCATATGAAAAGAAGTCAGCAGCTCTGAAGGGCTTGTTTAGAAATTCCAACAGCAGCTATCTATTAGGTTTTCACTTGCTCTATTCAAATCTTTGTTCACATCTAAGGAATGAAAGCTCCATAATGAGAATGATCATGGGAATGCATGATACTCCTGAGAGCAGGAAGAAAAGCTTTTCTTGGTGGCAGGTTGGAGGAAATGAGTGATGGAGGCCATGATGGGACCTGAACAGGCTGCCCCAGTGGCTCTCTGTTAGCTTTGGCTCTCTGCATCCTTCACATACTGTCAAGGTCTGTTTCCCTTCTACTTCCACATGAAAAACCAGAAGAACCACCAGTCACCTCAGGAATCCTAAGAAATAAGACCAGAGACTCAAGATTTTCCAGACAGCTTCTTTGAGGAAGCTCCTCACTGGAATGGCAAGAACTCCTATCACTCACCAAAGGAAAAGTTGGAACTGACATTGTCTTGTCATCAGGAGCTGCCCTGTTGAGTCATGGAAGGATGCTTCAGCAGTGAGATATGGAAGTGTTGGGCCATGTGTGTGTTTTACAAGGCAGAATTGGTGTCAGGATGTTCCACCAGACACTGACGGTGCTGAAGGATGCTGAGCTGCTGGAGGACCTGACTTGTTCTCTGCTTTATGTTTGGAGGGTACAAGTGGGAAGGGGACAGCTTGGCACCCTGTGGCCACCGAGCCCTCATCTGCAGCCAGCCTGGAGACAGGGAGCAGGGCTTAGGTAGGGCCTGAGGTACAAGGTAAAGTGCTGGTGGTTTGTGGGT
>JAOWBP010004377.1:1463951-1476619 GCA_028571105.1 Tragopan temminckii
GAAGGAAGGAAAGAAGGAAGGAAGGAAGGAAGGAAGGAAGGAAGGAAGGAAGGAAGGAAGGAAGGAAGGAAGGAAGGGAAAAAGAGAAGAAAGAAAAAAGAAGAAAGAAAAAAAAGAAAAAAAAGAAGAAAGAAAAAAAAAGAAAAGAAAGAAAAAAGAAAAAAGAAAAGAAAAAAGAAAAAAAAAGAAAAAAGAAAAAAAAAAAGAAAAAAGAAAAAAGAAAAAAAAAAAAGAAAAAAGCTCAGGAGAAGATGGAGGTGGGGCTATGGAAAGCTTCACATGCTTACCAAACTCAGCCCCTGCTTAGATGCAGAGCCTCTAACCTAAATTAATAGATCCTCTGGGGTCTGCAAAACTGGGCTAATATTTTGCAAGAATAGCTCTCCCCTGCTTCTTGCCCTCCACTATGATGAAGACAAAATGCCTTCATTATTGCAGCATTTAACAGTGTGCAGTGTTTATGAAGAGGCTGGAGGATGTGAAGGAATCCAAGCCAATTACATTAATCTCATAGCAAATAAAGCTGCAAATATTTACCTTCACTATACTGCTTTATCTTATTGGACAAGCTCTCGAATTAATCTAAATCCAGTCCTTTAACCTTGCTAGATGGATTGTTCCCTGACATTAGGAGGTCACCTAGACTTCACAGCTGGTCTCCATGAGCAGACACCAGCTCATCTGTGAATTGCACGCTGGGTATATAACCCTTATTTAAATCTCTTTCATCTATTGTAGTCCTAAGAGAAGTTTTCCCTGTTTCCATCTGGTTGCTCAGTTTTGCAGTGTGATACTGCAGTGCAAGAGGAATGCAGAATAACCCAATTAAATGAGTAATGAACAATAGAGAAATGCTCAGATTTCTTGCAAGCTATATCAGTTAACCACCATGAATATTTTTTATCACTACAACCCGCTGATATACAGTATAGACAAAATTCTCTTTATGACAACATGCCTCAGGAACCTCCCTATGCTACTGCATACAAGCCTGGCCTGGGAAACTCCAGCTTTAGTATTTTTATTTTTTCTTATGTGGCACCAAATGCAGTGCTTTTGGGTGGGACTTCAGCAAATATAAAACATTTGGGGTGTGAGCAACAGATTTATTTGTGTTGCACACTGGACAGAAGCACTTAGGTCACGACAGGGACACACCGCATTGCTCCTTGGTATGGAACTACCAATTCATTTACTGTTCTCCCTACATTTTTCAGTCCTCTTTTCAATGACAACCTCTCAGATTGCATTTCTTTCCTGTTACCATTAGCTATAAACCCAATCATTTGAGCTCATTTTCTCCTACCTGCCTACAATGGCCTTTGCACCCAGCCTACATCAGTGGCGGTGGGTGTGCTCAGCCGTAGCAGTGCCTGGTAGAGCACTCAGACAGAAGCTATGCAGGTTTGGAGAGCACCTACAAATAACATTAAGTAAATAAACCGATTATTATGTGTGATCAATTTGTCAGGTTTCCCTAACTGGTAGCAATCCATAACAGGTATATCCACAGGACAGGTCTCAGCACACTTTTGCCTGAAGCCTATTAACTCAGTTGTTCAGGAAGACATTGCTTGAGAGCTGGGGAACATAAGAGCTTGCTGTAAGTTCAGCTTTCTGCGATGCTGTGCATATCATCCTACAGCCCCTGCAGGGTTTTGATTGATGCCATGTGAACATTTTCAATCTCCAGAACTCAGGGATTGGTGGTTTATTTATTTACCTTTTACTCCCTACACCTGGGAATAACATTTTGCTTACAGAAGTCTCACACCAGCTTATTCCCCTCATAAACTGAACTTACATACCAGAAATTATACAAATTCTCTGAGCATCCTGGAAGTTTCACTGAAGTCTCATGTAAGAGCCACAGAAAAGCCTGTTGGTATTACCAAGACCCAGATGCAAACCAAATTGGAAGAAAACAGCAATCTCCTGCTCAGTAATCATCTTGATCTGCTCTTTCCTTGGCAGACGGTGCACATCCCAATGCCCACCAGTCTCTGCGTATGGGGGGCACACAGTGATGCCACCTGCTCTGAGAGCACACCATGGCCTGGAAGCTGGCACAGGCTGTCCAGAGAAGCTGTGGATGCTTCATCCCTGGAGGTGTTCAAGGCCTGGTTGGATGGGGCCCTGGGCAGCTTGACCTGGTGTCTGATTTAGTGGTTGGCAACCCTGCCCGCAGCAAGGGAGTTGGAACTAGATGATCTTTGAGGTCCCTTCCAACCCAAGCCATTCTATGATTCTGTGACTGATTCTATGGCTCTAATTTATGGCATTTACAAAACTAAAAGAATTACTGTGATTCACAGATTTCTACACAGGTAAAAGACTTGTAGTGAGGAGATACTTTTGTTGAGTAGGAAAAGTTGGAACCTGAAATCACTCATTTCTACAAGTAGGGTGTAAATGAATACAGCTGAATGGGGTGCAACTACGTACAAGTGAAGGAGACTCATAGCTGGAACAAATCATCTGAGAATGCTGTTGAGTCTCCACCAGATGAAGCCTTTAAATCTAACCAGATATCCATGCAACATCATGATTCCAGAAAACTATAGCCTTGTAAACATTACAAGCAGAGATCACACTGGCTGGTATGCATGGGCTCAGACAAGATGAGGGCTGTCCCTTTTGGAACGTGTTTGGAAATGCTGATCAAGCAGATCTCCAGCTGAAGCCAAAGAGGTTCAGACAGAGCCAGTCGTGGTGCGGCTCCCCCAGCCCTGGTGGCTCGCGGTCAGCCTGACAGCACACTGCTTTCTGGAAAGAGTACAGGGAGCTTTGAAGTATTTGATTTCTATTTTATTTACTTCCCTAGGGCACTGGGTGTGGACTTTGAACTAAATTGCAATCATTGCTCCCAGCTCTCCTCAGAGGTTTCAGTGCAAGGTATTCTCTCTGACTTCATTTAGAGATTTAAAAACAGTTCTTCCACCATCCCAAGGTGACTGTGTCCTATTACTTTGCCTGAAGACCCAGGGGTCCCAGAGGCCCCAGGTCCCAGCATGTCTCACAAGGTCTTGCAGCATGTCCATTTTAAAAGGAGGTTCTCCCTGTTTTATCATTAGCTATTTAATGCTGTTTTCTGAGTATCACCACTAACACAGAG
Source organism: Tragopan temminckii (assembly GCA_028571105.1). Lineage (NCBI taxonomy): Eukaryota > Metazoa > Chordata > Aves > Galliformes > Phasianidae > Tragopan > Tragopan temminckii. The sequence goes on from JAOWBP010004377.1 coordinate 1,467,067, forward strand.
AGATGCTGAAATGCTGCTGTTGGAACTGCTGAGTTTATTTCTTCACGTGCTGCCAGGAAGGCTTTGCCTCTTGGGTGGTTGCCTGGATGGCTGGGCATCCATCACACCACACAAGGAGAAACCAGGGCTGCCAGCCCAATGATCGGGCCTGTGGCTATGCTAACTGAAGAGGATTTGGAAAACTGCTTGAGAACACACGAGAATTGTCAAGATGTGGCATATAACAGTGTGAGAAGTGACAAAAATGACAGATAGTCCCGTGAAGGTCAAGGGGAGATGATGTAAGAAACAGCTCAACTTCTCAGGTCGCTGGGGGTCTTGGGGATTTTTGGGCAGCACAACCATGCAAGGTCAACAATATCAGTGCAACCATGTTGCCAAGAATTCCTGTGTAACTCTAGCAGAAATACTAAAGTTTGATGTGGATATTGCAAAACTGGTACTAATGGTGGGATTATTAAGTGGGGAGAAGGTCTTTATATGGGGCCAGGGTGAGTGTATAGAGGTACGAATACGGCAAAAAGGATGCTCAAAAACTGGAAAAAAAAAAAAAGATAATAGTGCAAAAGATGTGATTGACTCTGCCCGGGGTGCCTGTCAGGCAGCTCCCTTGTTTGGCCATTCCACCAAGACTGTTCCTGTGGTCAGCAGGGTGGGAGAGGGGTGGGATGCTTCACCCGGCTGGCAGGAAAATACCTGGATGAATGGGCTGAGCATCTCAGTAGTGCTGCTGCCTATTCCCAGCCTGATGGCACAGGGAGGTGCTTGCCACATCATTGCAGGGGTGCAATGACAGATTGCATGAGCAGATTTCCCTGAATATACCTAATACTTCATCACTGTTTTAGAACAGCTCTTGCACTTCATTTCCCTCTTCTTTCAGGTGATCAAACAATATAAAGAAGGAGAAACAGGTTTTCAAAAATCACTCTCTGAATTTGTTTCCAGTCTCACTGACTCTAAGGATTACACAAGTGTAAAATCACTGCCTGCTCAGGAGAAGTCTGTGATTGATACTACAGTGAGAATGATCTCCTCCCCCTGCCAGGATTGCACAGCCACAGCCACAGTGCCTCCCACAACTGCTGTACCTCATCATTCTCTGCTGAGCTACTACATGAATGCAATTCAAAGCAAAAGCTAACCCACGGAACTGACATATTTATTTCTCTGCAGGTCTGAACGCCCACCCCTGTGGCTCCAACAAGTCAGCGGGAAGGAGCTCTGAAAGGCAGCGTAGGAACTGGGGGTCCAGAGCTGAGGAGCAGAAAACCTGCTCAGGATTGTAAAGCAGCTCTGCTAAGGTCAGTGTGGCTGGCAGGGTCCTGGATAGCTGCAGTACTTTGCAAGTGCTTGATTCTTTTTGCAAAAAAAGTGGCAGAATCTGAAATATTTGATTAATTCATCTCAGTTTTGCTGAACTATCTGTTTAAGGAAAAGAGAAGCAAACAAGCAATTCCAGATGAAATCTTTCATTTTGACATACTTCAAGGGAAATAATTTAGATTTTCATTCAGAGCTAGCTCATTAGGAAACATCCTTCAATTGTCATTTAAAGAAAAATCTTGAATTGGAAACAAAACATATCGTTAAACACACAACAAAAGGCTCCATCTGAAAGTGAGCAGCTGATTGCCTGCCAGCAAACAGGAACCCCATCCCACTGCATCATCCAGCTGTGCAGGAGTCCCGTTCTGCATCCCCACCCGGGGCCATGATCCACAAGCAGCACTGACACTCCAGTAAGAACCCCCCTGTGCAACAGTGCAGGCTTTAAGGATGTATCAGCGTCTGAGAAGAGATTAAATACAACAGGGAAAATGCACGGAGCAATAACCAAGGCGGGACACTGTAATAAGCCTGGGTTCTGGGTCATTAATTCCTTGTTATCCGCCTTCATTCAAATGCAGTGCAGGTACACGCTGCTGCCCTGTATTTTACTGAATCCAAACCTTACCCTCAGGTTCCCACTTGCCGTTCACTTCAAGAGGATTTCTGGTGCAGCACCTCCAATGAGTTGTATGCTTTGTGGAGCTCCTTGTATACGCTCTGTTTTGTGGGGATGACATGGGGGTACGGCTACATGCCCTGGCTGTCTGCAACGGGCTGTGCCCAGATACTGCAGCCTGAAAGAGGGACAAATGCTGTCAGAATCATAGATAAGAGGGAATGGCCAAGTTGAGCCAGAAGAGATTCAGGTTGGCTGTTAGGAAAAATTTCTTCACCAAAAGAGTGGTGAGGTGCTGGCACAGGCTGCCCAGGGAGGTGGTGGAGTGTCCATCCCCGGAGGTGTTCAAGAAACGTTCTGATGCTGTACTGAGGGACGTGGTTTAGTGGGTAAATATTGGTGGTAGGTGGATGGTTGGACTGGGTGATCTTGAAGATCTTTTCCAACCTCGGTGACTCTATGATTCTATGATTCAGACTTCCACATTGCAGGACAGGCATGGATGCAGCTCTGCACCCAACCACAGAAACCACTGGGATAATTACACTAAGCCTGTTCCCAGCAAATGTGTTCATGAACATCAGTGAGGCATTTGCCGTGCAGGTGGGATTTAGGGTGCATATATGGGTGTGAGCTCTACTGATGGTAACATGCCTGGCTTACCAATAAGCAGATGCTTTCACAGGAACAGGGGAAGAGAAATGGAATCACAACCCTTCTGCCACCGAGGCTTAAACAGAAGCTAATGAGTTAATGAGATCACAGCGATCACTGACAGCAGCTGCTTCACCCACCTAGATCAGAAAGGATGCACTTTTAAAAACTGTAATTGCTACATAAAAAGCTGACTGAAATTCCACCTTCTTTATAGACACTGCAGTCCATGTCTGAGTATGCTGTTTGCAGCATGTAGTTTGACCAGCTCTGCAACCCCCTTGTGCACACATAAAAAGTGCTCAATTTTAGAATGACTTTTGCTTCTCAACTGCCCAATATCTGTGTTTTATGTACCAAAAAACACAATTCATTGAACCACAATAAATATCCACGAATCCTATGAGACCACAGACATTTGGATTTGACCAGATCTAGACAATGAATTTCAGTTCAGTATTGCAGTTCTATTTGTTTTGCTATTAATTCTAGTGAGGACGATTGATCAATTGTTTTAATTTTAAATCAGAGAGCTAATATCCCACTTTGGCTTCCCTTGTGGTCTTCCAGTTAGTGCCTCTGAGCAGTGAAAATCACTTTTGTTTCTTTTTCTTTTCTGTAGTTAATTCAGCAACCCCATATGAAGAATCACAGGTGCCCTTTCCCCATTAGATTGGAGATAATGCTCTCTCTTTACTTTTAATTATATTTGTTCCAACAAAAAACCCTGAACAATAATGTGTAACTCTATGACCACTGCGAAGTCCAGGGTATGCAGACTCACAAATGAGCACGAGGTTGGGCAGAGCCATCGTGAAAGGTCTGGAGAGGCTTTGAGTTCTTTACATAGCCATAGACTTGCCTTCCCATTACTGTAGTATATCTCTTGGCAATGCCCATGCAAGTGTAGAGTTGGGAATAAAGGTGTCTGAACACACTGTGTCTGTCTTCTGGCACCATCTGCTACTCTGCCTCTCTCCTACTTGCATGTACCCAGGGTTTCTCTGGCTGTACTGTGGCTGTCACTTCTCCATCTCAGGGTTGTCAGAGGTCTTCCGCCCTTCCTCCTCCTCCCTCCTTCTCTTTTTGTTTTTGCATTTAACCTTGCAGCAACCACCTCTGTATTTAGGCACAGGTTCTGCCCCAAACCTCACCTGCATTCTGCTAACTCTCCACAGATATGAAATTAGGGTCTTGACTGAAGGTGACCTCCTCCCCTCGTCCCTGTTTCTCATGAGCCTCCAAAAGCTCTTATTTTGGAAGTGAGGATGTTGAGCAGAAATAAATGTGTTGAGCTTTGTTTGCTGTGTTCCTCTTTCAGAATCAATTACTCCTGCAACTCTCATTTGTTAGCAGATTTATTGCTTTGATTTCTTACTGCATAACGATATCCCCAGCCCTGGTCTCTCCAGGCACTCAGAGTGGTGGCAAATTGCATTTGTAGTTTGTGGGTCAGAGGCTCCAGCTCAGATCCTGGTGGCAGTTCAGGAAAGAGGTAAGTAGTGATTTCATTTTAAGTTCTGCAAATTAGCTGTGGTTCAGCCTGCCTCTTCCCTTGACACTTTTGGTCTACTCTAATTCCAGTCTCTGCAGATCTGTTCTGTTCCCACTGAAAAGCTTATTTTGCGAGCTTAATTTAACTTGAGTTGATGCTCCATAGATCATTCTGCAGCCAGAGCACACTGTGCTTTGTGATCCTCCTGATCTGTACATGATAAACCAAGCCAGACTGGGTCATGGCATGTGAGACCATCGGGAAGCCGATGCTGCTGCAATCAGTGATCTTAACTTGCTGGTCTGTGCTGTAATAGGTGAAGTCATTGATGATTACTCATAGGGAAATGGCCGGGATGGCTCTCACCAGGTCATCTATTTCACCATCCTGCTCTGAGGCACTGATCCTACCTGTGTTAATCCTGACACATCAGCTTAGCTCAGACACTCAGAGGGCTGCATCCCTGACTGTGTAAAGGGGTTGTGAGGAATTGTTTGGCTTTGTAAATTCTTCAGTGAAGAACTGAGTGCATCTGGCAAATGTGCTTCTTGCTCCCTCATCTGTCCCACCCAGTGCTCCAGCTCACAGCAAACACTGTCACCAGATTTGGAAACCTGACACAGGATCTGAAGTCTTGAAAGGGTGGACAAAGGAAAAACCTGGTTATCTAATGGATTGTAGGATAAGGACAAGCTAATCACATCCATCTTCCTCCCTGACAACCCAGTGAATACTTGGTGCAAATCGGAGGTGATGAGGACAGAAAGCAATGACGGAAGACCTGAACACAACAACGATGGTGCTGAGGGTGACAGTTGCTTTCCTCTGCCCCCAGAACGGAAAGCTTTCTTCAGCAGCATGTATTTATCATAACCCATAAGACAGAGAAACGGGAAAGGGGTTCAGGGCAGGAGAGGAGCCCTCAGTTTGCCTGCACTGCATGATCCTGCAGGCAGGAAGGTGGAAGAGATGAGATAGAGAGGAGATGTATCGTCTGCTGGGCTCTCTCTATGTCATTAATCAGCTTCTCTTTGCAGGTCATTTGTATACAGTAGAACTTAAAGCTAAACAAAGCCTGTGGAATGATTTGTGCCCTTATGAATTCTTAATTCAAGCAGGACAGCAGATAATGTCCCTCAAAATGTTTCTGCTGTGCTTTACAGCATTCGCCAATTAATTACTGCAGGGATGGTGCTTCAGGACCACCTCCTCCCCTAGATAAATATGTCCAGTGACACAGAAGGTTCTTATTCCACACACATAGCACACAGGGACAGCTCTGCAATGGAAAAACAACTTTGTCTACTGTAGGAGAGGGATTTTGACACCACGAATGATGTAGACTCTGTGCAGTACTTTCTGCTGAGGAAAGCTGTGTATCTTGCCCTGCAGGCTGGGATCCGTGCTGGTGGGGAGCAGTGGTGATGTTGTGTCTAAAGGCAGGTTCCCAGTGGAGCAAACCAAGCACATCTGCAATTAGCAGAGCTTTAGGAAAGCTCAGTTCCAACTGTGGCATCCAAATATCGAGTAGGGTTCCCCATGTCCTACAAAAGGCCTTGTTACAGCTATTGATGTGTAGCAGTACCTCCATCTGTATTACCCTTGGAGTCGATACACGTTTGTCATTATCTCAAAGCTCAACAGAAACGAAAGTCTCTGGTTAGTTTTACATCTGTTTCTTTAATACCAACACACTAAGGGTGCCCAGCTCCTGGTAATCAATGAAACAATGCAGGCAGTGGGCTTTGGGCTGACTGCTTTCAACCTTTCAAGTTAAGACAGGTATGGAAATCTATCTGCAATTTCCCCTGTAACCATTTGTTCTAAAACAAAACAAAGGAAAGAAAAAAAAAAAAAAAGAGAGAGAGAAGGTTCTACACCAATTCTAACACTCTCTAAACCAATTCTAGACTGAAAAAAATTGCTACTAGGGGATTGTGTAGGTATTTCTTTAAGGTCCAAATGGGGATTAATGAGTAACCCCTCCCTGCCCCCCGTGGCAGCTGGGTGCCCACATTCTCAGTGCCTTTGAGATTTTTCAGGTGAACCAAGGCTGACTGCAGGCAGTGGGAGTCGTTACACTAAATGCAGAGGATTTGGGATCAAAGCTGCAAGGAGAAAGATGACTGTGAATAACAATGTGTACCGGCCAAAAACTCACTGCCTCCCCTGGCCTGCCCTCCTCCCTGGTGCTCAGTGCTCATGAATGAATTACATAAGCCTCACAAAACTCTTCAGTGGTTTATCTGTGCACCCGCTTTGCAACACAGTAAATTGCAAAACGGAGAGGTCAAACCCATATGTTTTCTCCAGAGCAACATGCAGATTACTGGGGGATGCAAGAGAAGTGCCCAGGGGTCCTGACTCACTTCCAAACAAGAAGAACGAAATAATGAATGGAAAGAATCAAGATCATAATAAATCTTGCTCTGAGGTCTTTAATAATGAAGTTTTATTGTAAATCCATCACAAAGAAACATTACATGAAGCCACCAAATAGGTCAGGTTAATTACATCATCTGAAAATGGTGTGATACCTCAAGCCTTCATAAAAAAAAGTAATCAAATCCCCTAGGAGTGAGAGATGACTTTTTTAATTAGTTGAGCACTAAAATCTTTGTGCTAACATCTCACAGTGTTCTTCTAGCTTAGCTAGACAAAATATGACATTTACAAGGTAAGTAGCAATTAGGGCTGCTTATCTGTGTGCCAGTTCACATCCTCCATGTTTAGCCCTTAACAACGTAACAAAAATCCTCTTTGCCAGCCCTACAGGCTTGGTTTGAAAAGACATTTGCATTGAGTACCTTCCCTCATTCTGCTCTGTGTGTGCAGCCTGTGACCTCCATTCCACATTTCCTACTAAAGCTGGCATGCTGAATAGAATCAGAGAACGTGATTTTGGCTAGAACAGATCTCAAAGGCCATCCAGGTCCAACTCCCTGCCATGATGGGGGACACCCCTACCAGGTCGGGCTGCCCAGGACTCCATCCATGAGGAAATGAAGCATCTGCAGCTTCTCCGGCCAAACTGTTCCTGTGCCTTATCACCATCACAGGAATTTCTGTATCTAATCTAAATCTAACATCCTTTTGTTAAAAATGTTCCCTTGTCCTATCACTACACACTTCAGGGAAGAGTCTCTGCCCATCCTTTTCATAGGCCTCCTGTAAGTATCGTAAGACAGCAGTAAGGTCACCCTAGACTTCTGTTCTCTAGGTTGAATAACTCCAAGCAACATAACCACCTTTAATACCAGCCAGAGTTGGTTCAGGAGCTGGGAACGGGACCTGGGAAGTATCCTCAGCCCTTCCTGTGACTCTCTGGGTGACACTGGGGAAGACTGAGCTATTCCTCACCTCATTCTGCAGCTCCAGTGCTGGCAGCCCCCATGGTTGCAGCTCACATTCCCTCTGGCTCCCAAACTCTCCCCAGCCCTCCATCTTCAGCAAAATCTCAAAGCTCACAAGTTCCTTGCACTTACCAAACCAAGCAGGATCTTGGTTGCTCCATGTCCTAGGGATGCCAAGCTGAGGGGACACAGTCCACAGCTACGGATGCGCCAAAGATGTAGCTTCGTTTATCTGTCCAGCTGATGCAGTTGTAACATTAAATACCGATGGGAACATATCCAAAGCTCGCTTTAAACAGAAACACTCCTATAGATTGTGCTGTGCTTGGGATCAGTCACAGTTTCCCTTTCCAAGTCCCCTTTGGCTCTTTTTTTTAAATGGAGCCATCTGTACAGGGTTTGCCAAAAATAGTTTTTGAAGGGAAATCGTCTTTCCAAAAGGAACAAATATTTCCCTTGAAGAACTGAATTCTTTTCGAAACATTCTCCTACTAGGTTTCGTGTTTTGAAAACCTGAAGCATTTTTCAATTCTCAAAACGGGATTTTTCCCACTTTTCATCCCAAAATACCCTTTTCACAGGAACTGTTATTATATTATTACAATATCTTATCCTCCTTGTCTGTAAGGCATCAGTGAAGATTTGTATTACCGAGTTATATTAAAACATCTATTTATATTTCCCCACTTGAAGCACATGGTATTTTTACCAGCCCCACTGCGCATCCCCCAGCAGCGATCCCAGCACACTCGCACTCTCGATAACACTGGCAAGATGCTAATAGTGTCACCAAGGTTTTTGTACCCAGAGAAGGTATGTTTAAAGCGTCGATAATTGCTCTGAGCTCCACAGACTAATAATTGCCAGGCAGGAGAGCTGTGAGTCACCAAGACACCTAATTCTGTGACCCGCACAAGCACCTGGAGGAGGCAAAGGTTATTTAAGAAAGCAACATTTCTCCTTTCTGGTTAAATTCGGTATCTTTGTGTTGCTTTGCCAGTCAATGTGTAGTTGTCTAAAGAGTGCAGAGTGTGACATATGAAAGTGGTAGGTGTTATTACTAAGCATATTAAACTGACAAGAAAAACACAGGGCTCAGAGACGGCTGAAAGGCACTTTGAAGTCTCACCAAGAAAAACAAGTCTGAGATGTAATCCTTGACCCAAGCTTGTGCAAATGAATCCCAAAAGTCCAAGGAGAGATGAGGTTCACTCTGTAAAAGACAGCCAAGGAGGAGGACTGGGCGGTTATACACAAGTTGAGTTTTGAAGAAAATAAGTTGAAACTTAAGAGGGCTCTGAGAAAAAATGAAATAAAGAAAATCACTTTCTATATATAAACCTGGAGAGGGAAAATGCTGGGGAGGGAGAAGATGCAACAGACAAACTTGGCACGGGAACAAAAAGTGTATGCTAGCTGTGAATAAATTCAGGCTGGGAAATTGAAGGAAGTTTTCAGCCATCAAAGGAACAAAATCCCACACCAGGCTTTGACGAGGAGGAGGAGGAGGAAGAGAAGCTGGGTGTAAGATGAAGGACAAGAGAAAGGCATTGAGAGAGCAGGTTGCTTCCTGGGCACACACAGAACCTGTGCCCCTGGTCCTGCAGGGTGCTGCAATGGCACCATCGGCAATCCTGGGGCACCCTGCTATTGCAGGACATGAAGGGAGCCTGAAGGAAAGCTGGGGAGGGACTTTTTGTAAGGGCATGCAGTGACAGGACGAACAACAGGGAAATGGCTTTAAACTGGAAGAGGGTTGATTTAGATTAGATTTTAGGAAGAAAATCTTTACTGTGAGAGTGGTGAGACATTGGAACAGATTGCCCAGATAGGTTGTGGATGCCCCCTCCCTGGAAGCACTGAAGACCAGGCTGGATGGGGCTGTGAGCAACCTGGTCTAGAGGGAGGTGTCCCTGCCTGTAGCAGGGGGTTGGAACCAGATGATCTTAAAGGTCCCTTCCAACCCAAACCATTCTATGATTCTATGATTCTGTGACATGGATGTGGATTCAGAGTGAAATGCCCACAGCAGCCCACCCATCCATCCCCCATCACCTCCCTCAAAGGCTGACGTGACATTTCCTCCCTGACATTTCATTTCCT
>JAOWBP010004377.1:1499822-1513331 GCA_028571105.1 Tragopan temminckii
TTGGTTACTTGGGGTCCCCAACCCCCCCCCCCCCCCCATGGATCAGCGGATTCCTCCCACATCTGTTCATGCACAGGAATGCTTCTTGGAGTTCTGCTAAGGCAGCGGTAAGGCAGGACGGGCTGTGCAGCGACTGCACACTTGTTTCCTAAGTGCTCCCTCTCCTGGGCTGTGGCCACACCATCCCAGGAAAAATCCAATTTTTTTAGGCAAATCGGGGGTACTTCGGGCTGAGCAGCTTGCAGAGCAACACTGGGACCTCCCCAGGGCTCCAGGCAAACCCAGATCTACAGGGGATTCACCAGCAGTGTTTTATACCTGGGGATTCTGCAGGCCAGAAGGGAAAGGCTGCATCAGCTTTCCGTCTGCCTTCAGCTCCAGGGACCTTGGGAGTACAGGGGATTTAAAAGGAAAAGAAGTAGTTTCCTTTAAAGAGTGGGAAGATGGGGGATGAACCTGAGGGACAAACAGAAAAGGTTTCTGCTGGGCTGATGTGACTCAGAAATGGCATTTTCTACATTCTAATAAGAGATGTCAAGTCATAGGTAATTTATTCATGGCAAGCTGATGCAGTTGCTATGGAGAGCATGATAGGAAGAAACTCTTTTAATGCATAGTCTATTGAGGAGGAAAGCATTTGTCAAAGATAAAACCTTGGTGAGAGGATAAAAGCAGCAAACAGTGATTAGGGACATTAAAAAAGAAAAAAAGCCATCTGAGGGCACTTCCACCACAGCTGTGATACGGTTCCAGGTTTGGGAGGACCCACCAGGACAAGGCATGGCGTTGGCCATCACAGTTCTTGGACCACAGGCATGGACCAGCATCTTCTGAATAGGATCTGCATGCTTCCTCTGAAACAACAGTGCGTGGTGAGCAAAAACCCCAGGGGTTGCCTAATAGATGGGTGTTGCAACCCCAAGGAGCAATGAAATACCGTAAAGGCAAATGCAGAGGGGCAACCCTGGTGGTAGACGTGCCTTGGGAGCAGAATGGCAGCTGATGGCACCACCTGCTCCCCAGAGCCTGCCTATCATTTGTATGGCAGTGTCGTGTAACGGGGAATTCTCAGCGAGACTGGGAAGCCAGCCAGTGTTTCCCCTTGGAAACGCCTGCCTCCAATTATTCATAGTGGTAATGAATTTTAACTGCCTGAGCTGCTGATCCCAGCACCCAGCAGCCACCTCAGGCCGCTCTGCTCTCCCCTGAAATGATTGCATTCCCCCAGAAGCCCAGCTGGAGTCTGCCTGACCTGCTGGGATGGAAACAGCTCAGTGCTGTCCACAGGGAAGACACCTGTGGCTGATTTTAACATCCATAATAAAAGCCAAGTGCATCCCTGGCTTTGCCTTGGTCATTTGTTTCTAAATGAAGCATCTCTCACATAACTAATGGTCCCCACCTGCACCATATATCTTCCTGCTGCTTAAAGCAGAAAAAGCTGGCAGCCTTTCCCCAGCTTGCTGGTTCATAATGAGCACAGGGTGATGTTTGCCTGAAAGTAATTTCCCTGATACAGGTCAGGGTTGTAACCAAAATGAAGACTTCTCCCTGCAGAGAGTCTCACCACCAGGACAGGGGCATTTCACGTGCAGTAGCCTGCAGATGGATCTTGCACATTAGGGCTGAGGAATGCAGAGATTGCCCTTGGCAAACACAGAGGGTGAAACATCTTATGGAAGGAGCAGACCTGGAGGTTACTGCCATCTGTGAGTGGGGGACCTTCGGGAGCGATGTGTCATCATCACAAGGCACCATCCCAAGCCCATAGAGCAGCAGAGCCCTTCTGGCAGCCCAGGGCACTGCACGGACTGCAGAGGGGGCAGGATCCACATGCACTCAGAAGTCCCTTCCATGGCACTGCTTTGGTCTCCATGTAACTGTCTGAGCGTCTTCCAACTGCCTTGGAACCTGTTCCATGCCAACCAACCACCAACAGCCAGCAGCAGCAGGCACAGTCAGGGCATAGAATGCCCTAAGAAAGTAGAAGCAGGAGTCCTATCCTTCCTGAGTGTTTCTCCTATGCACTGCTGAGCCCGTGGGCCTAAAGGGCTCCTGGGGTGACAGGCAGCAGCTGCACCAGGAAGACCTGAGCTCTCTGGGCCGTACAATGGCTGAAGCAATGGCCACTGTGGACAATGAAGACCTCTCAGACTATTTCAGCATGCAGTACAGGCAGAATCTGCTGCCCTTGCTCAAGTAGGGACCTCCTCCACCCCCTCCATCCACTTCTGGTTCCTCCACTCCTGCAAGCTCCTATCCCTTATCTCCCCCACTCATCTCCTTACCTCCACCACTTCAGCCTCTCCTTGCACCTCCCTTCCCCAGCCCTGCAACCCCTCCTTACTGTCTCCATGGGATCCCCTCTGGAGAGCTTTCCACCCTGGTTCCGGGACACTCATGCTGTTGGACCAGCTCTGAGACAGGTCCTGGGTGGGGTGATGGGGCAGAGCAAACCAGCATCCTGCCAAGGTGCTGAGCCCAGCCAGTCACCACACTGAATGCTTCTGTGGCAGGAAACTCAAACTGACCGAGGAGGACTCTCTGTCTCCATTTATTCGCCTCCAGGAGAAGAAGAAAGAAGCCCAAGAGATGCAAAGGGTTCTGGAGGAGAAGGAAGAGGTGAGAAAGGTGGAAGGGCCCTGGTCACGGCTGGGATGGCCCATGGCTTTTTGGAGGGTGGCAGTGAGCATGGACAGCCGAGCCTTGTCCACTCTGTGCTGCCAGGCCTTCAGGGTGAGGATGGAGGACATCACCTGCAGGTGGAAGGAGCTCCGGGCCAAGGAGGCCGAGCTGAAGGCTCACATGAAGAAATCTGAGAGGACTCTAAAGGTACAGCTGCCCCTCCTCTGTCCATCCGACACAATGCTGGGATGCATGGCCAACTCCTCTGCCTCCCCTGGGAAGAAGGACTGTGGGAACACCTCTCTGCACGGATCTCCCTTAAGCCCTGAGCTGCCCTCATGTCTTTGTGCTGGACATGGAAAGCCCTGGGAGGGCCAGTGCAGCACCCAGCTCATCCTGCACCACTGTGACCCCCAAGGGCCCCAGGCAACCCCCAGGAGGGGCTCATACTGTCCCCACTGAATGATAGCAATAGGTCTGAAAAGCAAAGTGCCATCACAGGGGCTTGTCTCCAAGAGCAAAGTGTCGGTGCTAATGAGATGGCCCAATTAAGCCAAGAGGAAATGTGTTCCAGGGGAGAGATAACTTCTTACAGCACTGTTGCATGACACAGTTCCTTCTTCTCTTGCTTTCCTTTCCCTGTGTGCATGTATATGTGTGTGTGTTGATGGGGAAACACCGACAGGAAAATGATAAGATGCGAATCCAAGCTCTAAAGAAAGCTGGCAAAGAAAGGAAGATGAAGATGCAAAAGGAGAGTGAGCTCTTGAGAGCTAAGAATGCACTGGAAGCCCTGAAAATTAAGCACCAAAAACTCAGTGACAGAGTGCAGAACTACTCCATCTTTGGAACGTACCTGGAGGATGTGGTGAAGATCTCACAGGTGAGTGTGGGAGGCAGCTCATGGCCTCAGGGAGGGCCTTGGGCATTAAACGTAGAGAAGATAAGGTACGTCCAGGAAAATCATAGCATTTGGTCAAGCCTGGAGGCCTCAGATGGGATGGGAAAAGGTTCCCTGTAACCAGGGTGAACCAAGGGGATCAGAGTTAAAGGAAGAGAACCAGAAAAGGAGGGGAAGGCTTGGGAAAACTAAAGGAAAACTATTAAAAGGGGTAAAGGCACAGGGATGAGTGGAATGGGGAACACTTTGAGTCACTGTTTCATGTCACATAGATGGTGTGGGAAGAGTGAAATGCTGTCTAGAGATGGGAACCCAGGCTGTATCCTTTCAAGGAAGCCTGGGCATCATTCCATGCATCACTCCTTCTCCTGGGATGCCAGCTGGCCCCCTCCCAGGTCCAGGTAGATCAGCGCAGGCAGTTGCATTTGTGTTTTGTTTTATTGGAGCGTTGCTCCTTTGGAGAATTTTGCTTATGGCAGCTCTGGGAAGAGCCCAACAAGAAGTTACCAGGGATGAGGCATTGCTCACAGCCCAGCTTGGCTGGCAGTCCATAAGAGAGGGAAGACATTCCAGCTGGGGCAGGTGCTGCACCTCATGAACAGTGCAAGACTTACCGTTTTGATGGGGGGTGGGATTGTTGGGATTACTAACCCCACTGTGCTGCAGTTTGAGGAGATCCAGGCAATCATTTGGCACTACAAGATGTTAGAGAGGATGCGCAAGGCCCTGCTGCAAGCAGAACGTGGGCTCAGGGAGGCAAAGCAGAAAGCCAAGGAACTCAGCCAGTATGGTGAAGATGAGAGCCTGCAGGACAACAGCGACCTGGATCAGCTTGAACTGCGTTCTCATCAGGCTCAAAGGGATGTTCTCACCAGGGTGAGGAAAGATGGGCCAGGCAGGGGAAGATCTCCCAGGCCTGGAATGGGTTGAGTCCCATCAGGCAGAGCTGGAGAGTGGGAGGGTGGCAGTGGGATTCCCAGCTCCCAGAGAGCACAAATGGGGTGAAACCCACCAGAGCGAGGGCTGCAGGAGCCAGCAGAGAGATGGAGAAGCTCCTGGGGCAAGGAACAACTTGGTGGTATCTGGATCAGGTTATACCACGCCAAGCTGGACCACCTCCAGCAAGCACGTGTTCTTCCCAGAAAACCAGTCGACTGTAGAAATTAAGGTCTCCAAATCAGGGTCTCCAGTGTTAAGGCAGCATCTTTGCTGGGTTATGTCCACATGCTGCCTGTCTCCTCTCCTCTCAGGAATGTCTCTGGGCTGACATGCAGAAAACAGCTGCCAAGAAAACCCAGGAGCTGGGGACCATCAAGATGGCCATCCTTGGCCTCTTCCAGCATGTGAGCAAGCAGATGAAAAGAAGCCTGAACGTGCCAGTGGATGACAGCTACACACAGCTGAGTGTGGTAGGGCCAAGCCAGACCACTTCTCCCTGCCCAGAAAGAGGAGCAGTAATGACCCTCAGCTGCCCAGAGGGAGGGGAGAGCCCAGGGAAAGCAAGATGCCCAGCAGATACCTACGTTTTCACCTGGGCCCTCTCTTGGGTGGAAGACATCAGGAGAACCTGGGTGTGGGTCCCTGCTGCAGGGTGACAAGGGGTGGGAGCCTGGCAGGTCAGGGCAGGATGCGCAGGTCAACCCATGGCCAAGGTCTGGATTCATTTACCCCTGCCCTGAACTCAGACTTGCCCACTTAAGATCATTCTGGTGACGCAGATCCACCAAGGCCTTATCCTCCAGTTTGATCAGTGAAATCTGTCTTCCTAAAGGGCCAGTTGCTTCCTGCCTCTTGCTCCCATCCCTACTGTGAGACACATTCCCCAGCACTCTGAGCTCTACCACCTCTCTTCCCTACCCTAGATTCAGCAGTTTATCCAAGACCTCATGGACATCTTAATGGAGGTGAGAAGGAAGGGCATACAGAGCCGTTAGCATGCAGCTATGCCTATGGGACTGCGAGGAAGATGCCAACTTGACCTGGTCTGCTAGCAAAGGTCCAGCAGGGTGGGAAGGGTGAGAAGAGGACAGAGAGCCCCACAGATGTTGTAGACTTTACTATAGGTTACGTCAGTGAAGTTTCATATCTTTCTCGCCCTTCCCTCCTGCACTGTCACTCACAACTTCTCACACAATTAAAAACAATATGTTCTAAGATGTATCCATTTCTTGGGGTGGTTGGAACCATTGGAACAGCTCCATCCCACAGCTTCATCCAAGGGGTGCCTTCTCTGGCAGACGGGATGCTGGTTGCAGAATACAGCATTCCAGGGATGTAGGCTCAGATAGGGGTTCATGTTCTCACCTGGACCTACCACTCAGTTTAAGCTCTGAGGTATTCAACAGGAATGTCACAAAGGAGGGGGGACTGTCCTTCCACAGAGCTTCAGAGATTTTCCTCCATCACCACACCCAGTGCATATGGGAACGTGGATTTCCCTATGCAGCCACTCACTGTGTACCCAAACCCATCCCTCTGCTGCTCTTAGGAGAAGTGTTGACAGTTGAAGGATGAACCAGCCGAATGAATCGCAGCAAGCATTTGCTTGTTCATTGTGAGTCCTAACATGATGAATATAGAACCAGAGGACTACTTTCACACTGTGGATTTCAGGCCTCTCAGCAGCAGAACATCGCCCTGTGCAGCATCTCAGTGCAATGCAAATGCAGAAGAAAACACAACAGTGAAAAACTCAGTTGTAGAGGCAAGGGCAGTAATTGCTCCTCAGCTACTGTGTGTGAAAAGAGAGCTCATTTCTTTCTGAAACCTTGACATGTTAATGCTGTGTGGGCCAAGACAGGCCCTGCGTTCTTTGGAATAGATCACCAGAGCAGTGGGAGGTGAGTGGCATTCTGCATTCCAGCTGGCAAGGAAAAGTAAAAGATGTTGCAACTTTATGCAGCCACCGTGTGCCCACGCTTTAATGATTTCATTATCTTCCTTCTGTAAAATGGGAATTGTGACTGTCAAGAAGGAGCAAGAGTGGGCTCTCCTCGAGGTTGGTTCCCCATGGTATGCCAGCAAGGAGAGGTTCATGGCTGAGGTCCAGTGATGGCCAGGCTATCTGCAAGTCCAAGATCAAGGTAGGAAGTCCAGCTGGCAGGTCAAGATGAGAATCAGTTATAAGGCCATGCACTGGCTTTCCCGCTAGGCAAAGACCAAAACTCCCAGGCTGAATCTCGTGGGTCTTTGCTGGAAACTCCTTGGGCAGCAGCTCTCCATGCCAGTGCAGGATCTGAGAGCCCTTCCCCCATCCTATCTTCCCACCTTGCACTGCATTGCATCCTGGCCTCCCTTGCTCTCCAGTGAGACCAAACAGCAGCAGCAGAAGGGAGAGAGAAAAACAGACAGGAGAGAGCACATCTTGGTGAGGTCCTCAGGTTTGTAAATGTCTTGTAGAGGCACTGGTGACGATAGAAAAAGCTGCTGGAAAAGTCATCTCATGACTCATCCCAGCAGAGATGAGGTTGTGTGTTTGTGTCCTTGCATCTCCTCTCTGCAGGGATACATCCAGAAGGACCAGGAGCATTTATACCCACCCTGAGAGGTGACTCAGCTGTCCTCTCTTCTTCCACCCATGGCCACCCCCTCACCATCTTCAACATATCTCATCAATGGCAGCTGCTGGGGGCTGATGGGAATGGGGTGATTGTGCCCAGGGAAATGGGGGCTGCAGCCCTGAGCCTGCATGGGGTAGTCATGGAAAGACCTTGGAGAGACTCAGGGCCAGGCTGTCCACTGCAAACGGGCTACTGGAGGGAGAAACCAGCAGCTGTGCATCTCCAGCAGGGAAAAGAGTTATTCCCAGAGCCCTGCCAGATGGCTTTGGCATGAGCAGGGTGGGGGGACGGAGCTGAGCCTAATGCCAACCAAACTGTAAGGATAGGGGGGTGACACAGGAGGTGTCCAGGTGGGAAGGCGTGAGAGCAAGGTGTTTCCCTGAGCATCACAACGACTGCAGTGCTGCCTACCGGCCCCGTCTGCCTTGTTGTGGTGGGTGAAGCAAAAGCAATGTGACTCACACTGCTGTGGGAAATGGAAGCAAAAACTAAAATTACCTGATCAGATGTCAAGGTTTAAGCTCAGTGATGCTGCATGTAACCAACTGTTTGTGTGTCTGTCTGTTGATAGTCTGTCTTTTCCTTGCAGAATTGCAAGGTTTTGGTTTGTTTGCATTGTGTTTGATTTTGAGTGTCGGGGTGTTGGTGTTTTTTTTTGTTTTGTTTTGTTTTGTAAGATTTCTTTCTCTTGGCAGAGAAATAATTTAAGCATTGGCTAAATCCACAAACTGTTGATAGAAAATCCCCATCACACTGAAATGTTGTCACTGGTTTAATCTGGGTTCTGTTAACATTTCCTCTGGAGCAGCCTGCTGTTCCATCAGTGTGGGCAGGAGCTAGAAATGCAGGTCCCCGCTGCTCTGACCTCACCACTGATAGTGGGATTTCCACTGTCCCAGAGCTGCCAGGTGTGCCTGGTGCCATTGCACACCCAAGTGATGGGACAGGCTCTGACACAAAGGGTCACCCCATGATCCTGTCACCTGGAGACATGCTTCTCTCCTCTTAGGTGCCCTATGAGGACCTAGGACAACCCCAGCATCAACTGCTGTCCTCAGTAGTGACTTCAGAAAACATTGCTGGCTTGTTAACCCCATAATTAGCACTTACCCAGGACTTGGCATGCCAAGCATCATAGGATGCCAGATGGCAGACATGAGAGTCATTAGACCCAAATTAGAGCATTGTTTCTGCATATGTAGTTTCTATTCAAGAGAGAACGTGGGCGCCAGAGCTGCCTGGTCCCCCCTCAGCAGTCACTGGCATAAAAACACATCATGTCTGTGAGTGACTGTGAGCTCCTTGGTCCTACACATCTGCACAAAGCCTGTCCTGCCTCTGCCCCCTAACTGCCTCTCTCTCCTCCTTGTTATGGCCACCATGAGGTGCTTATGAACCAGAAAGGGAGTCTCCTGCCTTCACAAAAACTTTTCAGCCTGATCCAGAAGTGAAATGTTAGCTCATCAGCCAGAAAGAGAAGGGTCAGGCTTCTCAACCCTTTTGTCTATACTCCTGCAACACCAGGGGATCCCAAATGCAGCCTGGCTTTAGGGGACTTGGTTCATGTTCTGCTCTAACCACCCTGCTGTGACACCACCTGACACACCTCTGCAAAGGTCCCAAGCAGGAGAAGATGTTTACAAACGAAGCTTCCAACAGACATTTATTAGTTTGGGTTGAAATCAATGCATGTGAAGGAGTGTCGCTCCCGTGTGCTGCACACCTTTGCCATCAGTTCAATACAGATCAACTGGGATCATACAGCCAGGACAGCAGCCTTTCTCCATCACCAGCCGTACAAACACAGCCATAAACACAGAGCAAAGTGAGTCGGGATCCTTCCCACCTCCTTCCTGGCCATCCTCCCTGCCCTACAAGCACTGGGTCCTGGGGCCTCATAGGGTGGAAGCAGGGATTAATTTGGGGGTCAAATTGTGAATCAAGAGCTCGTCCTTGCCTTTGGCTCCCTGTCAGCCCAAGCAAGCAATGTGGCTCTGCTATTCCCCCTTCCAAAGAAGGCCTGGGGAAGGCCAGCACAGGGAGAAGTTTCTAGTTCTTCAGGGGCTAGTCTGTTGTCCACAGTCAATGCCCACACTGCATCATGTGTGTGGCTGCAGAGTGATGAAGCCAAGGAACCACAGGACAGGGAATGAAAGAACACGGAGTAAGAGAAGCCCCGTCTGCCCCACCAGCTCCAGGCTGGATGCTATTGAAGATGGTCCATCTGCTTGAGCAACAGGCACAGCACCTTATTGCAGTGTGGAGGCACCTCGTGCTGCTCCACAGGGCTGGCAGAGCAGAGGGAAGCACTCTGAGACCTACGGTGCTTCCTCCAGGGTTCCGCATCCCCAGAGCAAAGGGACACAGGGACCAGCAGGTGGGTACTGTGGGATGCAGGAGGTCACCAACAACAGCACAACACATAAGGAGGCTTCACACTGAGACCTCAGAGGATACCAAAAGCGGGGTCCCACCTGCATTGTGTTTTGGTGGGATGAATGTGCCATCAGGTGCAAGGAGAAGAGACTGAGAGTTGTGATCTCACTGAGCTGGGCATGCAAGGCAGTGACCCAGGCAGGAACACCATCTCAGGACTGCAGCAAACAGCAGCAGCACTGAGCTGAAGATCTCAGCAGCTTGGCTACAGGGCAACCAGAGCTCTTAGGCAGCCACCAAATGGCCCCCACATACCACCTAGTGGAGCCATCCCATCCTACAGGGCAGGCAGGTTTTGGAGATGTGAGAGCTCTTCGCATTCTATAAAGAAGAACCCTTGTGCTGTCATGACAGGCATTAGCAGCTCCAGTTGTGCCGTCTCAACATGGGTCAAAATCTTCACATGCTTAGAGGGGACACCAGCATCTGAGGCGCAGGTGGGCACCAGAGGTCAGGACTGAATGCCCTCCTGGCAGTGCAGGCGTCCCTCACCTGCTCTCTCCAACTTTCCCTGCCATGTTCCTCATCTCCTGTTTGGTTTCCATTTCTCATTGCATTTTCCCCCGATCTTCTGATTTTTTCTCCTTTCCTGTTTTGCTCTGGTTTCCTTTTCCCTTGGAGCTGAAACTGAACCCAGTAACAGTGAGGTGGGAAGGGCAGGGATCTGCCTGTAGTTCAACACACTACATCTGTGCTCAGGTGACAACTTCACAAAAATCAGCCCTTCGTTCAGTTGCCTTTAGGGATGGCCCTTCCCTCCCCACAGCCCTACCCAGAGCCATAAAACCGATGCAAACACCACAAAACCCAGACCAGAGACATTCCCCACAAAGAGTCCTTTGGAATCAGCCCACAGAGACTCACAAGGTGGTACAAGGCCAAGGATGAGATCTGCAATGATGACACGTCCAGCGACACTGGATGGTGGATGCTCCCCAGATATTAGCTCCAATGCTTGTTTAGTTGCCCTGTCCAGGTGAAGAATATCCCTGCCGTGGACTTGTTTGCTGCACACATCTCTTCCAAGCTGAGCTAAGGTGGAATTCAGTGTTTGTTGATGTCATGGAGGTTTGGCCATTGACGTGGCACCAAGGAAACATGCCATCATTCAAGCTTGCACCAGCCTGCATGGAGTCTCATCAGTAGCGGTGCTGCAGTGGGAAGCGTGAATAATGACGGGAGGTTGGAGCTCTCAGAGGAGAGCAGGTTGTGGACTCTGTCTGGAGACCTGGGCAGGAAAGAAAAGAAACAGGAGACCATGGGTCACAACGTGTGATCCCCTTGGTGCTTCCTTCCATGTCCTCAGCCTCCTCCCAGCAATGACCACTGCTTCCCTTCCATACCCTCTCTGAGGGCTCAGTGGGGCTCTGACACTTTTCTTCATTGACCATCCCATAGAGCAGGGCTGTAGCCTGGAGGTCCCTCACGCCCTGCTTTTTCTGTGCCAGCATTCTATGTGTCCCACATACCAGTGCCAACCGACCCACCCCGCACTGGGCAGCTTCAGTACCCCCAGGAAGTCCTCGTCACAAAGCCCAGCACACTACCGTGGTCATGTCCCATGCAGAGGAGCTGGGAGCTGGCTACATGATGGAGCAGGTGAAGCCACAGCACTCCTTGAGCAGGGTGAGGCCCGTTTTGGTCATGTACGGTGCGGAGGTTTGCTGCCCCCTGGAAGTCATTTTCTTCTCTCTGACAGGAGCTACAGAAGGAGGCACTGTAAGCTTCAGGTGTGTTCTTTGAGACAAGGACATAAGCCCACTGCTTCTTCTGAAAGGTCCTCTCAGCACAGCACTGCTGCCCCAGAGGAAGGCTGGGTGGATGCATGACTTGTCACTTTAGTCAGTGCATGACGAAATGGAAGGAGCTGATAAAAAAGGGCCCGATGAAGTACATGAACCACAAAGTGACACCTGCTCATCCCAGGTCTCCTAGGACATGGCTGAGAAATGTATGGAAGCATTGCATCTCTACTGACTGGTGATATTTCCAGCACCAGCACCTCCCCACAGAGCTAGTTCTACACAGAGGGATGAAATCTTGGGACCAGACTGCTTAGGGAAGGGAAGAAACTGCCAGGGAGGTTCAGTGCAAGGAATATAACTCATTGACCACCTACTTGCTTTCTGGAGGTAGCTTTTGGAGAGCTTACTTTGCAGGAATTCTGCCATTTCTTTGTCTTCTTCTCTCTCCCTGCAATAAAGAGATTGTTTAGGAGCAACAAGGCATCCAGAAACATCTGTCAAAGCGTAATACAGATCTGAGGAAAGCTTGCACTGTCCTCACTGCAAGGAATAAGTTGTTCCCAGCTACCTGAGCCTCTCAAACTCCACATCATCCACCAGGAAATCCCGTGTTTCCACCAGCTTGTGGATCTGCTGCACCAGTTCCTCTTCCTTCTGCTTCTCCTCATTGGACTTCTCAGTCTCTGCAGCACAAGAAGTGTATTTAGCTCCTCTGCATCCCCCCATGCAAAGTTGAGCCAAGCCAAGCTTGCTCTGCTTCTGCTCCACCTGGGAGTGGCGATGAGAGCAGGGGTAAAAGCCAATCCAAAGTAGGCACCTGGATCCAGATACAGGCTGCTAAATAAGCAAAAATCTCACCTCAACCCACCCAGGTCTGGTGTCATCAAACTCAGATTTTTGAGTTTCGCCCCTGAAATTTCCATGGGGATGAGCACTGTGAGATGTAACTGTGAGCTTCACAAGGCGGAGGGGTCCCTAAGCAAGGTGAGATCCCACCAGTGAGGCTACCTTGTTTAGAGACCCCTCCTCTGCTTCCCCAGGGGTCTCTACCCTACACTGCTGAAGAAGGTGGGCACCTGACCCCCAGGTGCTCAGAAAAGTCAGATTCAGGTGTCATCCTCCTGCCAAGATGTGCTGAACCCACGTTTCCCACACCAGCACACCCAGTCGCAGTGTCAGCGTGGTGCTGACCCATGCAGGGCTCCAGAAACCCCACCTGGCTGCCTCTGAGCACCACGGGACCCATCTGTGTCACACATATAGGAACCTTCAAAGCCCATCTGGTCCTACTCCCCTGCATTGAGCAGGGACACCCACAGCTCCATCAGTGCTCAGAGCCCCGTCCCCTGATCTTGGGTGTCTGCAGGGATGGGGCACCACCACCTCCTTGTGCAGAGAGTTAGTGAAGCCCTGGGAAACTCTCACATCACTGCAAACTACGTTCTATACAAATTGGTATATAGCAGCAAGCAGAATATATAAAAATCCTTGGGGATTGGACTAGAGGACCTTCACAGGTTCTCTCTAGCTCAAAGCACTCTGTGATTCTATAAGATGATAGAGCTAGCGCTGGGGAGTGTTAAATATGGACAGCTAGCTTGGGTGGAAATGGTAAATGCCTGCGTAGCACTATTTAATAACAATTTCTGAATTCAGCAGCTAGCTCCAAAATCAATCCAGCTCAGCATGGATCAATCTCCTGTCTTCCTTCAGCTAAATAAAAATGCAGGAGAATTCACAGCATGGAGCCAGCCTGCAGGCAGGGTCTCAGCAGCACCCTAAGCTTGTATTGATCTGCAGCTTCAAGTCTGCTTTGTATCGATGGGAGGTGCTGCTGCGGGGGTCTGGGTAGGAGGAACTTCTCATAACCTTTGTGTTGTCGGAAGGATCCCCAGAAAATAATATGCTGTGATATTTCGGTGCAAATAGGGCACTTTGCAGCATCACTCATGCCACCAGAAACATCAGGTTGGGCACAAACATACCAGCTACATGGAGTTAGTTAATGGTCTGCACTCCTGGGTTAGAGCACATCAGAGTTAACATACCCTGCATACAAACACTGCTTTTTTTCCAAATTGCTGATGTCACAGTCCATCAGGACCACCCCTTTGAACTACTACTACTTTGAACTACTAAAGGCACTTTACGCTTAAGCTTCTCACTGCTGCCTTCAGCAGCAGCATCTCCGGGAGCATCCCAGTGTGGGAGCTGGCCAAGAGCTTTCTGGGCTTCATGGAGA
>JAOWBP010004377.1:1522864-1540488 GCA_028571105.1 Tragopan temminckii
AAGGGAAGGGAAGGGAAGGGAAGGGAAGGGAAGGGAAGGGAAGGGAAGGGAAGGGAAGGGAAGAGGACCTGCAATTTTAGTTGTTTCCTTGCAATGTAGGAATGAGAATAAAAGAAGGTGAGATAAAGTATTGGATTCAGTGAGCTGTGTGGATTCCAGTCCAGTTCCATTGACATTACATGCAGGGTCTGGGTACTGTTTCACTAAAAGCAAAGAGACATTCAGCATTTGGTGGTGAATGCTGCCTCATCTGCTGGAACTGATTCAGTGGGAACCACTGAACCATGTCACAGAGCACATGTACATCAGTCCATGTGAGATCCAAACAGCACCAGCTACAGAGGACATCCTCAGCACCACCAGTTAAATCAACAAGAATTCATGGCTCTCAGGTGTGCTGCTTGCACAGGACTGTTGTCATGCACCCCATTAATGAGCAATTAGAGTTCCTGAGGTATGATACGGTAATAAGGCTGGGATAGATTCTTGACACTAAAACTGTTCTCTACTTGAGCTTGAATTCCAGGGAGAAGGCAACTTTTCAGTACGAAGTTCCAGTTATTCTTGGCTCGAGGACAAGCCTATCTATAGTTATTGCAGCACACTGGGGCATGGCATAGTGGGTTTGTGCCAGAAAACGGGGAGCTAATTATGCTGAAAGCATCTGACGTGCAGATAAACTGTAATCAATACACACAGAGATCATTTGCAACAGCATCACTTTTCCTTGTCTCTCCTTCTATGAGCGCAGGAGGGAGCAGGGTAGGAGATCACCATGGCACTTGTATGCTACATATTAAATATGTATTTAGAGAAATACTCTGGGTCTTGCAGCTGGCTTGTGAAACTTCGGGGAGATGCTATTAAAGTTAAGTCTTCTGCAAAGGAATGAGGTCTCCCCGTGTACCTGGTCAAGTGATAACAGCTTCTGATGAGAGCTGAAAGCTTTTCAAAGCAGAGCTAAGTCATTAACACAAGGTCATGAATTGTTTTCCACTTATGGGGCCACAGGTCCTTCTGTTCCCACAATTCATACCCCACTAATATCAGCCACAAACAAATAGATTTATAAAAAGATCAATTTCTGCTGCTTTTTTTCCCTCTTTACATGTATATATATATAGGCATTAAAAGAGTTGCACCTTCTGATGTGGATCCTCTGTGTCCCTGTACAAATAACTTATAATCCATCTACACCATTTACAGCTGTACAAATTCAGGCCTGGACACCACAGACCACGCTCTGACCCATGGTCTCATGGCTGTGTGAACTGCTGGCTGGTGTGCCAGGGGCCACGTGCCCTCAGCAAAGAGCCCAGTGAGGCAGAGGTGTGCTCAAATGACTTTGAGCCCCGTGTTACCATATGCAGCACTTCAGAAAGGACGGATGCTGGGGCAAGCAGGCTGCTTGACTTATTTCTGAGTCTCCTTTCTAACTTCAGACCTTCCAAGGCCGAAGCGCTTGGTGCTGTCCCAGCATTGGCTGTCATTTTTGAGGGGAGATGAAAAACTGCACTGAAGAACTGAAGATGGTTGCTGAGACCTTCCAGGACGTTGAGGTGCTGTGATGCTGCTGCCCTTCAACTATTGGTGCTGGTTTGGGGTTAACTGCTTTTTGGGACCTGGAGGCTCTTTATGCTGCTAAATAACCCATCGCACACCAACAGCTCCAGAGTTGCTTGCCCCCTGTAATGTTTTCCAGTGCTAGTTTGGGGCTGTGTGATGCATTCAAAGTGAGAGTGCATAAACCCTGAGTTTGGGAATAGGAACCAAAGCTGTCTTCTGTGCCAAGTCAACAACGAGGGGCAGCAGCAGGAGGGTTTCATGGGACCCTATCAGCCAGAGCAACCCGCAGGCTTGGAGGGAAGCATCTCCAGACTTGGATATCTGTGCTCCAGGGACGCCCCGTGGGTGACACTGGAAGAGCTGCCGTGTGCACTGACAGGGCTGGAGGACTCCTCCTTGGGGCAGGGATACAAGCCAGCACCCCCAGCTGCTGGGAGCTGAGAGAATCAAAGCTGATAGTGTCATAGAAGGGTGCCACGGGTCCCACATCCCTTCCAATGTGAATTTACAGAGACACCCCAGGTATCACAGACCGTATTCAGAGAGCCAACCAGTGCATACCATTTCTTCCATTACTTCAGCAAAGATGGGCCTCGGACACATTGCTCCATAAAGCTGCATTGGTGTGAGCCCATCCACAAACCAGGGGAGGGCTCCCACAGCCTGGCAGCAGCAGGTGGAAGGAACAGAGGAGTCTCTCAGGGGTTCTGCAGGCTTCTCAGAACAAAGCCAGGCTGTGCTGCCTGGGCAACCTGAGTACATCACTGCCAAATATTGCACTGGATTTCTCGTGTCTCTGCTTCACCCCAGCCATCGTTCTCACACAGCCCCTCTGAAACAACAGTGGGTGTCCCACCGACCACACGCATTGGACACACAGGCACACCAGGCCAGGAGATGCCACCCCAATAAATATTAGTGCTAGCAACTGCTCTCTGATCCACAAGCACAGCAAGCACCATCACCTCGGCTCTATTTTCTCCAGTCCTTTCCCTGAAATAAAAAGCTTGGAGGTTTTTCATGACTTGTGCAAAAGGTCAAATCTCTCAGTCTTTCAGGAGAGCTCTGCCCTGGCAGGGAGCCCAGGCTGTGGCCACCACAGCCATTCCTTGGCACACAGCTGTCCTTCCCGAGCCCTGCCCACCTCTGCCTTTGCAGCTTCAGAAACACCACCCTGGTTGCAAAGCCACTGTTGGCAGCTTCTTAGTGTGCTTTCTTTTTCCACGTCTTCTATCACGACCCAGGTGCTGCATCTTGCACATCAGCTTTTTCTCCTTTTCTTCATTGGATGACACCTGCAAATGTGTTGATGGGCAGCAGCAGAGACTTGGGCATGTATTTCACAAGTCCCACATCCTCTGCTTCGTGCAGGCTGAATTTCATTGTCCTTGACTTTTGCAGGCAGTAGCTGGGCTCTAGGCAAGGAGACACTTCCAGGCTGCAGGAGGACAAGAACGTGATTACTGCTTGTGCAAAGCTGCCCTTGAGGGCCAGAGTCTGATCTCCCAACTCTCTGCTCTGACTGCAGAGCAGGAGCTGCCACACAGAGCTGTGCAGCTGCTTTTATGCTTTCAGAGTGGTTCTGGCTGGGAGCTGATGTGTACCAGCATTTAAACACTAAAACAGTGGCGTCAGCCTTGCTTACTTCAGTTCTCAGAACTTCCCACCTTACCTGTGCTCCACACGAACCACAAACCCTGTCTATTCCCTTCCAGCACTTCATATGTCACTAGCACCACTGCAGCCACATTAATCCCTGACTTTTCACAGGGCTGATTCCTCTGCCCCGACCTTCACATGCTTGAGATACCCCAGGAAGGACTGCAGTCCATGGAGAGAGATCAGCCCCACAGCACAATCTTTTAGACCTAAGATTTTGGATGTACTTGTCCTTCTACTGCCTAATGACAGCACCTTACTTAAAACAGAGGAACCCTTTTTTTTCGCACCATCACCCCAAGATGCAAAGCTAGGAGAGCACAACCCATCTCCTGTCCCGGCAGACAGCCAAGGTCAGGCTGCATGGGACTCTGAGCACCTGATTGAGCTGAGGGAAGTTGGACCAGATGGCCTTTAAGAGTCCCTTCTGACTCAGACAGTTCTCTGATTCCACAGTTCTTTGACTCTGCCCTGCTTTCCCAGGAAGGGCATCCTCACCTGATCACACTCCTGTAGGTCCTTCTGCTGTCCTTGTCCAGACACAGCGTGAAGGGCCTCTGCTCCGTGCTCCTGATTTTGATGTTGCACGTCTTCAACTTGTTTGCCACAGTCTGGGTTGGGAGAGGAGGAAGAGCTCAATGAGTGCCTCATGCACCTGGCACGGGTGGTGCGTATGGAGGAGATAAGTGGCAGATATGAAG
Organism: Tragopan temminckii; assembly: GCA_028571105.1. Classification (NCBI taxonomy): domain Eukaryota; kingdom Metazoa; phylum Chordata; class Aves; order Galliformes; family Phasianidae; genus Tragopan; species Tragopan temminckii. The sequence continues at coordinate 1,526,791 of JAOWBP010004377.1, forward strand.
GGGAAAAAATGACAACATTCTCATTCAGTTTAAACTTCAGAAGTGATGCAAGGTGACTGCTCACCAAGGAAGGGTCTCTCTTTCCATGATCACAGCCTAAGGTTGCAAGGGCAGACTTTGCCAACTGGCCAAGTTTGCACAGGCTGGAAGGTTTGGGATGTCTGATGTGGGGCATGGCCTTCTCTCCTGCTGGACTTTGGGGGGCAGCATGGGCTGCAGCACCTTGGTGTTTCCAAAAGCCAGAATAACCAAAAGAGTACTGGCTATCTGAAAACACCAGCTGAGAGACTGAAGGCTCCAGGGCAACCCAAAATGACCAAGGCATGACAATACTTATGGACACCCGAACTGTAGGGATATGTCCCTGCAGGTCAGCACGTCCTCTGCCTGGCCTCTCATGCGAAACCAAAGGAGCCCTGGAGAAAATCCATCTCTCTGAGGTGCTGATTAGATTCACTGAAGTTCCTGTTTCCTGTTTATGCTTTGTTAAAGCATTGCTATAACAGCCCCTACTCTGGTGGGCCATACATGAATTGACACAAGTGGTCTGGAGAGGACTGCAGCTGGAGGTGTGGAGCTAATGGGGTTGGTCCCAAACCTACAAATCCTCTCCCACACCCAAGCAGAGCCATAATGACTAAAGGACTAAGCCTTATTTCTCCATTCTGCCCCTTGAATCACACAACCACCAGTACTTCAGAGTGTCCTGAGACAGTGTGTGATGCGCTGTTGAGCAGCAGGGACAGCATTTGGGGTTTGACTTGAGAAAACAGACTTTTCCAGGGAACACCCAGCCATGGAAACTCCCAGAGCCTTCCCCTTCCATGGAGAGTTCCCCTTCACTGTGGTTGTAAGGGCTTTCCATTCGCTGGCCAACCCTCCCAGGGTCAGGAGCACCCACAGCCACTTACTGAGAAGGATCGTCCCGACAAGTTGTTGATCCTAACAACTTCGGTGAAGTCCACATTTAGACACGCCAGATCTGCAACAGAAGCAGTATGTTAGACTTGGGCAGCCCAGGCACAAATGACACTGAGTACTATGGTCAGATTCACCCTATGGAGCACCAGAAATCTCAGCAAGGCTTGCTCCCAAGTAGAGAAACCCACCTTCAGCTGTGTTGGCAGGGATGGCCTTCATTGAGAGACCCGTGGAGCGCAGGGACAGTGACACCTCCTTTGCCCGGTTGCTCACCACGACCTGCAGGGAAGGAAGGCTCTGTTCATTCAGCCAAGTCATGGGGTGGCTCTGGGGAGTTTTGGGGCAGTTTTTCACAAGTACAGGGATAGCTGACAGTCTATCAGAACCTCTCTGTCATCTCCTGGAGTGCAATTCCAGGGAAAGAAGGAGAGCCAGATCACTGCTTTTGGAAGGTCCGTGCTATTCCTGCAGACATGGGCACGTTGGGTGCCCAGAGCCCCACTCACCTTCCTGTATGTTACAGTCAGATCAATGCCAGGGCCATCCAGGGTCATCTTCTTCTTGGTTGGGTTTACCTCTGCAAGGGGAGGACCAAGAAGGATGGAGGTGTCACTCATCCCACCCATCTTAGGGCAGAGGGCAGCAGTCCAAGGGACAAGCCACTCTAGGCACACTGGAGGCTCTGTGCCACCAAAAGGTTTGGTGAGACGGACTCGCTGTAAGGTCTGTGCTCATCCCAATGGCAAGCATCCACTGGATCAGGCACTGGGTACAGACCAGCCCTCAGGCACCCTTGTGCCTCATGACATCACCTGGCTGAGACCAGGACCCAGCGACCAGGACCCCTCTTGCCTATCATCACATGCCAAGGAGGGAGACAGAGGAATTCAGGGCGGCTCCTGATCGCTGGGGAGTGAGGGCTGTGCTCATGGCGAGGCCATGGCTGGTGTAGCCCCAGCTGTGGGGTTTCACGGGGAGCAAACGCACCTCTGGGGGAGATGCTGTCCTGCACCTGGGCACACAGCTCCGTGAGGAACACATCCTCAGCTGGCTCCTGAGCCGAGCTGCTGAAGAAAACCTGAAAGAGAGGGAAAGCTTTGAGAACAGTCATCCTGTACCACCACAGAGGGACTGTGGCAGCAAAAGGTTCTCTGAGCACCCCGGTGGGACATCGTCAAAGGGAATCTGTCACCTCACCATGGGGGACTGATGGGACGGGGAGAGCTGATTTTGCTTTCCAAGCACAGCAGCACAGCACGCCTCGCAGTGCACAGCGCCAGCTGAGCCACGGGCCCTCGCCACTGGGTGTCACTGCGTGCTCACAGATGGCTGCTGCCAGCAGATGCCCAGTGCTGGGGGAGCAGCTTCCAGCTGCCTTAACTGCAAGGCTGGTCATTTCTCCCTGATACACCTGAATCAGCCGCTCACATCAGATCTACGCAGTGCTCTCTGAGCAAAATAAGAAGCAAAATATGAAGCTCCTGGAGAGCGTCTGCTTGCCCTCCATCCAGCTCCTGTGGGGCTCAATCCTCACTTCCAGGAAAGCCCTCTGCAGCCAAAGATGAACAGTGCGATCTTAACCAAAACAGCACAGCAGGCTCTGTGCTTCCACATCATGCTCTGTATGACAGCAGGGCGGTCTGAGTGCTTCTATATGAAAACCACATCTGGAGGCAGTTCCTCTTCCCCCATTTGAGTCACCACTCTTTCACTCGCTCCTAATTTCTGTCTTGGAGGAGAAATGAGTCGAAGAAAAATTCAGAGGGAAAACAAAATCCTCAGCAACTCACATTGCAGATCAGGTGCTTGCATGCTACACGCTATTAATTCAAGTCTTGCTGATGCTCCACCAGTAATTAACAAAGCTCTTCCATCTCTTTGCAAGCCATGTGCCTGTTTGCTCATGCAACGGCTGCTCCTTTGCTGCAATAGATCGCCACGTTGGCTGCAGGCAGCTTCAAAGGAGATATGTGCACTGATACACCCTGAGCTTTGAAGGGGGAAACTGCCAGAGGAGCAGATGGAGGGCTGATACTTCAGGACCAAATACAGAAGTGGCAGTATCAAACACCAGGTCTCACCCCACTACCATTTCAGAGAAAAGCTGGCAGGAAACAAACAAATAAGCATTTCAGGAAACCCTACAAATCTCCTGCAAGGTTTTTGTGAAGCCACCCAGAGAACCCATTTGAAGGGGTGGCCTAAAGCAGCAGGAGGTGCCAGAGCTGCTGAGCAAACCCATGCCCAGCAGAGCAGGGAGCATGGGGTAATGTCTATGTTTGCTTTGCTGACTTTCAAGATCCCAAAATAGCCTTCCCAGGATCACTGACCTATCCGTATCCATAACCTTACCCCCCCTCCCCAACGACTGATCTGGGAGTCTGCGGAGGGGGAGGGCTGGGGGCACAGGGACCAGCTCAGAGCTGCCCAAATCCCGCTGAACCCATGGGCTTTGCAGAGCACTGCCAGCAACAGGGAGCAAGCATTGGCAATGCTACGGGACAGCACAGTATCCACAGAACCCACCTTCACTGCGTACACCTGGAAGCAGACGGGCTGGGCGCCCATACGGACATAGTAGGCAATCACATCAGTGATGAAGAGATCAGTCACCAGGTGCTTGCTTGGAGAGGAAGGCTGAGGGGGAAATCGCAACGAGGATCAGCCTCAGTCACTGCCTTCCTACCAAGTAAGGGGCAGTGAGCTCAGCTGCTCTGCCATGACCATCCGAAGCCAATGGGAGAGGTGCAGGTTTGCCCCCACCTCCCACGTTTCTTGCAGGCTGTCAGTGCTGGCTCAAACTGCCAGGAAATGAGAGCTGGGGTATTACAGCAAATGCCTCGTTTACATTTGCATTCTTGAAATATACCATTTCCTGTCCCTTGGCCAAAAAAAAAACCCCATCATAGAAAATGGGTCTCGTGGGCTCAACACTAACTCTGGCTGCCTGCAGGGCATAAGCCCCTATCTGGGGCACGTAAGGGCTTTGCAGGCACGAGCTCACCCCTGCGGGTTTTTGGGCAAGGGATCAGTGCTGGGGGTGGGGATGGTTCCTCGTACCATGGCGGCCAGCTTGGGGATCATGTGGCACAGCGTGTTGATGTTGCTCTCATACCAGGGATCGGCTCTGCTCAGGTAGGCGGCCACCTCGCAGAGCTCCTCAGGGCTGGTGGCAGAGGGGTTCTGGTGGAGAAACACAGCTCAGGGCATGGCCACGGCTCACACCTCACAGGAGGCAGAGGGAGGCACTCATGGGGGTCAGTCCCTGGGATCCCCCTGTCCCTCCTCCTCCAGCAGTGACCAGACTCACCGCAGCTGCCAGCGTGCCCGGCTGCCCGCTCACCGGCACGTAGTAGAACTGCAGGTTTAGCCTTGGGGTCAGGAAGACACGTCGTGTCTCTCGCTTCCTTGAAAGGGAAGAAAATAAATATAGCCATGCCTGAAAGGTGAAGAGGCAGGAAAACAGTGCCAGGAGATGACAGCGGCTCTGCAACAGAAGCACACACCCTCCTGTGTCCAATGCAACACAGCAGCAGCAATGCCCCCAGATTCCCAAACCCAGATTCCCAAAATCTATGGGATGTCCCGTAGGTGGGCTCATTAGGTTCCTTTCCTGGTGCACTAGGAAAATTCTTGCCTGGTTTGATTGTTATTTTTTTTAATCTATCTTATGCACAGAATGGAAAAACTGCACATGTGCACCATTTGGGCCATGCAGCTGGTGAAGATGGCAGTTGTTCAACGTAAGCGTGCTGAAGCACTGACACAGGTTGTCCAGAGAAGATGTGGATGTCCCTCGAGGTGTTCAACAGTGAATTGGGTGGGGTTTTTGGCAATGCGGTCTAGTGAAAGATTTCCTTGCCTACAGCATGGGGGTGAGACTGGATGGTCTTTGAGGGTCCCTTCCAACCCAAACCGTTCTAGCATTCATTCCAAGATGAATGCATTCGGGTGCAGAACATCCAGGTCCAATCCTATCCCCAGGTCCCAACCCATCCCCAACCACAGTGGCTGCTGCAACCAAGCAAAGCCCCCACTCCGGCCCTCCTCCCCCTGGCAGCTGCTCACCGCAGGGAGTGGTAGGCTTGGGCCAGGCGCCCCAGGATGCGGTCATCCCCCAGCAGCACAATGCGGGCAGTGTGCAGCCTCAACAACGGGGCCGTGGGCTCAGCGGGGATCCCCACTCTCCTCTGCACTTTGGCTGCAGGTTTCAACCCGGGGCCATTGCAGCCGGTCTGCAGGAAGGCCACGCTCTCCAGCGGCGAGGGCTTTTTTTTAATGCCACCTTTCCTATGGAGCCGGGATTGCTCTGTGTCAGCACTGAACGGGGCAAAGGGCTCCTCGGAAGTCGGTGGCAGATCCCGCTCGATGCCACTGTCAGTGGAGAGCACGGAGAAGCGGGTCTGCTCACAGCACTCGCACTCTGAAATGATGTCCTGGATCTCAAAGTTGTCCAGGTCCTGGCTCAGGCAATCGAGCTCACAGCTCTGCGACAGCGGGCGGATGAACAGCACCAGCTCCTTCCCTGCAGGCAGGAGGAGCTCAGGGAGGGGGATGCAGGCAGACTCAAGCCGAGCCTTCGTCCTGCCCCAGCTGCCAACCAGAGGGCCACCAGCAGATCCGGATTGCCCTTCCATCCCCATTTCCCAGCTCAGCACCACCCTCATCGGCTTTCTGTGCACCTCACAGAAACACCTGCTTGTCTTTCCCTCCCAGTCAATCCCTGGTGCCTCACTCACAGAGCTGATCATCTTCTGTCCAGAGGTGGAAGCTGATGTTGGGGTTGGGCAGCGGGGTGCCCTGCAGCCCTTCCAGGGGAGCATCACCTGCGGGAACAAGGGTTCTCGTAGTACGTGGAGCAGGCAGTGCACAAAACCCACTGGTGCCCTACTTCAGCTGTTAGAATAGTCCTGAGCCTGGGGGGTTCTCCCATCCCATCACTTCTGACCAAACCCAAGGCTGTAATCACAGTCCCCTGCTCTCACAAACTGCACAAATGAAGGTCCGTACAAAACCTGGGAAAGGGAGAGGTGACGTGGGGCAACTGAGGCGCAGGCAAGTGAAGGACCTTGCTTTGCTGCAGACAGCAGAGAGCTTGCAGAACAAATAACATTCATTTTGTGGATGGGTCGTGGGAGGGTAATGGTGAGGATGGGCAGCACGGCGGGGGCTCACCTGGTGGTGAGGAGCTGAGGATGGCACTGTAGATGCTCTGCAGCCTCTCCATGTGCTGCCCGCGGTCTGCAGCCACTTTGCTCCCCGTGCTCTCGACGGCCATCACCACCTCCTGGAACCAGTGCTCGACCTCGCTGCTGGGCATGCCCTGCCACAGAGGCGCTGTCAGTGCCCCCAGGTGTAAGAGCAGATGCTCCATGGGCAGAGCGTTGGATGACGGCAAATGGACCCTGTGCAAATGGGCTCACGGATGAGCCTGTATTGCAGTCCCAGTGCTCGGTGGGAGTATTAGGAAAACACACTGGGGCCATATGAGTGCTGCTGGTTACCTGGAGCTGCATCCTCAAGGCGCTGAGGTCACAGCCCTCGCCCAGGGCTGCCTGCACAGCGTGGGTAATCACATAGCACATACACGCCCGTGGGCTCTGGGAGACACGAGCTGCCTCCGTGTCGGTGAGCAGAGCCTTGCAGATGGCTTCAGAGAGCAGCTCCGGGTCGGCGAAGATGAAAATCCTGCATAGGTGTGGTAGATGGGGACATCAACATGCAATCAACAAATTGCATCCCTCCAGCCCACACCCTGCCATGGAGTTTGCCTCCAAGTTGTTTGTGCACCCAACATCAATTCAGGGTGCAGGAAAGGGACAGCTTCACTAGAAAATTCAAAGAGTATGGCAGAAATAAGAGTGATGATACATTTGAAGAAGTACTACTCACTTTTCCTGGTAGGGGTAGGGGTCGCTTCTAAGACTTTGTTCAGAAATCACCATCCTTTGGTAGAGCATTCCTAACAAAAGTGAGAAAATCAGTGCACAAGGGTTGAAGCACGAGGCAAAACAACCTGGCCTGGCTTGCGGGAAGGGCTCCAAGTGGGTCAGCACTGACAGGAGAGGGGAGGTAAGGTCCAGGAGTCGGCCCTGGGTTAAATATAACCACGGACAAAGATAGGCCACGCTACAGAAAAAGAAAACTCCTTCTATTCATGGATGATTTCCTGTATTTCCCTTCCTTTGTTTAGAAGATTATGAGCTCAGAGGGGAACTCAGCGCAGGAGGAAAGGCTGACTGCTGGCCATGGCCATGGGGCCACGCCAGGGATGGCGCTGGGTATGGGGATGTGAAGAGCACCATCCCAAGTGTGGAGGGACGTGCTTCACCCCACTTGGCCGTGGGTGAGAAAGACATAAGTGTCCCATCCAGCTGCTAATATCCTCCCTAAACCAGGAAAGGGGAACTCTTCCATCCAAACGTATCCTGAAGACTTAAGGCTGGGCCAGACTCACGCAGCAACCCCTGCCACAGCTTTAGGCAAAGGCCAGCTCTGTGTGCAAACCCCCAAAACTCAGGGGCAGAGCAAGGGAGCATCGCACCTGGTGCCGTCCTTTCCATCTTCAGCCTGGCAGCATAGTCCAAACCAATGGTGCAGAAAGGCTTGGGCAGGGTGAGCAGCTTCTTGCAGAAATCATACACTCTACTGCAGAGCTCGTCGGAGATGCAGGGAGCCTGGGGTGAGAGAAGGGCAGCTAACGAGATGCTGCAGGCAGCGATCCCAAATGGGCTCTCTCCGTGACAGACCCTAGGAGGGGAGGGCAGGACCGGGCACCAGGATGGTGTTGGTGCCTCCATCAGTACCCATCAAAGGCTGTGGGATGCATTCTGACCAGTTTTGGAAAGGTGCTTGGACAAATGGACTTCATTAGCAGCGTGACTTCCTGCACCATCAGCACCAAGAAAAGGGGGAAGGACCCAAGTGTGACAACCTTCCCTCCCAAATGTGCCATTATTTCAGACATCACACTGGGAAATGTGTGTCCATCTGCGGCAGTGCAGGGCTTGGCTGGGCTATTTCAGTACAGGAATAGGTGGTCCCTCCCCTGCCTTCTGATTTCCCAGGATCTTGCCCCAGAGAGGTTACCTTGATCAAGGCGTACATCAGCGTGTGCAGCAGGGGGATGATGTAATGCCTGTAGTCACCTCGCTCTGCCTGCGGGACCAAAAGGTGCAGTCAGCACTGGGGCACCCACCACAGACCTGCGTGGGTGCAGGGTGATGCTCCTGGGGCTGGGGAAGCTCTGGGGGCTCTCTGTGGGCCACTCAATGGGCAGGGTGTCCCTGGGGATGAGGACAGGTCCTGCCTGGTGGGCTGCCCTTGTTGGCCACAGATCATGAGGGGTGAGTGGTGGACCACCAAGGGCACAGTATCTGCAGTGGAAGATGGCAAAAAGTTTCTATCTGAGCTGGGGAGTTGCCCCCCCTCCAAAAAAAAACCCAAACAAACGAAAACAAACACCCAAAAACTCAAACAGAAACACAAAACCTCTGGGAACCCTCTGGGAGGGGCCCGTGTTTTGTTTGGTGGGTGTGGGAGCAGAGTGATGAGGGAGGTGGGATGCTCCCACATTCCAGGCTGTGGGAAGGCAGCTGGGAGCTCCCACACATCTCCAGCAACAGGAACAGCCCCAGATACACCTGATTTCCACTCCAAAACCTCACAGATCCTCACTGCCAGAGGGAAGGGGCAACGTGTTATATAGGTGTGCTCAAATGGAAACGAGGCTACTGCAGCGTGAAGGTGGTGTGTGCTGCTGATGCCCCCCCACCCTTGTGTAGCTCTGCAGAGCAGATACGAATACGTAGCAGGGCTGGCAGAGCCTTGCCAGGGTGATGCTGGTGCTCAGCATCTCCCTCCAGCACCTCTTTTCAGGGATGATGTGCTGCTGCTGGATCCCAGCTAAATGGAACCGATGGCAGCAAAGCTTTAGAAATGATCGATAAAATGAGTAAGGTTGAATCGCTGAGGCCAGCTAATCCCTGGGCAGAGCCCTGGAGGAACTCAAGCATGAAATTGCTGAGTTATTATTGGTGGTTGGTGCTGAGTGCTCAGGGCTGCCGCAGTGTCAGGGGACTGAAAAAGCATAGTACTGATTTCCAGAGAGAGCTTCAGGGAGACAAAGGGAATTACAGACCGGGTGGACTGACAGCCCTCTGAGAATAAGAGCAGCAGAGGAATAACAGCTCTAATGGGGGGACGAAGGGGTGGCTGACACAGTTCTTGCAGGAGAACGCAGACCTCAGCCCCAAAGGGGGACAGAGGGAGGTGACAGCAGAGGGGTCTCTGCAAATGAGGGCACTGGATGAAACGAGGCACACTCACAAAGCTGACACTGTGCCCAACCACATCACCACTGCTGCTGGTGCTGAGGGTGCCGAAGGTTCACCCGAGTTCAGAAAATGAGGAGATGCATCACTGAAACACAAAATCCATCCGTGGGTTTCTGTGTGATGCACCCAGGACAGGATATGGGGCAAGGTGTGACACCACGCGGAGGAAATGAGTGGCAGGGAGAGAAACTTCCCCGGTACCTGCCACCACAGGGCAGAGTGGGGGTGGTTGGAAGGGCTCTTCGTTTTGCTGCCTGTGGGCTGCAAACGTCACCTGCCCCTGGCTATGAGGCTCCAGTTCGTACAGCTTTCTTCACTGGGGCTTGTCCAGCTTGGGATGGACGAAGCCCCACGGAGATGAAACCCCCCACTCGCAGGGCACTGTGAAGCACTCACCCTCTCCAGCTCTTTCACCAAGATCCGGACCAGGATGGGGCTGTTACTGGGATTCTGGTCAATTTTTTTGTGCAGGGTCCATCGCAGCATCCCTGAGAGGTGAGAAGGGGGGGAGGTGAGGCTGTCCCGTAGAGCAGTGGACTGATGGATGGGGAGATCTGGGCACTGCAACCACCACCCACAGGGATCTCTCCCACAGCTCAGTGTGGCTTCTCCACCCTCTGCTTCACCCAGTGACCCTCAGCAAGGTATGGGTATGCTAATTGGATCTAAATAACTGCAAAACATCCCACGCACTCCAAGTAAAATCAATGCCCCAGAATGAATTAAGCTCCCAAAGGCTGCAGCAGCCCAGCTGCTGCCTCAGGCTGAGCAGTGTTCCCCACCACAGCAATGGAGGGATTGCAGCTGACTCCCCCGCAAAGAGCTGAGCAATGTGTGGCAAAGCAGCGGCCCCACCGGGACGGGTTGGTAAATTCCAGGTGGATGGGGCTGCCCCAGGGGCTCACCTCGGTCACGCTGGCAGGCAGGGTGGTGGCCGTCCAGCTCGCGCAGCAGCGTGCGAACACGGCGCAGGATGTCCGACTCCACCTCTGCGGGGACAAGGAGGGCATGAACAGCCTGAGCACCCAGGGATGGGAACAAGGAAACCCTGGGATGGGTATTGAAGGCATTACGTTTGGCTAAACGTCAGTGGCAGCCAGTCAGAGCCATAGGGCAACCATACCCCACAGGCATGGAGCCGTGCTGAGAGCAAAGCACAGGAATGTGGTAGAGCTGAGAGGCTCTGCCCTGCGTGAGCTCTGAAGAGCCCCTTTCATTGGAAAAAAACAATCACATATTAAATACAGAAGCTGAAGGACCAAAAGCTTGACACAGTGAATGGGCAGAAGCACCTCTGCAGTTGGGCACTGTGGGGATTCAGCCTCATCCCCATCCATCATAGAATCACAGAATGTTTGGAGTTGGAAGGGACCCCTAAAGGCCACCTGGTCCCACCCCCTGCACTGAGCAGGGACACCACAGCTCCATCAGTGCTCAGAGTCCATCCCCTGACCTTGGCTGTCTGCAGGAATGGGGCGCCATCCCCTCTCTGGGCAACCTGTGCCAATGCCTCACCACCCATAATGTGAACACTAGGGGTGTTTTCCTTATATCTAATCTAAATCTCTTCTTTCTAAGTCCAAAACCATTTCCCCTTGCCCTACCACACAGACCCTGCTCAAGAGTCTGTCCCCTTCTTTCTTACACCCCCCTCCCCCCCATGGCATGGGAGCATCCCAGTGACAAGGGTTCTTTTTCAGGCTCCTCCAGCCCACAGCAGCCCACCCAGGGCCCCGAGCACCCCCAGGCAGATACAGAGCTCTGACTGCCACCCGCTCCCTGTGCATGTCAGCAGTGAGCCGCATCCTTCCCGTGGCCAAAAATAAACGTGAAAACCTCAGAGCTGATTTGGGGTATGACTTGTTCCTGTGGTGAGGACTGCTGCTCACGAGGGAGCTTGTGTGTCAGAACTGGCACGACGCAGCTGTTAAAGCCATGTGAGGGATCAGATGGGAAGCACCAACTTCCTAACCCTAATCCTAACCCTAATTCTAACTCTGCCCTTCCTGCCCAGTTTTGCTCCCAATTTTGCCCATTCTCCCCACACCTTCTTCAGCCACAGCTCCATCTCCCCAAGCATCAGAGATGGCTCAGGGCAGTGGTGCGCATTCCTCTTTCCCTGCAGGAAATGAGAGGCAGCCTGAGTGATGCTATAGAAGCACTGTGCTCAAGGACCACAACCTTCACACCTCCTTGCGTGGCTCTGAAAGAGCTGACAAAGCTGGGGCTGGGTGGTGGAGCAGGGCCTTGGGCTTCCCAAAGAGCAGTGACCAGGAGAAGGGAGCCAGGAGCCATAGGAAGAGACAGAAGGAAACTTCCCATTCTTTTTTATTTGTGTATATTTGTAATGACTACAGGAAGCTTTTCCTGAGGCTGATATAAACACTGTGTCCTCTCTTCCCAAATCAAAGTGCCTGCAGCCGTGGTACACTGCCATTTCTTCATGGGGAGCAAAGCATGAGACCACTGCTCCAACACAAACAAGGGGCACTTTGATCTATAAATGCTCACAGCCTACCAGCAACAGCAGGAGCGGCTTACACACAAGATCAAATATTTCAGCATCAATATCCTGTCGATAAAATGTGAGATTGTGCCACAATGCGTGTCTGATCCGCTCTCCACCCACCTGCACTCTCCATGGCTGGGCCGGGGCTGCAGCAGAGCACGGGCACGGCTGCAAGGCTGCTGAGTGCACGGCTGCTGCTCACTGCACACGGGCATGGCCTCGGGTCCGGGGTCTCACCTGCAAAAAGTACAGGGTGCTGTCAGCTGTATTGGCAAAGGCAGGGCAGGGAAAGGGCAGAGGGCACTTGGCACTTAGCCCTGGGGCATCGGATTGGTGTTTGTTGGGGGAAGGCTCAGCTCGGAGCTGAACCCAGAGGAGCTCTTGGTACCCACAACAAGGAGGATGAGCATCACCACGCGGGTCATCACTGAGAGCCTTCTCTTCCCCAGGAGTTAAGGAGAAATGTTTGGGTTTAAGTCAAATTGAGTCCAAAACGCAAAGTCCAGGAGGACAAGGAACGTATGAAGAAGACAAGCGGAATTGCCATAAGGCCCCTGTCCAGCACCTCTGAGAAACAAATCCCATCAGAGCTCAGGAGCAAGCCATGCTCCAAAACCTGGTGTTGGATGGCATATAATCCTATCATAGATAGAATCATAGAATCACTAAGGTTGAAAAGGACCTCCAAGATCATCCAGACCAACCGTCCACCTACCACCAACACTGCCCCACTAAATCATGTCCCTCAGCACAACATCTAAGGCATCCCTTGCCATCAAGCATTGTTCTCTCCAACAAAAGAGGAAAAATAAAGCAGGGAGGAAGAAAGGGAGGTTCCCCTGTGACATGGCACCCAGACCCCACCCATGGGACCCTCAGTCCTCCAAATCTCTCCAGGCGCCATCAGGCCATCAGCCCATGTTCTTTCTCACATCCTTGCTCTATTTAGGATTTGTTCCCCACAGAGATCCCAAATCTGTAATCACCCATCACCAAACGCAGAGCATCCTGCTGGGCAGCTCCTGGCCGCACTGACGCCCACCATGGTGCTCCCGCTCCTCCTTGCTACGAGCACCACGCACCATGATAGAGGTTGGCACCGTGGCTCTCAGCACATTACTTCCTGCAGGAAAAAGGCCCCCACGAGGGGCCAGATGCATGCAGTGCTCCTCGGTGCCTGCCGAAGTGAAACGCGTGTCGGCTGTGAGCGGCGTCGTGGCTTTCCACATCCGCGTCCCACCTGCCCGCGCGTGGGAGGGGACCCAGTGTGCGCTGCTCACTTTCCAGATTTAGAACAGGACCTGGGTTGAGGTGCGTGGTTCCGGACCCACGGAAATGTGCTTCTCATTCTCCTGCCCACTGCTCTGCTGCTGTAGTTGCTGCCTGCACAGCCTGGAGGTGGGACAAGCAGCCCTGCATGCTCCAAGGATGCAGCTCCTCAGAAAAATTCTACCAACAATGCCCCCAAACTGATCCCTAGCATATCCAGAGTCCATCAGAACAAGCAGATGTTATGTGAAAAGAGGCACTGAAGGACAAAGGGAGAAGGCGTGGGGTCAGCTTGCTTCCACCAGCACCAGCTGCTGGTCCCTGCTCATCCCGGCCACAACCAGCACAGGGACCCTGCTGGGCAGAAACCACTCCTTTTCACAGGGGACATTTTCTTCCTGCTGTGCTCCCCAAGGGTACTGAGAGGCAAGGAGGGAAGGGACATGGGGCTGAAGATGGGAAGAGAAGGGTGGCACCAGGCCTCTGCATCATGCCCTCTGCACCAACCCAGCCCAAACCCAAACCTGGCAAGGAGGGCTTTGAAGACACAGGAGCCCATGCTGCAACCAGGACTCAATTCCCCCTCTGTGTAGAGCTCTCTCATGCACAGGAGCCCAGGCTTTTTTTTTTTTTTTTTTTTTTTTTTGAACAGCAGCAGGGAGA
>JAOWBP010004377.1:1550372-1571545 GCA_028571105.1 Tragopan temminckii
GCTGAAACTCTGCAGGGGAGAAGCTGCCGTGCCGCCCTCAGCCGCCGCTCTCCGCCCCGTCCCTGCCCCGCGGAGCCGCTCCGGCACCGCACCGCACCGCCCGGGCTGCCCCGCACCGGGAGCAGCCGGTGTTGCTACGAGAGACAAGGAGGAGTCTGTCCGAGCGGGCGGCTTTCCCAGATCCAGAGCGAAGTTTTGTGCCGCTGCCAGCGCTGGCATCCCGCCGTGCGCATCTGCTCCGCGCATCTGCAACGCGCCCGCTCTCCGCCGCCGTGGGACGGTGCCCCCCGCAGCCCCCCGCTGCCAGCTGTGAGGATACCCGACCCCCCACCCCCCCAGGGATAGGGGTCACGGGGAAATTCGTCACCGCGCTGACACGGGCCTGCTGCAGAGCTCTGCTGCTGCTCAGCGGTGTCACATTTTCCCACCCGTGACTCGGCGGTGGGGCTGAGCCGAGGTGGGGCCGCGTTGGGAGAGGCTGCAGGTGAGGCTGCACGGGGTTGAGCCCGTTGGTACAGCTGCGTTAGCACGGCTGGGGCCGGCTCAGCACCCAGCAGCAGAATGCTTCAGGCTCCGGGCTGCTTGGGGGCACAGGGCAAACACCCCTGACACAGGGCATGGGGATGGCAGCCAGTGCCGTATCCCATCCCACCTTCTTTTTTACAAGCAAAAAAACACAAGGTACGGTTCCATACCTGGGCCCCAGCTTTAAAAATAACCCACTTCCTTCCTGCCCAGAAGAGAAAGGCCGGAGGCGGCCGCTCAGCTGACTGCTGCTGCTCACAGCCCCCTGCCATGCTGGTGCCAAAGGGGGGCTCAGCTCTGCACGCCCCACACACACAGGGCGATAACACCCACGTTTCTCCTCCACTGGGTTCGTTCACACTCCCATTCATGAAGGACCTGGCCGTGGTGTGGATGCGTGGACAGGGCAGCAGAGACACATGCACGTGGGGTTACTGTTTGCAGAGGGTTTTTCCCTGCCAGCATCACAATTCACTTCTCCAGTGTGCTGTGGCTCAGGTTTGGGCAGTGCCATTTGACAGCTTACATCCACACATCCTGCTGCCATGCTGCATCCATCCTGCAGCAGCACAGGCACCCGGTGTGCAGGAACTGCTGCAGGCAGAGGCTGTTTCTCACACAGCTGCCAAAACCACAGCGTGGGGGACGAGCCCCTCAGTGCCACCACCTCTGGAGTTCTGACCCCAAATTCATTTCACTCAAGGGTTTTTCTGGAAACCTTCCACTCCTGTGAGCTCTGTCCCTGGTGCCAGCAGCAGGATTTCAGCATCAGCCTCCAGACCTGGGGTCATATTTGCTCATGGCAATCTGAGTAATGGGGAGGAAGCAGTTGGTTCCCCGTATTTTCCATAACAATCTCTATGGAAGAGCTCTGTCCAAGCAACACAACAAAGCACTCACCTGAAGCACCACTTCAGGGGGGGTTTTCCAGCTCGGAAGGAATGTGCTGCCCAGCCTGGGGCTTTCTTGCTGAGCACACTGCTCTGTATGCTCTGAAAACACACCAGCAATGGTGAGCACGGACTTGTACAGCCACTGGGCATGGTGCTGCACATCCAATGCCCAGAGCACAGTGCAGGGACAAGCTCCCTCCCAGCCATTGCACTTCAGTGCTCACCACTGCACCATCATCCTATGCCCACTTCCAAAGCACAAAGCTCTTCCTCAGTCAAAGAGGAGCTCTGGAGCACCTCTCTTCCTGCTCTGGTTCCTATTCACAGATAACTTCATTCTTCCTTGCTTTAATTTTCTGTCACTGTCATAGCAGACCCAGCAAGCTGGTCAAGTTTCTGAGGGAAGGAGAGGTGCAAAAAAGGACAAGGACACAGTCTGAGCACTGCTCCTGCCAAACCACCCAGCCTGCAGGGAAGGCTCTGCTGGCCCACATCTGAACCACGATGGCTAAAGCCAAGGAATGGTTTTCCTCCCATTTGCAAGGGAACAAGTCACAGACTAAGCAATATTTTATGTCACATCTCACCCGGTCAGATTCTGGTTTATTCTATCTTTAACAGAGAGGATGGAGATACAAGGGGGAAAAGAGAACCCAAGGGAACAGCTGGTTTTGTGGCCTTAGTCTGCCTTTTTGGTTTGTCCAAACTAAGCTACCCTCAAGACTTTGTGAAAAGCCCACAGTAAGAAACAAGCCGAAGATAATAATAAATCATGGGCTTTGCAAGTCTGAGCAGCATCAGCATGTCCTGCAAGGGTGGATAGAGGCTGTACAAGTGCTAACAGCAGGAGGGATGACTGCTCACCTCTAGGATAATACAGGCTAGAAAATCATAGCAAACAGCTTGAGCAGACAGCTGATAAGAAACCACTGCGCCTGGAATCACACCAACACGCAGCGATGGAGCAGTCAAGGCAGCAGGAGGTGGGTGTGGGTGCTGCAGCCACTGTGTGCTGCTGGCACCAACATCAGCTGCTGGACACCACCTCCAGATCTGGGTTTTTGTGCAGATCTGAAGCGCTGCATGCACGGAAGCCAAGGGCTTGCATTTCTGCTCCCAGAAACAATGTGGGTGCCAGGGCAGCAGAGCTGCTCCCACAGTGGATTTTCAGGCTGCACGAGCTCCGGTTTCCATCCCATGGGGTGGGGCAGAGCAGGGCAGGTTGTTGCCTAACCCCACGCTCATGTGGGCGGGGATGGGCCCAGAACCCATCCAGCACGAGTGCACAACTGGGCATGGCAAGCATCCCTGCCCTGTCCACGGCCACAGCAGCTCAGAGCCAGGCTGCATCCCAGCATCCCCACGTCCCCACCACCTCGCAGCCCCACGTGCTGGCCCCCACTGCACTGCAGTCTATGGATAGATAAGGATACTACCTTTAAATTCTGATTTTCCTACCCAGTCACTTTCCTCCTCTGCTCAGCCTCACCTATGAAAATAACTCAGGTGTCCTCTGCTCCATCACCCATCACATTCATGAAAACATAGGAAGCACCACAGTTACACAGCAGCCTTTCTCCCCCTCCCTAAACAGCATGGATGTAATGTGCTTTGCTCCCAAGAGATCCCTCATTTCCCCATTGTTTCCAGGTCCTTGCAAAGGGTTGGTTTGCACCCTCTTGGCAGTGGGATCAAAGTGAGGGCACTGCCATTCCCTTACCCCCCATAAGTGCTGCTGCATCCCTGGTCCTTTTTAAAGCCACGGGTGGAGAACTGGGGGAGGAAGGAAGATGGGAGAAAACCACAGAGGAGGAATAAAGCCTCCACAGTATGGGGAACTCTGAAATTGCCCAGCAACCACTCAGAGCAGTGGGTACCTGAGCAGCACGGGGTGAGCACAGCCCTGGAAGGACATTGAATGTATGCTGGAGTGAAACCCCCATTCAGAGCTGCACGTGTGTGCAGGGCCCAGCTGCGGGGGGTGCTTTTGTTTTTCATGTGTCTGTTGGAATAGAAACTCGACACACAGAGCATGCAGCTACCTGCTGGGTACGGCCGTGCGTTAACAAGCGGACCGTGTCCGTGTCGCACTGCTGTGCTCAGTGATACACTTGGGCAGGTCTGTTTGAGTCACAGAGACTGGTGCTGCACACAGACCCACCCACTCTTTTACCCTAAAACACGGGGAGCTGTTCCCAAACCCGCAGCAGGGAGCTCAGTGCAACCTTTCTGCCCACATCAGCACTCGCCATTTATAACACAGCAAGCACATCTGTGTGCAGAGGTGTCTTGGCAGCACCTTCAGCCATGATATAGCACAGATGGCTCTAAGAGGGGCTGAAGTTGGCTCCAAACTGAAGACTGGCATGCATTTCCTCCTGTGATGGCTGTGAAGTTAAGCAGAGGAGGAATCCCTGCTATCACGCGGTCTCAGCTGTATGCAGACTGCTCATGCCAGTCCCAGCACATAACATCTTGGAGGGGCCACACGCCCATGGGTCACCCTGCTGCATGGGAAGGGGCTCACGGTGGGCTGCAGGTGTGCACATATGGGTGCTGCCCCTTCCTTCGTCCGTTGCATCACCTCCTGGGGACTGTGTGCTAGAGAAGGGGTGCAGCTGGAGCTACCCCATTGCTTCTTGTTGGTAACAGTGCTCTGTGCCCCATTAAAACTGCCCCCAAAACAGCAGCAAAACTGCTTTGGGATCACATTTCAGCTGGGTTCCTGGGCAGGGAGGCTCCCAATGGGCTGAGCTTTGTGCAATTTCTTCGAGGAACCTCTCACAAGAGCGTCCTGTTCTCAGGTGGCTTAGGGCCATGGTTGGTTATAAGTCAACACAGAAACCAGCTATGGGAAAGAAAGGCACTGTTGTACAGGAAAAGGCTCTTTCAGAGTGAGGCAGTGTCCAAGTCCTGGCTCTGCAGACAGATCTGTCCTCACATTTCTGGCTACAGGGGCAGTGCCTCAGACTGTGGTTCAGACAGCCCTGCTGGAAAGACACTGCAGTCAGTGAACAGGCACAGCACACTGAGCACATCTTACCAGCAAGGAAAGCAGCTGTGTCCTCTGCCAGGTTGCTGCCATGCCAGGACTGACCCCTTCTGAGAGCCACCACGTTCCTAAGCCAGGAGCAGAGGGATCAGCAAGGAGCGAATTGTGCTCACAGTGAGCACTGACACGTGGGCTGTGTCTGAGCACGCTGATCCTTATGCATCTTTGTGTCGTTGGCACATTGTTCCTCTTCTCGAGTGAATTTTTCCTATTGGAAAACTGTTCTTCATCCAGGCACTGGGAGCCTCATGAACTTTTAATTGATCATTCATTAGCACAAGTGAGATAAGGACACCGGAGCAGCAGGCACTGCCAGGTGAGCATCAGCCTCATCTGACGTTCTGCTTCCCAGCTCCGCTCTCACCAATCCTGAACAAAGGCTGATCCCGAGGCACACAGGAGTCACCTGCCCTTCTCAGACCTTGGCACTGGCCAAAACCCTTCAGAAATGAGCAAAGCTCACAGCAGATTTCTGCTCTGTTCTACCTGCAACTCCTTGAAAGCATTGCACTGAACCACGCTTTGGAAACCAGCAGTCCAGGAGGGAAGCAGGGCAGGGAGCCAGGCCCTGTGCCTCACCTCTGCTTCTCCTTTTTCTTCCTGAAAAGATGTGAATTGCGTTGGTGAACCCCAGCGAGGTCAGGCAGTCCTGGAGGGTCACACAGGAGTGCGAGCAGGGAGCCCAGCTGGGCTGAAGGACACCTGAGCTGCAGCGATGGACGCACACAGAATGGGGGGCACAGCACTGCTGGGCTGGGACTTCTACCAGGAAGCACAAGTGCAAGGGGAAGCTTTCGCACTGGCACTGCCAACAAACAGCACGGTGAGCATGAGGAAGGGATCAGAGGTGCTGAGCTGCACACGCCTATGGGCAAGCCCCTGCACCTGGGACGTGACCCACAGCACCCACCCTAGCACCAGCTCAGCCCATCTGTTGCAGACGGGTGGGTTAGGGCTTTTTTGTCTATACAACACCCTGATAAGCCTTGAATGCACTTCAGGAAGCGAAAGGCACGCACGCAGGTCTCACACATACAAGCTCTGCAAGCTTCTCTCCTTAATCCAGAACAAAGCTGATGTGGGAATTACAGCACTGGAACTTGCTTTTGAGCTCAATTGGCTGCTGCAGGTCTCGATTCCGTGCCCTCTGGCACCCAGCTCACAGCCATGGCGACTCGATGGGCTTTTTCCTGCCCTCAGATCAGTGCTCTGCAAAGCACTGGGTTCCCTCTGTGCACAGATACGGAGCTGTGCCTTCCTCCCGCTGGGGGACACTGACACAAACACCATGCTCGTACTCGAAATAAATCCTCCTTTAATATCTTACAGTTACTTTAAAAGTCTCCTTTAAACGCTATTTTACAGATCAGCACAAACGTGACACAGGTTTGGTAAGGCTGCACATATATGTACAAGGACGGCCCGAAGGAACCTTCCACTTCCTTCTTTTCATTTCCAGAAAGCATCAGAGGTCAAAAAATGAGCCAGGATTACGAGTCCCCAGAGGGTGTGCTTGTTTTTCCTCCCCAGCGTGGAAACTCTTCTCCTGTAGTTCTATAGGGCCAGCTGAGACCAAAGAGCTTTGCACCACCAACAGCAGCAGGAATATATTTAGCCACGGATATAGGGATCACAAATAGCACTGTTTTGACAGGATAAGGTGCTATTTTAATGAATTGAACAACAGCTAAAGAAAAAAAACAGCTGTCAAATTTCAGCCCCATTTGAGACAACGCACACAAACCTGTCTGCGAAATGTGAAAAGTCAATGGGAAAACTTGTTTAAAATCTGATCCCGGTCCTTGGAGCCTTGGACTTTAAATGCTCCAATGTCACCACCACGGGGAACACAGCTGCTGTGCCCACAGGCCTTGGGATGGAGTCCAGTCTCACTCCAATTAGTGCCAAGGGCTGCCCAGCCCCATTTGCTGGAGGATTCAGATGGAGCAGAGCTCACCACGGCTGAGCCCCGCAGCCTCAGCGGGATGGAGGTCCCTTCCAGATGCTGCCCAGGGAGCACATCCTTGGTGTTGGCATACTCCCAGCCTGCAACAGGCAGCATGCTCTTCTGCCAGCTATTGTTAGTGCAACCACCAGCTAATGAGAAATAACCTGAGGGCTGTGAAACCAAGCAAGGCACTTCTAGCCTCATTTATTGTTCCTGAGGTCAAAATACTTCCAAAAGCTCCCAACTACTGCAAATTTCTGTACCTAAGGCCTCACGGAGAGAAAGAAGGGGGGGAACCTCTCTTTGCAGGGGAGAGGGGATCTCAGAGCCTATAACTGCCTGCAAGCATCACTAGTGTTATTAGTGCTGGGTCCTTCCCTACCAAAGCTACACCCTGAGGTGAGGCAAGGCAATCCTAGCACTTTACCCAGTACTCCTCTCCCTCCTATGAGCATGGTTTATGCTCTATCTCAAGCACCTACAGAGCATTCAGCCTCTGGGATGTCTCTAGCACTCACGCACTGGTGAGCAGGATGCAAGAACACCAGCTGAACGGCAACTCCATCTCCTTCCTGGATGAAACTCTGCAGGAAGTGGAAGGTTACCTCCCGCAGGTCCTGGATTTACAGCCAACACGTATGTGTGATGAGCTGCCCATGCCCTGGTATGGCCTATTGCACTGGATTCACTGGAACACAAAGAGCAGTCCATAATTCATACTGGGCTCCTTCTGGGCCCCAGCTGGGTCATTCTGCATCGTGCTGTTTCTCTGCACCCATCTCTCATAATTTAAAGCAAACCCTGAGAAAGCCTGTCCCTATCCCCAGAGAACCATCCCCAGCATCACTGTCTTGTTGCAAGTGAAATGTCATCAGAACATTGGCTGGGTGGTTTTCAACTCCACATGCATCTGCTCCACCTACCACCACTCAGCCAAAGACATTCACTTTCCAGAATGCATTCTCCCCAGCATCACATGGGCTTTGCAGTCACTAAGTGTGGCCACAGCACCATTTGCTGGCATGAAAACCTCGCTGTCCTTGCCTTATCCTCTCAGTTTGGTGTTGGCAGCCTGCTGAACCAGGTGGAGATCTCACTTTCCTCCCAGGGAATCTTGAGCTGTACCAGAGCCTGACACTAACATCATTTCCCAAGGATGGGATAAGCTCACATCAGGAGCAGTTCAATCACCACACTATGGCTTCAGACTGCAGGATGTCTTGGACAAGAGTGGCTGGTCTCCAGCAGGACAGCTTCATTTTGGTGTTGGATGCATGTCTGGTCCAATGAGAGCACAGGGTTCTTCTATGGCAACGCTCCACTGAAGGTGGAAATGGGTAAACACAGGAGAGAATGAAACTCAGAGGGGTCCTGGGGAGTCAAAGAGGACCTTCTCAGTGCAAGAGGATCACTGTCCCTTGGTCTGTAGCACACAGAGATCTCACACCTGAGAGGGAGCAAAAAGAAATCAAGATGTACGTCAGGTGTGTGGCTGAGAATCACAGTCATGGTGTGCAAACAGGAATCAATGCAGTCTTTAACAGGACTGGAGTTTGAGTGTTAGGGTTCAGGTCCTATAAGCTGGTTCAGGTTAGGATCCATAGCAGAAGGATCCATACAGAGCCATTTCTGACACTCGTTAGAGAAAATAAGAATTTCTGCACCTCTGCTGCCCTGGGGAAATGGAAATAGCTCCTTGTACATTTCCTGCACTGTACTCTCACATCCCTTGGGTTCCACAGCAAACAAGTTAACTAAGAAACTTTTCTTTAGGAAATGAAACAACATCTGAAATCTTTTTTCCAGTGGGTCAGCTGGTTTGATCTCTTTGTGCCCATAGAAGCACAGTGAGTTTACAAATCCCGTCCCCAGGGAGCCAGCTTCTGCCCTGGCGACACAATGGATGGAAGACCAGTCAAATAAACAATTTTTGCCAGTCTCTCCCATGAAAATCATGAGTGGGAGATGAATGGGCATGTCAAAGGTGATGGAGGACTCCAGTGAGATTAAGAAGTTGAAGGCTCTGCTCATGTACACCTAATGCTCTCCAAGTACCCATTTACAATGCATGACTTTCCTCTGACTTATGACTGGTCTTGCTGGAAGAGCTCTTCAAGGAGCTGAACAGTTGACTAGAGATCACCCTCTAGGCTGTGGCAGTCATAAAAGGTAAAATGCTTTTGGGATACGAGCAGGATAATCCATCCCATGTGAACACAACTGCACTACGGAGCTTGAAGCTATATCCCACCAGCTTGGGCATCTGGCACAGGTACACCATGGTGATCAGGACCTTGTCCCTCTTGGCCACCTGTACTTTGTGGAGAAGTCCTTACACAGAGGATGCACCACCCTGGGAGGTTGGTGCCACATTGCAGATCTTACCTGGTTACACTCTGCAGGATCTTCTGCTCATCCTGATCCAGGCACACGGCGAAGGAGGACTGGACACCAATAATCTGGACCTTGTCTACCTTAATCTGAGACACGCTGAGCTGCTGATAGAAAAAAAGTCCAAGTGAGGAATCTGACAGGCTCTGTGCATTATCCTTGTGCAGGGAAGGGGAGCAGGGCACCCCAAAGTTGGGGCTGGTGGCCAACACAAACTGGATCCCCCAAGGAGTTACTGACAGCTCCACAGATCTCAAATCCCATCTTTTGCCCTGCTTCCCTCCCATCTGAGGAGCTCCTGTTACCAAATGTAAAAGCACCATGATTTGAGTTACCTGATTGAAACTTTTTTTGGATTTGGAGTTTTGCCTTTTAACCACCTCCGTCATGGTCAAGTTGAGACACTCTGTCTTTGAGGCTGTAACAAAAAGGGAGCTGTTATCATCTGTGGCTCCTGGTAGGAATTCAGCTGGTACCCCTGCCCAACAACACATCCCAAAGCAAGTGGGTCTCAGCAAGACTCCACTTGCAGGGAAATACAGTATAGTTGGAGCTTTCCTACTTGCATGGTAGCAAAGCATTGAGAGAGACAGGGATAATCTTCCAAACACAGCAGCAAAGAACATTTCAGTATCTTAGCCCCTAAACAGGAGAAAAGCAATGGCCCCAGCATCATGAGCTCTCCCAGCACGGCCCTTCCTGCAGTCTGCTTGGAGATGCTCTTGCTTGTCTGGAATTACAGTGACATCCTGTGGCCAAACTGCTGAGTGTGAAAACACAGAGACCCTCAGGAGACCAGGTTTATTTGGAAAAAAGGAGATTCACAAAGGAGAAGCTTCTCCCCAAGCACTGAGATGAAGTCATGCCCTGAAAAAAAGCCAGCGCGCAAGCAAAGCCCCTGAACTCGCACAGAAACACCCAACTCAAAACACACAGAGGAGATGAGCAACTAATTCCTGCTGGAGTATTTCCAAGGTTGTCTGCAGGACTCAACAGATGGAGCACCAACAAGAGGAATGGAGATTTAGGTGGAACTCCGTGGGGCACATAGGAGCTATCTCCTAGTTGGTAGACCACCTATTTGACCTGACTGCTCTGCTCACAAATATAAATCTGCCAGACAAAAAGCACACAAGGAAAGAGGAACTAAAAAAATCCTCCGTTTGCTCAGAACTGGGTGTCTGCTTGTCAAAACAGCAGAGCTCAAGCAAGAATGAGGTGTTGCTTCTACATCAGCAAGCTAACAGACTAAAAAAGCTGTCTTTAAAAGCTTCAAAGCCTTATTCATACCCCCCCAGAAACCTGAACTGAAAAAAAAAAAAAGGTAATTATGAAACAAACCCACATGGCAGGCAGCTATCTGTGAGGGCAGGAAGGAAACGGAGCTGCAGTGAGAGCCTGCAGAAAGCTGCCTACAGGGCACCGCTGCTGCGATGGCAGGACCCAGCACAAGCACTTCTTCCCTCAGTTCTTTATTTAGCAAGTTTAACCTCTTCCTAATGGGCAACCCAATGCAACAGATTTCCCTAGCTTGAATCTAAAGGATAATGGGAAATCAAATGTCCTTCAACCCTGGCATGGTGCTAAGGAGAGCCAAAGGGTACCCTATCTCTTGCCCCACGGAACAACAGGCACCCCCCAGGTGTTTTCTGCAGTCACACATCCCTGCTTTGCTCTGCCTAGAGGAGCCACGCTGCCATCTCACTCCACCATTCCCTCCCATTTCTTCCCACGCCGAGCCCCAAAGCCCAGCTGTACTCACCCAGCTCTTCGTACTTCTTGCAGGCTTTGCTGAGGTTAACAGACGTGCAGACCTTCTCAACATCATTCCACTGACTCCTTCCACTGATGGCTGTCTGCAGGGACAAACGGAAGCCTGTGAGATGCCGTGCTTCAGGCTGTTAGCCTGCCTCCCACTTCTACCCCTATGGCTGGGCTGACCCAGACCTGGGTTTCCCTGGAGCTGAGCAGGCAAATTTTGAGTAGGCATTAAAATTTGTTTGGCCTTGGAATTACAAAAATTGGTCAGAGGTAACACCAAGTAATTACAGAGAAACCACAAAAATAGGAGGACTGCTGTGAGCAGCAGGAGATTGCTTCCTGGAAGCAATGCCCACCGATAGAAACTGGCACCCAGCACGCATCAAGGCTATGGGAGCTGGCTGCACATTCCTTATTACCTTGGGCTTCCCAGGAGTGGAAAGCCACCACCAATTAGGCAGCAAGTTGAACATTAGGTTCATTTTGGCTCCGCTGGCCTTGGATTCAGGCTCCACCAGCACACTCTCAGCACCTGTCCCTTTCAGCCCCCAGCTGAGATGGCACTGAGGTGGATTTCTGACACATTTGTGCTGTGCAGTCCCCACGTGCTCACCTTGCTGTAGGCGATCTGTAGTGTTAGCGGGATTGCTTCTCTGTCTCCGTCTATGCCCAGCCTTTTGCTGCCCGGACCTGCACAAAACAAGGAGCAAATGTCACCTGGTGACCTTTTCTCCCCAATCTTCAGGGCTGCTAACACAGCTCAGTACCTACAGAAAAGGGGAAAAAAAATCCTGCTTTGCTGAACGCAGTCACAGAGCAGAAAGGAAAATGTGGCTTAAAAGCTGCCAGAAAGCAATTCATCCAGTGCAGAAGTTACAGTGCAAAGCACTGCAAACCGAGAGCAGTGCAGCAGTGCCAGCGCTCCAGGGAAGGCACAAAGCAATAAGAGGATGCACGGCTAACCCAGCTCCTGTTTTTCAAAGCGTATTTGTGCCAACATTAAATTAACCCTGAAATGCTGTGCCCAACACTTCTTAATGTATTTTTTTTTTCTTTTTCTGGGTAATTTTTCGCAGATGTTAAGTGGTGTTCCACCAGACAGCCCAAGGGAAAGATCAGTCAGAGAAGATTGGTGGCTTCCTGAATTACTGGGAAGAGGGCTTGGCCAAGTCAGCACTTTGGGGGAGTGGGGTGGTGATAGTTTATGGGAGAGGGGGTGCTCTGTGAGCTCTGTTCAGACGGACAAGGCGAGATGTCAGAAAAGCTGCAGGTTAAAAACACGACACAGTGCTTGGATGCAGTACAATGGTTGGCCAAGAGATGTCCTGAGAGCTGCAGGATTGAAACTGCTTTACAGCTCATACACTCAGAGAGTTAACAGAAGTAAAAGCAGCAAGGTATGGTCACGGCTTCACTGCTAAAGGGGAATGCAAGAACCTGAAGCCTGGCTTCAGAGCCCTCCTGCAGCCCACATTGGGGCCAAAGTCCTCTCTCTTCCCCTGCCTCCCTGCAGCCCCCCTTGGCAGACATCTCCCAGCCCGGCAGTGTGCGGACACCCACCCCAAGGCTGCAGAAGTGGGGAGAAGGAAGAAGGAGCAGTCACAGACCTGATGCCTTGATGGCCCGTGTGGCCGCTGAGTGGCCCAGCTCCAGGGAGTGGATGAAGACTTCGGTCATCTTCTCCCCCCCTATGAAGGTGAGCTGCCAGGAGGAGAGGGAAGATGTGGTGATGAGATGACCTCACAGGGCCGTGGAGCTGGAGGATGTAACCTCCCCTCTCACTTCTTTCCACAGGAAATGGGGCAGTTTGGGCTTTCAGCTTTCAAAATACAACTTTCAACCACTGCCTTGGGTGGCACTTGCCTCCAGCTACACCTCAGACTGTTTTAACAGACCATCAGCACATGAACCATCAAAGCCACCAGCACAGAAATGCATTCAAACCTTCTCCACTGCAGGAGAAGCTTCTCACACAGGAGGTTATGGAGAAGGGGTTATGTGGAGGGGTTTGGTTTGGGAAAAAAGAACACCAGAGAGACTTCCAGCAATGTGACTGAACTGCCAGCACTGACAGGAGTCCCTTTTGTGTGAGGTAGAAAGGTATTGGGAAGGAAAACTGCTCGTGTTAGTTGAGAAAGGTTGGGCCAGGACTGCAGACCCTTGATCCCTTAGCCAGAGCATCAGCCAAAGTGCTGTGGGCCCACATGCACAGGTCCCAGAGGAATACAAGGAGACCAGGCTCAGCCCCACCAGCACACAGCAGCCGTGCCATACCCATATCCACCTCCCAGGTGGGCCCACGTTGGTGGTACAGGCAGAAGACCCCCTTCCCCTGCTGAGCTCCTCTGCCTACCTCGGTCTGGTAGAGCTGCAGCAGGACGGGGCGTGTGGCAAAGCGGCAGTAGTAGAGGATCATGTCGGCCAGGATGGGCAGCTGCTCCCTGGAGTCCTCCTGGGGCTCAGCCTCAGGCTTGGCAGACTGCAGTGAGGAGGGGAGTCACAACCCTGATGGATATGTGGGACCTATAGCCCAGCACCACCACCTCAGGGATGGAAACCCTCCTCCTGACCACCAGAACCACCCGTTTCCATCCCATGCCCACATAGCACAGCCCGCTGGGCAGCTTCAGGGGCAATGTTCAGCAGATGTACCTCAGGGAAGGGGACACCAGGCTCTCCCAGCCAACACGTTCATACCTGACACAGGACATCCATGGGCAGGTTCATCAGCCCCAGAACGTTCCGCTCGTACCATGGGTCCAACATGCCGATGTAGTGGGAGATGTCGTTGGTGCTGCTCTCCGCCCCAGCCAAGGTGGGCTCCTGAAACCAGAGATGGGGGGGTCACCCCAGAGCCCCCCAGCTCTTCTTCCCTGGCTTAGGGCTGGTGGAAGAGACACCAGGGCTGCTGCTGCCCAGCCTGCCCTGGGATGAGCTGGACACGTACCACCTGCGCTGAGGTGCGGAGCTGCAGGTCGCTTGGGGATGGAGGAGGATGCATCAGCAGGGCCGTTGGAAACAGGCAGCTCCTCTTCACGGGGACATAGAAAAACTGCAGCTTGAAGTACCTTGTCAGTGTAGGGCAGGTGCTCTCCTTCAGCCTAGGAGAAGTGGGGAGAGGGCTGGGTGAGCAAAGCCCTTCGGTACAGCCTGGCAAGGCAGGATGTGATGTGCAGAATTAGACTCCAGTGGTAGCTGGAGAATCCTGTCTCCTCTTAGAGCGAGGCAGCGATGGAAGGAACGCATAGAAAGTGGGCTGGAACACCTCAGTGCCACACTGACTTAATGACAATGTCACCTGGCAGTCAGTGGCAGACAAAAGCAGCTAGATGTCCCCCATACCAGGACTCCAGTGACCACAGCAGCAAGCCATCAAGGCATGGACCCCACCGCGTCCCACAGCCACGTCCCCGCGCTGCCCCACTCACCTCAGGTTGCTGTAGGCTCGGGCTACTTTCCCTGAGATGCGGTCGGAGCCGAAGACCACCACACGCATGGTGGCCGCTTTGGCATCCTCGTCATAGCTGAGGAAGGGCCGGCGGGGCAGGCTGAGCAGCTGTGGGGTCTGCGGGGTCTGCAGCCTCTGGCCCAGCCCGTGCTGCGGCAACGAGTGAGCGCGCCGGGAGCGTGCCGGGATGCGGGGCTTGGCCGGGGGGTGGCACAGGCTCTCAGCACGGCGCAGTGGGAGCGAGCCCGTATCTGGACAGTCCTTCAGGTCTCTCCTCAGGACCAGCTGGCTTTTGCTCTTGAAAAGTTTGTAGATCTTGTTGGTCAGCGTGTGTCTGTATTTGTGGTGGGTCTTCTCCATCTTCAGCTCCGGCCGCCCAATCGTGTCCAGAGAGCTCTCGTCGCTGTCCTCTGCGTACCCGCTGTCCATGCAGTCCTTCAGGCTGGAGACGAAAGACCGCAAGGACTTTTTGGAGACCACTGTCAGCTCTGAGATGGAATCCTTGGAGCTGCTGAAGAGCGACACACGGGAGTGCTTGGGCCCCTCTTCCGACAGCACTGAGTACACGGAGTCTTTGGAAATGGAGGAGATGGGGGACAGCAGCGAGTCCCTCTCTGGGGAACAGCCATCTGTTTCCACGTCCTCCTCCTCCTCTTCCTCGTCCTCCTCATTCTCTGAGGCCACAGGCTCAACAACGCTGCACTCCTTGCTGAGGACATCATTGAGGACATCTGAAAGGCACGGGAGGGAGATCAGAAATGTGAGCAGTGCATGGACACCCCAGGTAACGGCCCTATGGCAGCATGGCCAGCGTTCTGGCTAACCCTGCATGGCTTCAAACAAAGAGCTAAAAACCTCTTCCTGAGCATTTTTAGGTTTTCATAAGGCGCTCTGATTTGATGACAAAACAAAACTTGTTTGACATCACATTCTGTTTGGGTTCTCTAAAAACAAACAGTGGTTGGGTTTTTGCTTCCTTCCCATGCAGAGTTCCCAATGCAACCTGCATCCTATCTGGGTTAAATCAGAGGAGAAGAGGGATGCAAGGTGTTTGGATTATCAAACCCTAAATGGACAGTCAAGAAGGTGACAAAGCCCAGGCTAGAGAGCAGGTTCAGCACACTGCAGGCAGTGAGCAACGAATGCTCAACCTTCATGGGGCCAGAAGAGGTCTTCCAGGAATGGGGAAGGCAAAGAGGTCAGCTCAGCAAAAAGGGAAGCTGTGCTTCCCCTGAAAAACTGCTGTGGCTGGGCTGAGAGCACAGCAAAACCTCCTGCTCAGCCAGAAACTGTGGCCACTCCAAAGAGATGCAGTGTCCAAGGGGTGTTGGGACAGAAAACCCTTCTACGGGTTGGGATGGTTTTTGCTCAGTTCTTGGACAACATTTTGGCACAGCTGGGCTGTAGCACGTGCTACTCCTTGCAGAGGAGCTTTTTACATGGGTATGGGGACCCCTCTCTGCTTACCAAAGTTATCCTGGTCCCAGCTGTAAGTGTAGCAGCGCGAAGTAGGGATGGGGATGGGCTGCAGCCTGCGGGGCTGCGCATCTCCTGTGGAGAGAGGAGAGGAGTCAGCTTGTGGGGACCCTCCCCATGCTGCAAGCCCCACACAGGGCATCTGCAATGGTCAGAGCCATGGGGTGCTGCCAACCCCATTCTGGTTATATGGGCAGCTCATGTCACGCAGAGAAATAATGCTGTCATTAACCCATGAAGTCACATGTGGCTCTCAGAGCCACCAGGTCAGGCAGCAGACATTGCTGCTACAGCTGGTTTTCTGATTGAACGTTCTCATCTTGGCCACAAAGGCTGGAGATGGTTTATTGTTGCTTGACAAGAAAAAACATCTGGCTCATCATGCAGCGATGAAATAGAAAAAAAAACAAACCCAGTCCTCTTCTTATTGTGCCAGGTTAAAGTTTTGCACTTCCAAGCATAGCTCACAGCACAAGGGGAACCCGTGGCCGATGGTGGGATCAAGCTGGCACTGAACCCAGGAAGCAAGAAGAGTGCAGGGACTTCTCACCTGCAATGGTAGGAAGTGCAGCTGCCCCAGCAATGTCCTGCAGAACGCTCTGCAGCCGCTCCCGGGCCAGCACGGGGTCACTGCTGGCAGCTGCAACCTCCTGAGCTTCAGCAGCACTGGCGTAGATCTCAGAGAGCTCTTCCAATGTCTTGGCCTGGGGAGAGCAGAGCAAAGGGAGAGATGGAGGGGAGCACAGGTCTGTAGGGTTGGTCACGGAATCTGAATCACTGTATCTCTCTCCCTCCTCCACCCCTCCAAATCATATCCAAATACAAGAATAGTGTAGAACAAGAGTAGAACTGAAAGAGTAGAGTAGGAGAAGGAATAGTTTCACCATCAGAAGATCATCAGCTTCAACTATCAGACCATTCTGGGGCTGACCCAAAGTTAAAATTTATCTTTAAGAGCATAATCCCAATACTTCCCAAATACAGACAAGCATGGAGCATCAGCCACCTCCCTAGCAAGCCTGTTCCAGTGTCCAACCTTCTCAATAAAGCAGTTTTTTCTCATATCTAACCTGAGCCTACCCCGATGGCGTTGAGCCATTCCCATGAGCCTTGTCACTACTACCAGAGAAAAAGGATGACCAGCTCCCTGCCCTTGTTACTTAATGCATTTGAACACACCTACAGGGTTTCACCACAAGTTTTTACCCCCCATAAACACCAGAGCAAAGATTTCCTGGGGTCAAGCGACATTTTTTGCTGCGTTTCACATCAGGGGTCTCTTCCTCTCTCCAGCTGGGGATACACCACCAGAACCCAGACCTGAGAAGAGAAGGGAGAGGCCGTGCCTACCTTCAGGAGGCAGCGCAGGCTGCCCAGGTCGCAGCGGGTGCCGAAGGTGACCTGGTAGAGGTGCTCCAGCAGCAGGATGAGCGCGGCGTGCCGGGGGGGCTCAGTGCCGCTCAGCTTCTCTGCGATGGAGAGGAACTCACTCTGCACCTCGGAGCGGTTCAGCAGCAGCACCGTCCTGGGGACACGGGATGGTTATTAGAGCTGGCAGCCAGGCTGGCACGCTGGTGGTGTGCAACATTGGGTAAATTCACGCTAGATGGCAGCGTCGCCTCACATGGGCTGCAGATGTGGCTGTGCAGGAGTGCCAGAGCCATGCTGCTAGGCGTGAGGATGGGTGGGAATCCTCTGTCCTGCCCCTCCGTGCATCCCTGGCATCATCCCTCCTGCCATATCTGCAATATCACCAGCCTCAGAAGGGCTCCAGCCTAGCAGCCAGTGGTCCAAACTGGACACCCGGCATTTATGATGGAGAGGGGAACAGAAAATCAGAAAACATCTTTTGCAAGGTGAATATCACAGCATCACAGAATCACACGGAATGGCCCGGGTTGGAAGGGACCTCAAGGATCATCTTACTTTCCCCCCCGCCACAGGCAGGGCCACCAACCTCCATATTTAATAGTAGACCAGGCTGCCCCATTCAACCTGGCCTTGAACACCTCCAGGGATGGAGCATCCACAGCCTCTCTAGGCAGCCTGTTCCAGCACCTCACCACCCTCATAGTAAAGAACTTCCCCCTGACATCCGATCTAAATCTTCCTTCAACTTAAAACCGTTTCCCCTTGTCCTGACATCATCTACTCTTGTAAATAGTTGAGCATCCCTTCTGAGCTTTAAGTTGCTGCAAAGCTTTAAGTTATGCAAATGACTTCAGCAGGGAGATGGTGCAGGCATCAGCCTCATTTTCCTCCTTGCAAAGATTAAAAACACCTTGCTGAGGGCATCTGGAGGAAAATGCGTGAGGCTGGCAGGCTTCATGGGAAGCCCTTGCAACACACAGCTTGCCTTCTCCTGCTCTGCCACCAGCGAGGCTGCCTGCTTTCCAGGAGCTGCTGCTGGAGAGAAGAGCCACATCCTTCAGCTGGGAAGGCTTTTTGCTCTGGACCACAACATGAACACCAGCAGCTTTAAATTCCCAAATCCTGGAGAGCACGTAGTCATGTGCTTACATTTATGAACGTGAACAGTGCACATAACTGAGCAAAACCAGCTCTGAATTAAGGATGGGCCAAGGTGCAACCGGTTCTAGAAAGCTCAGGCAAAGGGCACAAACTTTCAAAAAGCCCGACGTTCAGCTTGTGTACAGCCTTGTGCCAAGTTTTCAGGGTTTCATGCAAATGCAGCCACCTCGCTGCAAGCCACAGGTGCTCGCACTTGCGCTGGCACAGAGCAGGGCAGCTGTAACAGAAAAGCAACACAACAGCACCAGTGCAGCTGGGTGGGATACTGGTGCAGATCCCAAGTTGTGCAGCATGCATATAGAAGCCAAAGCAACAGGACAGCCTTCCCATCCTGAGCAGGGGTAACTGTGAAAGGACTGTCCCTGCAGCCAGGATGGGCACGTACTGCCTGGGCTCATTTCCCTATTTACAAATGAGGTGCCAGGGCAGGAAGAAAAGTTCAGCCCTCAAGTAAGGTGCAGGGTTTGACTGAACCAGTGAGCCCTGCACTGCTGCACTGGCGTGAGCTTGCTCCTGTTCTGCTTTGGCCTGGTGCTCAAGCCTTTGCCTTCCCTGCCTGTTTGCCCCCAGATCTGTCTCCCTGTTTGGGGATATCCAGCACAGGATGCCTGCAGATACTCATCTGTGCTTGTGGAAATGTCACAACCACTCTCTCCCTCCCTTTCCACAGCTCAGCTCTGCCATCCAGCTCTTCTCCCCTGTCACCACCACTACTTTTGGGATTGCTGCAACTCTGCTGCTGCAGCAAAAGTAGCACGGGATAGTGGAAATGCTGGAGCAAGGCCAGCAGTGCCTGCACTTACACAGTGGAGCTCTGGTAGTTCTTCACAGGCAGCCCCTGCTCCGTCCTCACCAACCTCTGGAAGGAAATCCCTGGGGGAGAGAGCAGAGGACATAAGCTATGGGGGTACCACAGGCTGCCCTGCCCCAGGTGCTGTCTCCTGTAGCAGGAACAGCAGCAGCAAAAGTCCTTACAGACACAAAGCACAACTCGAGTGCAAGGGGAATGAGCCCAGGAACAAGGGAGCAGCGGGAGAGGAACCAGAAAGTGGGAAGGGGAAGCAGCTCCATGTCCAGCTCCTGAAGCCCCACTACTGCTGCTGTGGATTACACCAGTGATAATTCAGCAGCCTCTGCCCCTTGCTTTATCCTTCCAGTCCTGGATGTCCCTATGGCCAGCAGGTCACAGCCACTGTCCCTCCTGCAGGGACAGAGCCCACTACGGCTCTGGTAGGACTGAGTCCAGCATGGGCAGCCCATGTCCCCAGGCTGCCTCCCCCAGGATGGCATCCTATGGTGCCACCAGGATGACATCTGCTGGAGCTGGAGTTGCAGTCCTTGTGACTGGGAGACAACAGCAAAGCCCATCCCACCTCTAAACAGCAGGAGGGGCATACTGGGAAAGATCTTATGGCATCAACAAGATCCAGCACCCTTAGCACCATGGGCAGCCGCATCCCAACCCCGACCGCTGCTTGACAGCCCCAGAGCTGCACCAACATGGGAGCAGTACCCACAGCCCCCTCAGTTTGCACCACTCCTGCAGAGACATCAGCCCCAGCTCGTAGATAAAAGCTATAGCATTCTTGGCAAATATTGACAGCAGCTTGTTCTCAGTTAATATTTACCCCATCTCAATCAAAACTGTTGCTTCAGCCTCTTGTCAGGTCACAGAAGCTGTGAGGTCCTGGCCAGTGTTCCAGCAGAGGACACATTTTCACTGCTCTTGGCTGCTCTGTGGCACCCAGCCCCACGCACCAACTGCTTCATGGAGTGGTGGGAGAATCCCATTTGTAGGAGGGGAAAAGCCCTTGGATCAAAGTGCCCAGCTCAGCAGCCCTGGGCACTTGTGGCAGCATGGTAAGGGCAGAAGGAAGCGACATCCCCAGTGCTGGGGCTTTCCCAGTGGTCTTTACAACAGGGTCCTAGATGGTGTCACAGCAATAAATGGCCAAGGAGGAGCTGGGACAAGCATCCCTGTGGCCACATCAGCCCTGCTGCTCCTGCTGGAGGCCAGGAGCTGTGTGATGGCCCAGACACACCTCTCCGGGTGGCCGGGGTCTCCTTAGAGACTTGCAAAGGGGATTTTAATGGTGGGCAGCCATCCCTATCTTCCCTTGGCTCATTAAAAGATTAACAGTGTGCCCCTCGGGGCTTTGCATGGATGGAGACCTTGTGTTTCACATTCCATCTCCAAACCAGCTGTCTGTATCAAGGACACAGGATGGTATCACCAGGCCCAGCAGTAGCCTCCATCCCCTTCCGAGCCTTCCCCAGCCCTGCTCAGAGCAGATCACGGCCCTGTGCAAGACAAAACGAGGGCTGAAATCTGCTCTGTGCAATGACAGCTCTCCATGAGCCATGGAAAGATGGGGAGATTAGGAGAAAGGGCTTTTGAGAAATAATTGGAAGAGCTGCTCCATTGGGAACAACAGGATATCAGCAAAGAGTCCCTAATTAATTGGGGTGCTGCTGCCACTCGACATGCCCAAAGCCGGATCACAAGGCAGCATCTCTTCTGCAAGGACACGGCTGGGGAGTTCCTCAGCCCTATGGAAACTCCACCCCACAGCAGGCTCAGACCCTCCCACCACCTTCATGCTGATGAATGGACCCACTGTTAGCACCCCCCATTATGCCACAGAGCATCTCGAGCAAAGGCTGTGGCTCGGCGGAAGCCGCTGGCATGAGCTTTGCCATGCAAAAGACCAGCAGACTGAAAGGCAGCCAGGAAATAGTGACAGTCCATGCTAATCCACACCAGCCCTGTGCCGAGATCGGATGCTCCCACTACTTTTCCCACAAGGCAGCACCCCAAAAACACACCCCCAAAATCCTGCCTTGCTCCTCCAGAGAAACCTGGTCGCACTCTGCATGCGCTGGGGGCTTTTGCTCACCCAGGGAAGCAGGATCAGTGTCACACGAGAGCCCATGGCAAGGCAGGAGCACTCACCTGGTGCCTTGAGCTCATCACTGATGAAGGTGAGCAGCTCACGGAAGACGTCGCAATAGGGCACAGGCCAGGTGAGGAAGCTGTGGTAGATGCTGGCAGCTTTCAGGAGCAGCTCGGAGTCTGGCGGGATGTGGGGAGCCTGCAGGGATGGGGAGGGGTGGTGAGGAAGGGAGCAAGGAGCTGGTGCTGGAGCT
>JAOWBP010004377.1:1580513-1594935 GCA_028571105.1 Tragopan temminckii
GTTTTCTTTTCCCTGGTGTGCTATGGACCACACAAAGATTCAACCCAAGGGATGCTTACAGAGGCATCTTTCATGGGAGAGCGCTGCGTGTTCACCGCAAGCAAGAGGGAACTTTTCAACCTCTTCTGCTGTTTATTCCCCAAACTCTCCCTTCCTTTCCACCCACACTGGGCAAAATGACATAAGGCAGGGGACAGTTCTGGACGTAATCGGACTTCCCACAGAGCTGGGAAGAA
The DNA here is from genome assembly GCA_028571105.1 of Tragopan temminckii. Classification (NCBI taxonomy): domain Eukaryota; kingdom Metazoa; phylum Chordata; class Aves; order Galliformes; family Phasianidae; genus Tragopan; species Tragopan temminckii. The sequence continues at coordinate 1,580,750 of JAOWBP010004377.1, forward strand.
ACCAGGGTTAAGGTCAAGGGTTCAGATCGATGGAAGGGTGGGTAAGCATTGATTAAAAAAAAAAAAACAAAAAAAACCAGAAATCTGTCATCTCCCCCCTCCAGCCAGACTCCCAGCAGCAGAGCTGTTAGATCTTGACCCTCCCTGCAGGCTGGCCGGTCGGTGCGAGGTGCTTGGAAGGGATGGCACAGACACTGCAGGGTGAAAGCTGTGGTCACGTTTTGCAGCACATCCGGGGTGCCCCAAAACCCGCATCACCAAGGCTGGTGGCTGCCTGGCTCACATCTAAGCAGAGCAGCGTGTTGCAGAAGCAGTGGGTTTCCCTGCCTTCTTGCCCCTTGCTCATAGTTTGGACCCCTGCCTTACAACATCAACTATGGGACTTCAAGCCTTGGATGTCCCTAAGACAAGATTGCTTTCCCTTCTCCAGCAGTAACAGTGCACACTGTGAAAGCAGCCTCCCAGCACTGGGCAAGTTGTCATCACCACTTAAGAGAGAGAGAAGTCAATGCTTGGAAACATCAAGCAGTTTTTCTGCTGTCCCACAGCGATTTGTGACACAGCTGGGAGGAGAAGGCAAACCTTCAGCTCTCCAGGCACATTCCTTATCCTCCATAACATCCCCGTCAGTCAGAAGGGGTTGGAATTCCTCACAGCACAGCTAGACCTCATCCACTTGGAGCCCTCTCTGCCTCCCATCACCCAGTCCATACACATGGCTGCTTAGCAGAGACAAACATCTCCTCCTCCATCACTGCCCCAGTGGAGGTGGCAGGAGGAACTGACACAGACCAAGAGCAGAACCAGGAACCACAGCATGGATCTGGGCACGGAACTCATAACAAGAGTACAGTTGGCTCCGTCAGCCTTGCATCACACCAGCAACATTACTGCTGTGACAACACTGAAGCCCTCTGGTTTCCTTCGGAACAGAGCATTCTTGCCTCATGGTTTTGTTTTGGAGAAATGAGCAACAATTTAAGCAATGCCACAAGCACGGGGCAAAGGATCCTGGGGCGTCTGTGAAATTGTCCCAGCAACCCAAATGGATGCAGAGGTTTCCAATTGAGTTTGCTTCCTCCGTGTGTCACAGTTAAAAAGATGGGCAGAGCAATCACGTTTTTCCTGTTAACCCGCACTGAATAGGTAAGCACTCATCCCTTGGCAGAAAGAGGGGATTCACTGATTGCTGTTCTTCTGCTTTCAGGCAGAAAGTTTGCCAAAATCCTGACGTTTTTGAAGCATATGAAAAAAATCAGTCCATTTATTTATGGATTCTCCTGCTGGCTTATGAATCTTGAGGCTACAGAGAGCCCTCAGGCATTCCCAGCTCCATGACACGCGTTTTCCACTCGGCTGAGACAGGCTGTGGTTACCCTGCTTGCCTTTGGTGCCTTCAAGCCTTTCCTTTTCTCAGCTTTCCAGCTCAGGGTTAGAGCAAAGGAGACCCTTGGTGCCCAAGTGCTGCTGCCCCTCTGCATAGAGCATCCAAGTCAAGGAGATGAGAGAGGCCACCAGCAGCTCCACGTGGTGGGGACTGGGCAGGTGAGAAGGTGACTTGGGAGGCACACATCTGCTTCTCTGCATGGTGAGGTGCCTTTCTGTGTTAAGGTCCACGTAAGTCCTAACTGTCGTCCAAAGAACTTCCCTGGTTTCCTTCTATTGTGGAGCCCAGGATACCACTATTAGATGGGAACAGAAGGAGATGCTCAAAGATCAAATCCAGCATTGGTCTTCCACAGTGAAGGAGTGAAGAGAATTAAACCATCTTCTGCGGGTACACCGGGCACTGCCTACCCCAGCAGCAAAAGCAGCAAGCAGATCCCTGCCTGCCCACCCCAATGCTTTCAGAGGCAGCACTGCAGCCAACGTCCTGCTGGCTCCCAGCCACCTTCCCAAAGAGGAGAAATGCAGGCAGACATCAAATAAGTCAAGATCTTCCCTTCCAGAACAGCAAATCCCGGCAGTATCTCCTGTGGTTGGAAGTCCTCCACCTTCCTGCAGGGAAATCTGAACTGGGAAGCACAGCCCTGCTCTGCCAGAGAAAGCCCCTGGGTACTTTCACAGCAGGACAACTCCCTTTCCTGCCCTGATTGTTTTGAGGCCGCTGGACGAGCATCCCAAGCAGGAAACAGGAAGAAAGAACAAGTGCTTGACCCACGGGAGCAGGTCATGAGCACACTGCCCGGGTCCATGGGCAGTGGCAGCGGGTGGAAGGATGGAAGGACAGATGTGGGTTGCTTTGCAAAACTGCTGACCCGTGGGTTAGCACACTGAGGGACCTCAGCACTTGGCTTGCTGCTGCAGCAGGGCTTAGGGCACTGGGGACAAAAGGGCAGCGATTCTGATAAGGATAAAGGAAAAAGGAGCTGATGGGCTGATGCTGCAGTAGAAGGAAAAGCACTTAATTGGGAATTAAAGCAAATGGATTCTAAGCAGAGCTATTTTTCAGGGCAAGGTCCTCATACCAGTGCATCAGCAGGGACCTTGGGCAAGGTCATGTCCCTTGAGCAGTACTTCAGCCGGCTGCCTCCTTGGAGGGTGCAACAGCAGCAGAGCAGCATGGGAACCCTGTGCGTCGCCATCGCACAGCAGCAGATGGTGCATGTGTGGTATCTGCTCCACCAACAAAAATGACTGGTTTTCTTAGATTACACTGAGCTCCTGGCTTTAACTATCCTTAGCTTGCAAGATTTTATTGCCACCTCTACACCGTGCACAGGAACCAAAGATAGAAACTCAGAGCCGAGAGCGGGAGCAGCTGGAGGAAGTCTTTGTAGAAATCAGGGCAAAGAGGGGAGGAACCTGCAAGTTTTAAGATTCAGACTTCAACCATCGTGTATTTACAGCTCAAGCGAGCGCTGTGCATCAAAGAGCAGCAAGATGGAGGTGATAAGATGCTTGTTCAAGCTGCACAAAGGCAGCATATCAGAAGATCCTGGAGGCAACTGGTTTGACAAACATCCTTTTGGGGCACTTGCAAAGGACAGCGTACCATGCAAACACCCCGGCACCACATTATTTCCTTACAGACCCACAGGTTCCTGTCCTTCTGAGCAAGCACAAAAGCTGCTTTTAGCCCAAGAAGTAACAGCACTTCATGCCACAAAGAGGATCATGACTGACCTTCGCTCCTTGGGCTGCAAAACTTCACCTCCAGGGAGCCTCCATAGCAGAGAAGCAATGTAAGGGCAGTGAAGCCGTGGTACAGACTGCCCATAGAAACTGTGGATGCTTCATCCCTGGAAGCACCCAAGGCCGGGCAACCAGCCCAGAGGGATGGAACTGGATGGGTTTAAGGTCCCTTCCAACCCAAACCATTCTGTGATGCTATGACATGGAGAATCTTTTCCAAAACCTGGCTGATAACACCCAAACCGAGCTCTTACTGAACCCTGGCACAGAAGAACCAACAACACCAACCACTGATGAAACCACAGAGGGCAAACGCAAGCGAGATCTGCTTGGGTGTCAGCACCCACATCCCTGCAAACCACCCACACACCCACCCACTACATGTTGGCTTGCCCAGAGCACTGCCTCTACTGCTGCCAAGTAAAAGGGTTTGAGAATGAGACCAAAGACTGAAAAAATTGCCTTGGGTTACTTGAGAAGCGCACCCTACAGAACTGCCCCCTCTCCTCATCCATGAAGCACAGAACTGAACTACTCAGGGCAGCCTACAAACATCAATCACACCAAGGTCCCCGTGAAGCAAAGAGCTGAATTACTGAGGGCAGGTGACAAACGTGAATCACACCAAGGTCCCCCTGATGCTATCTGTTGTACTTACACATAGTGAAAGACAACCAACAGGCAAACAAAAAAAACAACAGGAAAAAGGATGTACTGCTATCCCCTCCCTCCTTTTCAGGGCTGGAAAGGCACACTGAGGGGTGACCAAATGCAATTGGGGCCACTGTTGTGAATACTTGCTGCCATCAGGGTACCAGAGGATGAACCAGAGCAGAAACAGCTTCAAGGAGCAATGCGGACTCAGGGCTTTGGTGGTGAGGAAGTAGGATGCATGAAGCAACACACACCAAGGAGAAAAATCCAGAGTGGTGCACTTGTGATAGAGACATCAAGATCAAGGGAGATTTTGAGACAACCAAATCCACGTAAAGATGAAATTGCTGTTGTGTTAAACAAGCAACACAGGAAAACGTGGACACATGGAGTGTGCAGAACTACAGCCAGGAATAAGCATCCATCCACCACTGAAAAACTCCACCTTTGAGGTTTCCAGCTACTGGGATGTATCTGCATTGGAAAGGACAGGACAGTGCTGAGAGAGCCCATCAGCATCTGGAACAGCCCATCTGAAGGGCAGTGACGTCCTGCAGAGCTGCAAAGGCTCATTTCCACCAGCAGTCATGAGAACTGGAAAGCTTACTAAGACATAGAGCTCGCTCCTTGCTCTCACTGTGCCTGAGAACGGGGCTGAATGAGAGACTCCCACCACAGACCGGGGAAGCACCTAACGTGCAACAGTGGTTTCAGAGACCTTTTAATATTAAAGGGCACCTAAAGGTAGCTAAGCAGATCTGGACTGGATGATGCAAACTGTAGACCCAGAAGTGTGAACTTCTGTGAAGTGAACACTTTGGCTTCTTTACAGAAAGAAGTCCAGACCACTTCATGATACAAATTTGCCAAAGGAAGTGGCTCTGTGACAAGGCACAGTCAGGGGCATCTCATAAGCCCACAGCTGGAACACAGCATCCCTAAGCAGCAAACTGCTGGATGGTTCGAGTGCTAAGCAGTTCCCAGCAGCTGCATGGCCATCATTTCTGCTGCTCTCCTGGCCCAGGGGCACAGCACACCAGTGTGAAGCAGAATGGAACATCTCTGGTCAGAGGGGGGCGGGGTCCCCAGCCTAGAAAGGAGATAGGAGGACCAGAGCAGCCAAGGGCTGGAGCATCATCCTCGCTGAAGATGAGAAAAAGTCACCCAGGAGGAGTAGAATGAAGGCATATATCCACTTTCCCATCACAAGCAGCTTCTGGTTTTGCATCCAGTCTTCTGTCTGCAACAGCAAGCCCGTCAAGAAAGCATCCCAGATGTCATAAAACAGCCAAAACCTGGAGACAGGGAGCACCACATGCCCAGAGCTGGGCAGGGGAGCCGAGGGCAGGGAGGAATTAAGGTCTGGGCAGGGCTGATTTATTGCTCAGTGCAACTTTTCCAGCCCTGCAGCAGCGACGCTTTGCTCCTAGGGAAACGCAGCAAGCTGCGAGGCTGCATTGCCACCAGGCAAGAGCAGGGAGGGGGAGAAGGGGAGGAGGGGAAGAACCACGAAGCTCCCACACGTGCGGTGTGCGATGTCGGAGCCGGCAGCGCTCAGCATCACGTAGCCCCGAGCGGCAACACCAAATAAAGAAACGCAGCGCCCTGCCCGTCCCCGTGCATAGAAAGCACAAGCGCTGCAGCCGTGGGAAGCGGCGGACTCGATTTTGGCTCTGCACAGCCGCAGCCCGCTGAGAGAGTCGGGCAGGGGACGGGCTGCTGTCTGCTGGTTGGGGAGGAGCATTCTGAGCCTCTGCTGAAATGGGACGACTGGGCTCGGGGCTGTGGTTGTGTTCGTGCGGCTCCCTGCAGCGCAGCTTTGCCCTGCTCGGCCGTCACTAAGCTCGCCCAGCTCAGGTGATGAGAAGGGAAAGCCGAGAGGAAGCTGAGGAATGCCTAAGACACGTCAGCTCCGTGCTTATGCCTCCATCTGAGCCATTCGCCGTGCTGCAAGGGGAATTATTTAATGGGATTTCCCAAATTCCATCCCTGAGATTACCGTATTAGCAGCCGGAGCTTAAGGCTCATGGGGTGAAGAAGCTGAGAACACCAGGGAAGTAAAATCCAGAGGGGCAAAAAACCTCCAGCAAACTGCCATTGCTTTTCATTTCAGACTCAATGTTGAAGGCTCTATGGGAAAAAATAAAGATGCTCAGCCCTAATACTGCACACCTTTTCTGTCTTTGAGCTGATGGAGCCTCAGCTGTGATTCACAGCACTGGGAGCCAGACTCTCATGGGCAGAACCAAGTCCACTGCCCCAGTGATGCTGGAGATGCTGCCTAGGGTCAAGTTTTCAGAGGGCTGAGGGTTTAACACGCTAAATCACGGTAGCAGCAATAAGAGGGCTGCAAGAAACTTGGCCAAAAGAATAAAGTAATCAGATAAACTGCTTCAGAGTGAGCCAACTCCTCAGTGAGCCGGTCTGAACTCCAGCAAAACGCATCTGCACAGAGGTGCACGAGGGGAGGAGTGTGTGTGGAGGGGTCCTCAAGGGCTCAAAATGAAACTTGCCAGCCCATCATTTTGAAACAGCATTCACACTCATCTGACTGCAACACTGAAAGTAAAAATCAAGCCACAAGTAGATGAAACTTGTAATTTCAGACCAAATAAAACATTTTCCTCCATGCACAGGTATTTCGGTTCTCACTGCTAAGGGACCCCCACTGAGTCAACTCTCCTGGGCCCAGACTGGCCCAGTTTTCCATGGCACCGGGTAGGGACACCAGTACCCAAACAGGCACCTGCCACCAGAGATGCTGCTGTGCCTGTTCTCCCATCCCAGCAGCCCCAGGCAGCTGCAGCCCCAAGCGCTGGTCACACTGAGCTCTCAATGGCTCACCAGCACCCCTTCTATGGAAACCCTGGCAACATTCAGCTTCTCAGGGCTGGAGCCAGGTGCCAACCTCACAAACACAGCCAGGAGAAACATCTCACCCAGGTCAGAGTGGTGAACTTGTGGCATCGCTCCCAAGAGTGCTTGGAAGAGGAGAGCTGGGTGCTCCGCTCACACCGCAGTGCTGCAGGTTCTTTGGTTTTATTCATTATTATTTATTTCATTCTATGAATGGAAAAGCTTTTCAACCATTTCCCAGGTTGGAAGGGCCAACCAGGACAGCCAGGCCCATTGAACCCCCCAGGCCCCTGCGCTGACCTGCCAGATGGCTGAGAGCAGGAAGGAGCTCGGCTCAGCACAGCAGCACCAGCGGATTGTTTATCTGCTGGTTCCTGTTTTTAGTTTTGTCTCTGTTTTCTTTCTTTGTTCTAAAATTGTGTTGCAATGGTGATACCTGCTCTGAATGAAACACTGCCTTGAAGCAGGAACCAGCTCAATGCTTCGCGTTGTTCGTTTTGTTATCTAATAAAAGAACAGAGACCCCAGCCCTAAAGTAAGCCTTTAACCCTTCAACGTTTAGGTTGAATTTGGAGCAGAGATTAACTCAGGTGTTAACCCAGGCACACCCAGGCCCCAGTGAGAAGGCACAGCCCTAGGCACGTGCCATCCTCCCAGACCCAAAGCTGGCACCCAACTCTCTTGGGATGAAGCCACCAGCTCCCCATACTGGGAGACTAGTTTGAGTGATGATGGGATTTGTCACCAGCACCTATTCAGGGAAACCAATCCACAAAGTGCCATCCAAATCCTCATTGCAGATGGCATCTACAAGGACTTTGCTGGAGCTGGCACAGCATCTGCTGCTGACGGGCACCCAGATCCACCTGATCCCAGGCGGTGGGTAGGAATGGTGATTTCACCAGGAGGATGCTGCCAGCAAAAACCTCTCACCCACATCATTGGGAGCTCACGGCCTGGGTCCTTCTCTCACCAAGACACACAAGAGGTCACCAAGAGGTGACCCATGGAGAGAGATTGAGGGTTTGATGCTCCTTGGGTTTGGTTCCCAGCAGGCCAGAAAAGCCCACCAACCCTCAGGGAGGACCATACTCCTGAAGGACATAGGACACCAACACAAGCGGAGCATTCTTGCTTCCTCCATGCTCCCATCCCAGCACTGATGCCCTTGAGCAGGGTCAGCTGCATTCCCCTCCTCAGGGTGACCCAGAGGAGGGCCTGGAGCCAATTTGGGGCAGCCTGGCATGGGACAGGGCCAGCCACCCCTGGCACCAGCAGCAGCCACTGAAGGAGTGAACCCTTGCCAGTCCCAAGCCACAAGCCCAGATGGGAGCAAGCTGTGCTCCAGCTGCAGCTCACGAACATATCTGGCCAGGCCAGGCTACCAAAAGCTGTTTTTTAGCAAGTCAGGGTTGATTCCCCAAAAGGGCTCAATTGAACATCTTTTCATGCAGTCCCTGCCTGATTCTGATGACTTGGCTTCTACCCTGCAGGTCCTCCAGTTCCACCCTGCACCCTGAGCCAGCCTTCAGCCCCCTCTTGGTATGGGAGCCAACATCAAGCGTGCCCCTTCCCATCACCTTTTGCTCCATTTCCACCTCTATACCCAGTCACCACAGCCACCACTGGAGCACCCAAAACTGGGATGCTGCACCCAAGCCAGTCAGCCCTGCGATGGGCACACCTCTAGTAGGACTCTGGACCCAGCACCCCAGAACCACAGTATTTGGGAATTATTCACTCCCTGCACTCCCTCAGCACCAGACTTGTATGCTACTTAATGCCCATATTCTCAAATCACTTCTTCAAGGAAGGAAAACGTACTGCTATCCGTGCAGCAATGGGAATCACAGCCAGTGGGGAAGGCAAAGCGGAACAGAGGAAGGTGGTGGCAGGACATGAGCCCTACCAGGATCCTGCCACCAACTTAAAGCCGATGTGTTTCACCCTCTGAGAGCTGCATGGAATGCATCTGTTACATTCAGCCTTAACTTTTCTCAGCTTTTCCACCCTTTCCATTTCATCTATGACACTCACAGCTCAGGACACGTGGAGGCAGACACTTGGAGGCGGTTGTGAAAGGTGCTTCAAAGGGCATTTTTGAAAATGATAACAAAGGGAAGTAACGTATTGTTTGAATATATGAAATAATACTATCTTGGAGATAGATACTACTGATAGAAATAAAAGAGCAGAGGCTAAGCAAAGCGAGATCTCTGCTCTGCTGGCTCACAGCTCAGTGCAGACCTTTTGGATTCCCCTTCAGCACTCCCTGTCTGGCAGTGACCCATTTCCTTTCCCTCTGACCTCCAGGGAAACCCCAAGAGGTCTCCTTGCTTTTGTCTTCATTGGCTCCAAAGAAGTGGGTCTCCAGGTCTGACAGCTGGAGCTCTCCTGACAGTTGGTGTCTCACCTCTGCCAGACACCAGAGGGATCAAAAGACACAGCAATCTGATCCGGCACTTCCCTGGGAAGTTCCTGTCCCCTTGGCAATGGGCTCCACTCGCCAGACCAGTCAGGAAGGTGTAATGAGCTGACTAATTGGCTAGCAGGAGCAGAAATTAGCAGGCAATTTGCCCCAACAGCAAACTGCCGCCAGTGGGACCTTTCTGTAGATAAGCATCGCATCACTACATTTCTGGGAGGGCAACTCTCAAGTGGGTTAAGTGCAAATTGCTTTTCCTCACAGCTTTTTTCTTTTTTCTTTTTTTTCTTTTTTTTTTTTTTTGACATTTTGCAGTTATTTCTGACCCCCTCCCTCAGCTCTTCCCCTACAAAACTCTTTCAAGCAGATGCAGTTCTCTACCTCTAAAGGCTGCCATCATTTTTCTGAGCACAAGTGGTGCTGGCCCCACGCTGTCCTGGGGTTTGGGTTTTGGAACAGCTGAGGCAAATCCTGTAACACTTTGAGAAGAGCTAGCAGACAGGTGAGGAGAGCAGAACGTGAGCTCCATGCTTGGGTTTGCCTGCAGCCAGCCTGGCCCCAGGAGCTGCAGCCCTGAAGCGGATGAATCCAGAGCTGAGGAAGGCAGCATAGCCAGCACTGCCCTCAGTGCTGACTGATGAAGCTGACACTGACTCCGACTTCCAACAACTGTCGAGAATCCTTCTTTCTTCAGAGCCCTCAAATATTCACCGTGGTGAATTCACTTCAAGCAGCAGTGTGGCCGCACCACCCTCAGAGCATCCCAGTTCCCTGTTTGTAAATGTGATGGCATGGAGTGGTACCACAGAGTGCCCAGCGCTGGGCACCACCAACTGGAACCCCTTGGGCTGAGAACAGAGCTGTCTAGTGGTTACAAAAGGAACCGAAAGCCCACAGTAGAAACCAAGAGCGCAATGCCATGGCATGACGAATGACCTCTCCGTGCCTCAGTTTCCCCTTCCAGAGCAGAAGCAAGGCCCTGCTGCAGCACACCCCAGCAACCCCATCTGGGATTCGTTTGCAGAGGAACATGATGGCACTGCGGTCCTTCCATCCCCTTATTTCTAATTCCTGACGTAGTCATCCCAATCCCGTTTACAACCCTGGCAGGTAGAGCTGGCAAAACAGGACACACCGAAATGCATAATTAAATGAAAAAAGAAACAGTGATATGTCACAGAGGTTATTTGCAACCCACAAAACCACTTGCCTTAACCAAGATATCCTGCCGCGGGCACCTCAGGAGCGCAGCACCCAGACACCCATCCTCCAACAGCAAAAAACGATGGAGAGGGATGAGAACAGCTCATGCAGCAGCAGATGGGAGGAATGGAGCTGCGTGTGAGTGGACACGTGCTCCCAGCAGCAGCACACGCACCGGAGCTGCACATCCAACCGCCAGCACCAGAACCAACGCAAAGCTTCGGGTAGTTTTTAAAACTCAAATTCCTAAGAAACAAAATACAGAACTGCCTTGCCCAGACTTTTGCAGCGGCCGCTCGGCTCTGTAAATCTAATTAATGAGCCGGGAGAAAAAAAGTGTCATTCGTTCGCTAACGACTTCACCAGGGGCTGCCAAATAGACAGATAAAGGATTGAGCTGGGGCCCTATTCCAGCCAAAGGAGCTGGGAACCTGGCAGGGCTCGCAGAAGATTAGAGAGGGGTGAAAGGAGAAAAAAGGAGGAAAAAAAAGAAATATCTAAACAGATTAGCACTTTCCAAATGCAAGCATGTAAATCAGCTTACGCTCTGTATAATGGCACTGTTGTGAGTGCCCGGATCGGGTCTGCTCGTGGCACAGCAGCGCAAAGTCCCGGCTGAGCCGCGCTGTGTTTGGGCTCAGCAATCTCACAGCACTGCCTCCCTCACCAAACCAGAGGGTTTTGTTTTTACCAGCTTTGTAAATTCTCACAGGAAGCCAATTAAGGGAAAGCTGGGAACAGAGGAAGATTCATAATTGCAATTAAAGCTTCAAAGCACTTATCCCAAGCGAGGCTGTTAAAATTAGAGCTGGGGAAGAAAATGGCTTTGAAACCTTGAGCCTTCAGATACCGCCAGGCTGGAAGTGCTCCCCTCTCCCACAGCAGCCCATCCCCCAGCACAGCTCACCCAGCACAGACCCAGGCTCCAGGCGGGCACCTTCTCCCACCTGCCTCCTGCCTTTGGGAACAGAGCTCAGCCCTGCGCATGCAAAACCTTCCCCCCCACCACCATTGGAAGCCTTTGCTTCATCTCTGGTGGTCTCAACTTGTAGGGTTGCTCCCCACCATTGCAGCATCCCCAGCAAGGTCAGAATGGCTTTGCAGATTAAGCTGCCCGCTGGGATACAAGAGATCGGCATCCAGTGCTACAGACCAGCGCCCTTCATGCTGTCATAAGTGAAAACATCCTCTGAGAGGGTCAGCAGTCTCAGCAGTGAGCTGGACACTGACAGGCAGTGGCTAAGCAATCCAAATAGCTGTGTTTATTTGGACTGCTCTGCCTGTTTGCAGTCCCACATCCACCCCAGCAGCTTGGTGTGAACACTGCCTCTGGGATCAACCACTTCAACTTGGAGTAGAGCAGACCAGCCCTACAAGTAGCTCAGCCCTCCACTGGTAGCAGAACTAGATCAGGGCCTTTGGCATGTTGGAAAATGTCAGCAAGCACATGCAAGCAGGACTGGACAGACACTTCTAACCAAGACTACAAACATTCTGTATCTAGCGTATTCATATGCATACATATTTATGTAAATACACATATATACACATAAATATATGTTCCATAATCTTATATCCAGGCCAGTCCTTCTCCTGTAGAAAAACTCACGTAGGGAAAGCACAAGTTACAGAAATACCACATCTGCACAGGGACACTTTGGTTGCACACTGGCCCATGACGAGGTGTTGGAACCTTGTCCTCATCTTCAGCCATAACATCCCTTAAACACACCCGCTGTCCCCAGCACACTCATCCTGACCCTGTAGTTTCATGCTCTCCCTCAGCTGCCTTGTGCCACGGCTGAGTTGTGCTCAAGAATTTTGCAGATGTGGCTCAGGGCCTACTGCAGGACCTGCCCTGTGACCTTGGAAAGTCATCTTTGAATCTGGAAATGCATTGGCTCTAGGTATTTTTGCATAAGATATTTACCCACTGGCATTCTCTCCCTGCTGCTGAGTGCACAGGGCTCAGTAACCAAATGAGGTCAAAAAAAATTCCAGCCAAAGCCCCGGCAGTCTCTGTTCTTCCCCAGCAGCTGATGGCATCCAAATGAACGCAGCCCAGGTGTGGGTGATCCCTTCCCTGCTGCAGCAGCACAGGAAACAGGGAACAACCCCACGGGACCAGGCGACGTGCCACGAGCAGGGGACCTCTCAGACAGCACAAGGAAGATGGGGGCTCCCAGCAGAAAGCAGATCCCCAGTGCAGAGGCTGTGCCCTCCAGCCTCTCACTGCACACTGAATATCCTTCCTTCCCACCTCAGATGGAAGCCATGAGCCCCCCCAGAAGCATCCTCCCCCCACTGGCTGGATCTCAGTTCTTGGCCCTCGAGACAGTTTCCAAGAGCAACCTGCACTTCTGCATTTTCTACAGAGATCTTCTTACTTCACCTTCCCGCTCACGCTGCTGCCAAAAGGAGAAGTGCCCTGGAGCCGGGGGAAGTTGTGCCACCATTTCCTATTTGGGACAATGATTTCATACTCCTGCCACATCCGAGGGCCACACACAGCAGCCACAACACCGTGCTGCGGGCTGGCAGCATGCAGAGGGCTCTGGTTTGGGCCAGAGAGTTCCAGGAAACCTAACAGTCGCATTTAAGCAAGTGCAAAGCAAAGCAGGGTGCACGGCTCAGCAGAGGGGAGGGAACCATGCGCAAAAACTGCAGCCCAGATCCCAGCAGTGACTTCTAGTGCTGCTCCTAAACTGCAGCACACACAGCTTGGTTGGGCTCATGCAGCCCCCAAAGAGCTACAAACCAACCAGTCACTGAGGGAAAGCCTCCTTCCATCCCTTCGCTCCTGGCTTTCCATTTTCCTGCCCAGCACGTGTTTCAAGGCCAGGAATCACACACCCACCCACAGAGCTTGGGTCTTGCTTTCAATCTGGACAGCAGCTCTGTGGATCGCTCCAACAGTTATACACTGTTCTCATTACAGCTGCAATAACTTGGCTTTCCCCTGACAACAACAGAAATGTCATCTTTAAAGGACAAAACCTCCCATCTCCCTTCCCATAAGGATCTTGCTAAGCCTCGCTACAAGAAGCTTCTTCCTACAGTACAGCCAGAAAGCGTTTAGCATATCGCCTGCTTAAAACCTATTGCTGTAACCTTACCAGAGAGGCACCTCCAGATATTTTTAGAGGTAATATCTACTAGCACAGGAATTACAGCGCATTAATTAGCAGCGAGGCACAGGCTGACAGTCACAAGGTCATAACGCAACATCCATAATTTACACCTCATTGGGAGTTACTGAGAAAACAGGACATGCAGGAGCCAGCACGAGGTGGGATGTCTTGAAAGGTTCTGGGCACACAGGATCCCATCTGCCCAAAACAAACACCAGAAACATCCAGAGTGGATTGAGCAGCACAATCAGTGTTCAGTGTGTTGTGCTTGTTTGTAAGCACAACTGTTCTGTTAGATGCCCTTTCCGATAGAGTGGTTTTCACCCTGTTCTCTGAGCACCATGGCCCACCAGCAGCCCTGCTGGCATCCCCATGAAGGCTCTTTCCAACACAGTGAATGAGGAAAGTCCTTTACACCACGAATACATTTGTGAATCTGCTGTACAACCAATGACATTTCAAGGCAAGGAATACCAGCCAAAAGTCAGCATCTTGTTTCTTACGTCAAGGTGTTTAAGGCTGGTGACTTCAGGGTTATCATCCAGTCAAAAAGCAATGGAATTCAAGGCATGAAGCAAGGCAACTGAGCAACAAAGTGATCTGGTGACTTTAAAGAGCCCACATCCACTCCACTCTGGGTCCAACCCAGAGATAGGATTCATCTCCTGCAACTTTACCTATACAAAAACGAGGTGAATTTCTAAGCAGGACAACAGCTATGGACATACAGAGCACCTAACACAGCAGTCAGCTCATCCCATCCCCACCCCAACCCCCCCAAC
>JAOWBP010004377.1:1624744-1657093 GCA_028571105.1 Tragopan temminckii
CCCTCCCGTCCTTTTGCAACAGGGAGTTGGTTCTGCTTAATGTCGGAGATTGTACCGCGATTAACGAAAGCCTCATGAAATGAAATCACTTTGCTTCAAAGCATCCCGGGGAGGGGGAGCGTCCCTCTGGCAGCGGGGACGGCCGAGCGGATATTGCAGGCAGCCTGCTAGCCAGCACTGCAGCGCGCACAATTGGGCTCTGACAGTGTGAAGGCAAATACAAACAGCAGCTTGTGTTTGCACACAAAGGCTCTGTGCACCAGGATCCCCGGCCCTGTGCTTTACACCCTCGGCTCTCGGGCAGAAAGTCCTGGGAGGGTGTGAGGGAGGGAAACGCCGCTGAATATTTAGAAATGAACTGAACTGTGCAAACATGTCGCGGGGAAGCTCGCGGTGCAGCGCTTTGGATCAGCTGCCCGCCGGGGCTGGAACACAACCACTGGGCTTGAAAGGGCGACTTTCACGCTGAAGCAAAACCGGACAAAAGAAGATAAATGAAATGGGCTCCCGGCGGGATTTGGTTTGTTTGTTTTTGTAACTCAGCTGATATTCCCGCGTGGTTCAGCCCAGCAGCCCGGTGTGTCCTTTGCATGCTGCTCATAAATTGAGGAGGGCAGCAGTGTGGGCAGGGGAGGCTGTGAGATTATCGGGCATGTTGTGGGATAGAGAGTGGGGAGTGACATCAATTCGTCACACAGCCAAGTGTAGCACATCCCAATTGTTTTTGTGGTGCTGGGGGATGATCACTGGGCAAACCGTGGGTACCTGTGGGGATGGCTTGCACCCTGAGCCCCAGCACTGGGTGAGGAGCTGGGTTTATCCCTGCTGCATCTTGTGATGAACTGCAGTCGGGTATCACCAGGCCATCAGATGGCCCTGGTATGCAGAGCAGGGCTAACAGCGCACCTGACGCTCGCTTGTTTTCTAAGGCAAAGCCATGCTCAGTGCAAGTCTGTTAAAAACCCATCTATTCCCAGGATTCCAGTTAGCTCCGTGGAAGCTTAGCAATCCGCTGCATCATAGTTTTGATCAAATCGAACCTTTAAAACATTACACAGTGCTTAATCTACTCCGTAGCATTCGCTCTTCCCAAGCCTCCATGGAGCCACCAAATGCTCATGGTGATTTGGCAAACCCATCCCTGCAGCAATGTGGCCTCCCCCCACCGAGGCTCCACTTCAGCACGTTCCACCCAATCAATAAAGAAACCCCATAGCCACAAAACCCCAGACGGGCCGTCACGTGTGTGGGGCAGCCAAAGAAATCCCCGTTGGTGACCAATGGACGTCCCCAGGAATGAAAGGCGAACAATTTGTCGGCAGCCCACGCACTTGAAAACGAATGATCCAAATTATTCAGCGAGTCTCCCCGGATAGTGAATCCATTGAAAGGGGACGGAGACGGAGCCATAAATTATTCATTACTGAACAGAGAACGAAATGCATATAATCATAACAATAATAATAACAACAACACCAATAGCAGCAGCTCAGCTAAGGGAAGCGGGGAGGCATGAAGGCACGCAGACTTTGTTTTTCTTTTATTCCAGCAGCCCCTTGGAGCAGCTGTCTGATACAAAGGGATACAAAGTGGGTGTACATTTGGAATGAATGCACCTATTACCAGTAAGTGGGCTGGCTTGCCTTGACTGGGGTAATGCTGTTTGTGCTCGGGTCCTGGGTGGTGAGCAGGTCCCATTCACTCACACGCACCGCTGTTGGGGTGCCATGTGCTGAGATCCATCCTTTTGCCACCCCTGGGACCCGAGGTCTCTTTATGTCACCTGTTACATGGGGTTCCCCTTTTCCCTGGGGTGCTCCCCATGGGGAGCTGGGCTCCAGAGGCATTGACATGCTCCCACCGTGTTGCACAGTGCCCAGCTACCGTGCTGGCATGCCAATGAGTTCCCAAGGGGCTCGGCTGTGGCACGCGGCCATCTCCTGCTGCTTTCCCACCGGTGGCCCCGTGTTGGCAAGGAGGGGCCACGGGGTCCCTGTGCTACCAGTTGGCTTCCTGCACCTGCTCACCTCAGCTGCGTCCCACTGCTGCGTGTCCATTCACACACAACGTGTTGGGACGCAGCAGGTCAGAGCAGGAAGGAGTATCCCCAGAGGTGGGGTTGGATCCCACTGGGAGCATCACGGTGGTTGGATCATGGGGCACAAGGATCCCCACTCAGAGGGCAGTTATCAGCACCAGCCACGCTTTGGTGCAATAAATCACTGAGAAGTCACACTTCTGGCTTTGATTCTGCTCTCAGCTATGAGTGGCAGCAACCAGAGACAAAACCCATTGCAACCCATACGTTCACCTTTTGGAATCCATTTCTCTTGGTAATTCCTGTGTAATTACACAGCATTGAAGGCTGATTATATGCTTCCTCTTGTGGGCCACTAATACTGCCTCTCCAGCATCAGAGGTGTGCTTTGCAGCCTGCAAGCCTACAGCCTCCAGCACAGTGGAACAGCCCGAGCTGCACACCCTCCCCAGTGGCTCTGGTCCCCTGCTGTGCTCTTGGTGCAGGTCCCAGCCAGCAGCGGGACGTGGTGGACACAGGACATAGAGCACTTACAGGAGCCACCAAAGTACGTGGGATGTCACTTGTGCTGAGCCAGGCCAGAACCATCCACTATTGCAATTGCAACAGATGCTCTCCGACAGCAGCTGAGTAGAGCGGCTCTTCTCCCGAGCAATAACCTAATTTATATCTCATAAGACAGTTTTATTCTCTGAATTAGTGATGCTGCTGGCCGTGCAAGCAGCGGCTCTGTGATGCATTGAGGATGCAGCCATGCTCCAGCTTGAGTCAGGGGGAGTGAAGGGTCGTAAAGCAGCTTCTCACGGGGGGTTATGGTGCCTATAAAATTAGTCCTGTTAGCAGCCGGCTGCCCATTGAAACGAGCAATTTAAGTGGATCACAGCGGCATCCCATGCCCTGACCCCACTGAGGCTTCTGTGGAATAACGGAGTTGGGCTGGATGGAAAGAGCAGAGGAGCAGCAATGTCTTTGCTTGCGTTCGGCTCAGAGCTTTCTGCTGCGGCGTTCGGGTTTGTTTAGTTATTTTTGCCTCACCAGTGTCTCAATTCAAACTTAACGGAAAGAGAAAGCAAGCGGGAGGAGGAGAAATGATTTCCAGCTCCTCTGCTTTGGATGAAGCCCTGCTCTCCCCTTGTGCCATTTATTCTCCCATCGGGGTTTCGGTGAACGGCCAGCAGCCGCTCCATGTTCAGATCCACTTGGCCGGGGGAGCGCAGCCCCGCAGCGTGCACATTCCCCCTCTGCGGGAAGCACTTTGTGTGTCACTCTGTCACGTCTGAGCTTGGGAGCTTAACACAAATCCTCATGCTCAGACCCAGCTTGAGCCCTTTCTGCTGCAAAGCGCCGGCCAAGGCACCGGTCGTTGTTAGGTTTCAGAGTGAACGTTCCGTCACAGTGCAGGAGCAGCTTGTCCTGTGTGCCATGCCACCCCATCACTATAACAGTTCTGCTTAGTGTCACCCAGCATCCCCAAACCTTCGTTTTTGGGAGCAGGGAGGCAGTGCGAGGTCTGGCTGAGCAGCCCCATGGGCTCCCTCCTGGGAGACAGCGCCCTGAGAGCTTCGTTTTTGGGAAGCCTTAACATCCTCGGCTTACCAACCGCTGAAAGAAAGGTCAGCTAATCCTCTGCAGAGTCTGAATGAATGCGGGCCCAGAAGTGAGATTACTAAAAGGGGACTGGGAGGCTGCATGGATACAGGGACCCTTCCCATAGTCATGCGTCGCTTTCTAAAGAAATGCAGCTTTTCTTTCAGTCCCCTTCCCCTGGGAGGAGGGGGTGTGTGCCCAGGTCCCCTCCCCCAGCAGCAGCCATTGCTTTTGGGAATACCCCAGCACAGCACAGGGAGCCTCAGAGAGCTGAGCGCAGCCTGAGAATCCCCACTGGGTACCCTGCCTTGGTTTGGGAAGAAAACCCCAAAATGCAGGAAGCCTGCACCCCCCCACCTCCTTGTGGTACCTGTGCCCTGGGCATGGGGTGATGCTGCCGACCCGTGGGTGTCAGGCAGAATGACCATATCTGTATCCTCACCACCCGTAGCCATCCTCACCATCCAGCACCCACCGTGCATCAGGACCTAGCCCTGCAGGGGAGTGGGCACCGTGCCCAGGGCCATGTGCTGAGCTCCCTCCTGGGCTGCACCCCCCTGGTCCTTTGTGGACCCCCAGGGCGATGACATGACAGGACCACTAAGGGTTGGTTTTTCTCCTGCAAATCAACTGTCCTCCTCAATGCTGGAGGAGCTGAATGCGGGTGAGGAGCAGCCCCCCGGGGTGTGGATGCACTGCGATGAGCCATGGTAACCTGGCTACAAGTGTGACAGCGCAGACACCCAGACCCCAAGCCTCCCTGCCAGCCTCCCCAGATTGGGTATTCAGCCCACAGGGTTTTCTCTATTGACCTCAAAACACTGTTCTGCATGGGAGAATTTTCTTTCTTTCTCTCTTGGTAATGCAGAACCAAGTGTTTCTGTCGGATCCTTTCGCTACCCCAGAGGCAAGCTGGTGGTGCAGCAGGGAGCCGCTCACCCACTGGTGGGACTTCATTCTCAAGGCTCAGAGGCCAGCTAAGAGAAAGCAGAGGGGACCCTTTTTCCAGATGTGACAGCCCCAGGGAAGTGGGATGCTCCATGTCCACACACATGCACCTGGTGCTGTCACTTCCTGCACAGTCACCAGGTCCTGTCCCGCTGCCTTACTGAAGACAGCGGGTGGAAAGCATCCATCCAAAGTCCTCTAGGGCTGGGCTGAAGGCCGTGTGTGATTCGGTGTTGTAATAGCACCTGTGGGCACAGCTGTACCCATCTGTTCTGGTTGCATCAGTGATGCTGTTACAAGAGACTCCTGCAAAGCCAGGAAATACTTACAGTCACCCCAAGCAGGTGACATTAGCAGGCAGGGGAAGGTGTGGAGGTGACCTACAGGGCTTGGGGTGATGCTGGAGTCACCAGGCAGGAGGAGCACAGACAGTCCCTTCCCATGGGGAGGGCAGGGGAAGAGGAGCAGGGCACGGCTGTGCCCATGGTGTGTGTCCCTCCTGCCCCAGCCCTGCTGCGAGCACATCCCAGCATCCCCGTCCATCCCTCCACCCCCTGCACAGCTCCCGCTCTGCCTGCAGACGTTGCCCCCAGCTATTCAGCCGCTCTCCGGATCATTAAGCATATTGAGCCATACCGGTCCTGTGACTGGTTAATTAGTAAAGAGTTGACTAATTAGTTAATCATGTTTACTGAGTGCTTTGAAAGTGCTCACTGTTATTATTTTTAATTATGAGGACGCCCCGGGCACCGTTCACCTCCCTGCATGCCAAGTCCTGCAGGGCTCAAACCCTTTGTCTCTGCCACCCAAGCCTGGTTTTAAGATGGGAATTTGCCTCTTATCCCCTGGTTACCAGGTTTCCTTAACAGCCTCTTGTGTGGGATTTTAGAAAAGCCCCTGACAAAGTCTCCGTATACCCTGGCACACTTAACTTGCTCTTTCAAAGCCATCTTATCCTCTAAGGAGGCAGGACTGGCTTTTGCAGAGCCATACACAGTGATGGCTTTGTGCACACCTCACCCCGCATCCCTCTCCTGAACTTAAGGAAAAATCAGCTGACATCCAGATCTGTGCCCCATCCCAGGCCACGGGCACCTCAGTCTCATCCAATGTGCGATGGGTGAGCAAACGAAAAGAGAGCTGCCTGGGAGGGCACGGTTTGTTGAAGGGCAGGAAGAGGAAACGCGCTGCAAAGATTTCATCTGTGAAGAAGAATGCAAGCAGGGTTTGTTAGTCAGGGAAGAGTCTTGGCATCGCTGAAGAATCAACAGGTCTAATCATCTTGGGGCTTTCTTCATTCGTAAAAATGTCATCAGCTCATTAAGCAATGTCATAAAGAGCCCCAGTCACCCCTTATCGCTGTGCAATCTGAAGAGGAGGCTTCTGGCCCCAGCTGCAGAAATAAGACCCACCTCTACTGCACTCACAGGGCGTCTGGATCTAAAGCAGACAATAAGCTATAAAAATCAGATGGGGATGCCACAGGAGCAGGGCTGGGGAATGCTTCTGCCCTCATGAGTCGATCAGGAGGGCACATGGCCAGCCAAGTTTTGCTGTATGGTCATGGCATGCCATAGCTGCTCAGTGCTGCTCCTTCACCCAGAGCCCTCAGTCCCCTTCCTGCAGGTGGGGGTTCTCCTATTACGTGATCCCAGAATGCTTGCAGGGTGTGTGTTTACCAGCTCCAGGCAACCCTTGCTTGAACGGCTTCTGTCACCCTTGCTTCCTACCGTAAGCTGATGTGGTCGTGGAGTCGTGGACACAAGGGTTGGGAAGGAGCTGCTGAATGACCCAATTGTATCTTGGCCATGTGCCCTTTAGGAGGAGTGGATTCCTCCAGAGGTAATTCAGGAGCACGTGTTTTCCCCACATACTACAAATGCCCTTCTTGGAAATTCTTCTTCTCTTCATGGCCAAGCAGATGGGAATCTAAGTGAGCATCAGCTAAAATGTCTGCAGTTAGTGGGGATGAATCTCAGTCTTGAGATCCATAACTGCAACTGGCCGTGGTGCTCAGCAGAAAGGACCTGGTTCTGTCAGATCCCATCTGCAATGTGAGAAGCACCAGAGCCCTTGGGAGGTGTTTGGGTATTGAGAAACCATGTGGCAGTAGATCACAGCTGTGTTCTCAGCACCAAAAAATGGTTTTCTTGTAATTAGTTTTAACAGCACATAAGTGGTAGCAATAGTTCAGCGACGTCTGGAACCAGCTGCCCAGAGAAACTGAGGATGCCCCATCCCTGGAGGTATTCAAGGATGGGGCCTGGGCAACAAGATCAAGTGCCTGATTTAGTAATCAACATCCTTGCCCAGAGCAGGGGAGCTGGAACTGGATGGTCCCTGAGGTCCCTTCCAACCCAAGTCATTTTGTGGTTCTGTATTTGATTCTATGAATCTATGATCCTAAGATTCTATGATTTTCATCTATGGATCACATACCTGGGACATTTTCAAGTTGTTTTTGTGAACTAACTGGTGTTGGGTAGGGGCTTACAAGTGGTTGGGATGGTCTGGAGCCCAAACCTTTGATCCTCTGTTGTGCTGCACCTTGTCTACCCGCTCACAAAGGTCAGAAGGCTCTAAGGTCCCCCTGACCCTATTTACACTGTGGGATCATCATGCTGATCTTCAGTCCTCCTGTCCTCACTGTCCTTTGGGAGCTCTTCCTGCAGCTGTGGAGCCCCAGGGATCCTTCCCCGAGCTCCCCATGTTCCTGGCACCAGGATGGGGACAGCTCGCTTCCTCTGAGCCCTCCTGGGGCTCAGCCTGGCCAGCCGCTGCCTCACCATTTCCACCCAGCCTGCTAAATCTCTCCCTCTTCAAAAAGAAAGAGGAGCCAAGGAAGTCTGGAAGGGAGGAGAGACAAACACATCTGCACCTGGGAAATGTCATGTTTGGTTTTTCAACTCCAAATGGGCAGCGACAGCAGCTCCGTGGGGGTGTGAGCAGGGGGAGCAGTGCAGATTTATGGCTGTGGGTCACGCTTGAGCTGAGCCAAGTACTCTGCCTAGCATCAGTTTTATGAAGGAGATGAAGTGCAGAACCTCGAGTGCAGGCGTCCTATTAGAGGAGAAACACTGGGTGAGCAGGAACAGGGAGTGCACGATGAGAGGCCATCCTGCCCCAGCTGCAGACTGGGTTTCTCTTCCAAGCCTGCATTTGGGCAGGTTGGGGACTGCAACCACCAAGCGCGACCAGGCTTCTGCAGGTCCACAGTTTGGTGCCACAAGCCCATAGAAGCCACATCCCGTAAGCTTCAAGCAAAGCATCTGGGTGCTGAAGCGAACAGAAGTCAAGAACTACCCTCTTTCAAAACAAAATAAAATCCGCAGCAATTCACAGCTCTGCAGGAGGGAGTAATGTGAGATGGAGAACAGAAACCGCTTAGACAACTCCAAATTCAACACCCTTTTGGGCATTGAAATTACCACTCCGAGGGGACGTTGTAGAGATTGTCACAACTGTGCAGAGCATAAGGACCCAGATGATGCCAGGGCTTCCTTTTCTGGCTGGAACCCAGACTAAATTTCTTGTAAATTCAAACCCTAGTATAAAAGATTAAGCAAATTTACCAAAAAGTCACAGTTCTCAATGAGATAAATGCAATGCAGAACTTTCTCATAGGCATGGGTGGATTATCACTTCATCGCAGTCTCGTACTGAAAGCCATGTTTCAGCTGGGCTTTGACATAATTGACGAGTGATGTAATGGTGCATTGTGACTGTAATGCCCCAAATTGCCTTCTTTGGCAACGCCTTTTGATGTACCTCTTCAAGGATGGGCGGCGTGTCCTTTCCTTTCCCATATGCTGCAGTGATCAGCAGTCTTTGCAAATAGTAAGAAACTGCCTTTAGTATTTTGGTTGATTCTCCTCCATCCAAAGCTTTTAAATTGAGGCATGTGATATTCTTGACTGATAGCTTTGCTGTGGCTCCATTAGATGCTGTGGGTTTGCTGTAGGTATTGTAGCGGGGGAGTTTCTTCCCTTTGATTCAGTCCTCACGTCCACTTTGGCAGTTATCAGCTTGTGAATCTCTGCAAGAGGCCCCAGTGAGTGGAAAGGATGAAGTTCAGTGGAGCACCCTCTGGTTCTGTGTTTCGAAAGCTGGTTCAGCAGTTTCTGCCACAAGAGCAATACACTGGTACTGCCACGTCAGGATGTCTAGAGACAGCTGTAGAGTTTACCATCCACTCTTGGAGATGGGAAGAGGAAAAATTCCTTTTTCGTTTTGTGTTTTGTGGAGTTCATTTGGTTGGCATTGTCTTCTTGTGAGACGTGGTGAAAATTTCTACTGGAGTTGGAGGAAAGCAGTGGTGGGCAGGACAGGAGCAATCCCATCAGCATCACTGCTCATTGGTCAGTAACAGGGTGTCATGTCTGTAGCTGCTTCCCAGTTCTACAGGGAGAATAATGGTCATACCCTGAGCAAATCAAAGCTTGGACCCAAGAGCTGTCTGGGTTGAGCATTCTGAACATCAAGAACAAGCCAAAAATTCATTCTGAAGTGTGTTTTTCCCATAGGTGCCCCAAACCCTTGTGCTCCTACCAACTGTGATGCAAAAATGTAAAAAATCCCATTATTTATTTATGGACTTCTAAGGGCTTGCTCCAAGCTGACGGAAGAACTGGTGGCAGTCTCTTCTGCAGAGTTAATTGAAGCATTTCCCTTGATCACAGAGGGAGCAGGGCAGATCCCCAAGTGGAAAATGCCAGGGTGTGATTTCCTGTGTTCAGGAGAAGGCTTCTCCTGCTGTGCCCCTTGTAAACAGTGCCTGCTGCACAGACGCAGATGGCACAGCACTCCGTGCTGGCCCACAGTTTCCATGCTGGCTGGGAGACTTGACAGACTGGTTTTATTTTCTGAGGAAGCCTTAGTCAGAGCTCTGTTTCCTCCAGCATCACTTTCTAGCTTTTGCTATTGACACCACCATGGCATTTTGTCAGCATTGCTGACCTACTGGCTCATGAGGTCAGTAAAGACATTTATTCAAAGCCTGTCAAGGGCCTCCAGGGGTGGCAAAGAAGGGTGGCTATGCTCTACCAGTGCAACTGGGATGGGCAGTGATTCTTCTCCAGCCTGCTCAAGGCCGTGATGATCTTCTAACCCAAGCAAGGTGGGCAGTGATGCTCCTCCAACCCAACCACGATGGGCAATGATGCTCTTCCAACCCAATCAAAATGGGCAGTGATGTTCCTCTAACCTGGGCAAATGTGTGCAGTGATGCTCTTCAGACCCAAGCAGGGTGGGTACCGATGTTCCTGCAGACAGCCCAGAGGGTGATGATGCTTCTCCAGAGGCCGTGGCTCTGCAGCATGGTTTGAGCCTGGCCAAAGGTGAGAGGTTTCTGTAACCCCTGACTCTGCTTGTCAAAGCCTGACCTGTATAGTGGACAGGGAGAGGCCATGAAGCTGAGGGACTTGTTTCTCATTTCAAGAAAGGAGGTTTTTCTTGCTTTCTCTGGAATGGCCACAGTAGCAATTTCTTGATCCTTTTATTGTGGATATGAAAGCTGCACAGATTTTGAGAAAAACTCAGCATTGCAATCTCCCTCTTCCCTTTTATTAGAGTGAAACAGCCAAATCTACTGATGGAAAGTTCAGTTGATGCCGCAATCCCATCCTCATAAGGAGCAGAGAGGAGTGGCATTGCTGTCCTCAAGGCACCTTTCTTCCACATGGCCTTTGAACCACCTCCCTTTGAACCACTGAGAGTGGGACATGGGGAAGGATGGACATCTGTGGGGCAGAATGCTCTGTGGGGACCTGAGGAGGTTTGTGCAGGAGGGGACAGATGGAGCTGAGAGGAACTCAGTCAAACAAAATCAAACAAAAGGAGATGATTCTTCCAGCACTTTGAGCAAGCTGTGGAGCTCCTCAGCCTTGGATGTGGAGATGACAGAGATTTGTATGGCTTCAAGGGGAAGCAGCAGGGAAAAAGAGATAGGTTTTAGCATGAGGTAGAATGAGAGCGGATCAGAGAACTGCTCTAATGACATCTAGGGCTTACTGGATTCTCATTGTGTTTGTGCTATTAGGAGAAAATTGAGCATTGTCCGCACAATCCTTGGGATCTGAGAGGGGCCAACAGCTCAGCCTTGTTCCTTGGGAGCAAAGCCCAGCAAGCACCTTCAGGTCAAATGAAGCCCTCTTAAGGAGGGCTATGATAGCAGATTACAGGGGGTTCCCGGGGTGGCACTGAGCCTTCTTTGTGCCGTTGGTCCCCTCAGCCTCTGCTGTGCAGGAAACCTGAGCTCCCCTTTCCCGTAGTGCTGACATGGAGTCATTGACAGGTTGCCCTTTCATCCACACCATCCGCTCCCCAGGACTCTTTCCATAGGCATTCTGATCCCACAGCTTGTCAGTGGTGGCCCGGAAAGAGACAGATCCCCTCGCGGGGTACGCAGGGTGTGGGGAAGCTGAAGGTCTATTCAGCAGATGAATGCCCCAAGCCAGCAGGTGGGACACAGGAACTCTTAATCCCAAATCATTTTTCCCATCGGCATCCTTTTTTTTTTTTGGTTATTTTGTTTGGAATTATTATTATTACGGCCAGCAGCGAGGCGTGGGCTCGCCGCCGAGGAGAGCGATATTATTCACCTCCTTTTGTGCGTGTCACCATGTTTGAATTGAGAAACAAAGGCGAGCAGCTTGTGCCTCCTGTTGGAAGCCTTCCTATCCCGCTGGGGATCCGGGACCTTTTCATCTCAGCCCATACACTGCGTAGGCTTCTGCTTCTTCCCATCTTTAAGTCTTTAGTAAATATCATAAAAGAGAAAAGAAAGGCAATCCCCAGGGCTGGGGAGCCCTACCTTCCCTGCTTTAAAGAGAGAAAAAAAATAGAAAACAGAGATTTAGCCTCATTTCATTATTTTTTCATTCAGAGACTGCAAAGAGTAAATATTATTTAGACCCGTTCTGCAGGCTGGGTGCTCTTTGGAACGGGATTTTTCTGCGTATACCCAAATTCTGGGGAAATCTGAAGCCATCAGGAGCAAACCCCACACACCCCATAGCAGAGCAGCAGCAGGATGAGCAGGGCAGGCTTTGCAGCAGTGCTGGCCCAGAGGAACACACCTCACTGCGAATAAGGGAACCGGCTGAAAACATCCAACTTCTTTTAATTTACTGATTCAAATTGGGTGCGAGTGCTCGGAGAAAACTCTTCCCTTTGTATGAAGTTTTTGATTATCTGATGGAAGGCAATTCAAAACAGGACAGAAATATTTCCCCCCCTTTTTTTTTTCTTTTTTTTTTTTTTGTTTTAAATCCAAACTTCGGGCTTGGCTCGGCTCGCTAAACCCCAAACGAAACCATCTCCATCTGAAATAAATCCAAAAATGTTTCTACTGCATTTCGGTTGGAAAATGGAAACGCTTCCCCAGGAGCCTCCAAAGAAGGGCTCAGCCCCGTGATTTCTGTCTGCAGCACATATACCGTGCAACTGCTTGTAGGTCTGACACCCAGGGAGGTTGGCAGAGCCGTGGTGTAACTTCCTCTCTCTGCTCTTGGGATCTGACAGCAACCGCAGTTGCACAATCCCTAGTTGTTTCCTATGCAGAGGAACTTCATGGCAGTAGGTTTCTTGGCACGGATATGGGGGATGGCACTTCTTTGTATGAATAATGATACTCACATGTGGTCGTCGCTCGCTCGTTGTTCTTTAATACTTCCTTTTCCCTTGAAGACCTTTCCAGGCCAGGTTTTTGGTTACGTTTGTGTGAGGTGGAGGGAGGCTGTCTGCAGCCCCTCTGATGGAGGTCTGGAGGGTGGTGGAGGGGCTGGGTGGCTCCAGGTGGCCCAGGGGACCACTGGAGGTGCGTTGATGCTGCAGCGATGGGGTCACCATCCAACCCTCACCAAACCCAAGCCTCAAAGCAGACGCAGGGGGAACAACGCAGAAGCCAACATTTGCGCAAGCAAATAGCTGTGTAATTAGAAGCTCACAGAACAACAGCCGGTTCCTAAGAGCCCTTGGAGCAGGAGGGCTTCGGCTCCCCATGACTCTCGTTTTCAGCCCCTCGTTCAGCTGGCATGAGCCCAGCTCCCCGCTGGTGCAAACAACCAGGAAAGAAACAAATTTGCTGCCCCGAGTGCTTTGAACAGTTGCAACGTCTTGCTCCACAAGAGCGCAGGAGGAGATCGGTGCTCGCTCTGCCATCACCTGGCCATGGCCACCGAGCAACGGCACCATCCTGCAGGAGATCCACACTGCTGGGAACAAAGCAAACTGTGCTGACTGCAGCTGAAATAAGTTTGCCTGGTGTCACCGGGGTGACTTAGAGCTGGGTGTGTGGGCGAGGGCTCGTGTGTGCGTGCTTGCCAGACGCGAGGAGCTCTGAATGGCTGCTCTGAAGGCTTGGATGCGGCTCGCCGAGCTCCGCAGGTTCCCCGAGGACTCCAATAATTGGTACATTTGGTTTGCTGCTCCTCATTATTTCTAAGTTTTCCAGCTCTAACGCCAAAGGAGTCTGTATTCTATGTAATTATTACTCAAAACTTTGAAAACATTAAGTAGGAAAATAGGCCATTAAACAACTGAGGAGCAAAGTAACAAGTGTGAATTATGGCTCTGCCCCGTGGTTTGACTGTGATGGGTTTGTTCCACCCATGGAGAGATGTTGGAGAAGGGTAGGTTGAGTGGGTTGTTTTGCTTAATCTCTCTGCTGTCAGAGCTGCCGTCCCCAGAGAATGCGGATCTATAGAGAAATGTGCCTGCCCTTTGAAACACAGCGCACATGCCCAGCTCCCAGCAAAGGACTTTTGTTCCGCTCTGATTTATACAGTTCTCTGGGGCAAAGAGAAGTGGCTGTCATGGTTGCAGGGATTACTCGCTACTGGAGGGAAGGGTGGGCTGCACAGGAATAATTTGTTCTCTTGACATGGCATGGAAAGCTGCTCCAACCCCCCTGTCCTTCCTCATACGGGATGCCGGGCACCCTTTCTGGGCAGACTGCAAGCTCCCCAAGGCAAGCATCACTTCGTGGGGCTGAGGTTTCTCGGTGCTGCCGAGTGCCAACACTGCCCACGGCTCTGCCCTATGCCCAATCACGTCCTGGTGCTGCCATCCCAGAGCAGTGCTGGCAGGCTCAGGGATGCAGCAGAGCACTCGGTTTACCCATCCTCGTGTCACTCGCCAACAAAGGCAGCTCACTGAGGACATGCCTCCTCTTATCTGCTCCCTGCATTTCCCAGCTTGTTTGTTTTGTTTTCACCCTCCAAGGAGGAGGAGGGTGGTGCTGCTTGTGCGAGGCCAGCCACCTCTGAACCCCAGTGCCAGAAGCCCTTTTCATGCTCTATAAATTTTATTGGAAAATCTGTTTCGCTCGAGGGGGGTTATTTTTTTTCTCCCTTGGTAACGCACCATGAAAAGGCTCATTAAAAAGTGAGCTCCTTGTTCTGATTAATCCTTCCAAGCAGGCAGAGGTGACACATGCTAATGACATTTCCAGCCGGGCTGGTCCCCTGGGACACCCGCGCGAAGGAGCGCCGTGTTGGACATTGGGAAGGTTGCTCTTGGCTGCAGCACGCGTTTGTAGTGGAGAAATGCCGGCAGGAGCCAGGCAGCCGCTGTCTCTCGGGCAGGACGAGGAGCCTTTGTTCTCCAGATGCATCTCCCGGCGCGTCTTCCCGCGGACACGGGCTGTTCCCAGCATCCGGAAGGGTTTGGGATGAGGTGGAATGCACATCCCTGGCGTGAGCATGCGTCCCCACAGCACATCCAAGGGCTGCTGGGATGCACCAGCGCCTGTCTGCGTCGAGCTGTTTTGCTAACCCCAGCCTGCTGCTCGGCCCTGCCAAGGCTCTGATGTTCTTGGAGAACACGGAGCTAATGAGGCACCTTTCCCAAACAACCACTGACCTGACAAACCGGGAGGCTGTGGGCTCAGCAGGCTGCGACCTGCAGCAAACAGGAGTGGAGTGATCCTCGTGGACCTTGTGTCACGCCCTGCCTTCATCATCACCTATGTTTGGCGTTAGGGAGATCCATCTTCAGCCTAACCCTTTTCCACTGCTTTCCTTGCAAGTTAAAGTTGACCTCCAGTCCAGGGATTGTGGTTCAGTTTTAAAGCTGAAATTTCACTCTTCCGTCTCCTGCTGGAAACCAGGGTCCCTATGGCTGGAGAAAGGAAGAGCCAAACTAAGATCTCTGTGACTGGAGATATGAAGAACCAAAACAAGATCCCTATAGCTGGAGAAAGAAAGAACCAAACCAAGATACCTACAGTTGGAGAAAGGAAGAACCAAATCAAGATCTCTAAGGCTGGAGAAAGGAAGAACTAAACCAAGATCCCTATGCCTGGAGAAGGAAACAAAGATCCCCGTGATTGACGTGAGGAAGGACCAAACCAAGATCTCAATGGCTGGAGAAAGGAAGAACCAGTGAAGGTCCCAGATTGGGTCAAAGATATGCCCAGGAGCACCCCAAGCAGGAAAGAAATGTTGAGCAGCCTGAGCTGTGCTGACACTTCTCCGCTTGGACCCAACTCAGCATGACACAAGGTGGAAAGCCACCAGAACAAAGCCTGTGCACCCTGCCCCTAGCAAGCACCCAGTACTTAGCATACCAAGTGCCCTGCATCAATGAGCAGCAGCAAGATGTGCCAGCACTGAGTCAACTTTGGTTTTCTCAGAGGGTCCTGACCATTGTGGCCAAGAAACATAAGGGCTCTGTAATGCTTTGTTGTGCCAGGAATACAGCGAGTGTTAAAAGAAGGTTACCGTGTTATATAAGTAAGAAAAGGGGAATTGTATTTAGCCTGGCACGGGGCAGTTGTTTTCACTGACACAGAGCTATGTGTGGAGCACAGCTCGTGGCTTCTTCCTGGGTGAGGTCTTGTTCATTTTGGCCTGAGCAGCCCCAGGTCAGGGAGGCAAAGCTGCAGTCAGCCTGTGGGTGCAAGGGAAGGGCAGGGATGCTGAGGGCAGGGGAGGTGAGAACCCCAGTCCAGGGTTGGGGATCTGCTGGACATCTCCTCCCTCTTCTCCTGGCTGTGAGATCCTCCCTGTTTTATCTTGGGTGGTGGAAGCAGCTGTGTTAAAAGCAGATGAACACAATGCAGTGGTATTTGATTCCGTTCCATGGCTGCGTGGTTTATTCAGAGGGATTACAGGCGATTTGCAGCCCATTACCACCTGGAGAGGCAAATAGAAGGGAGTGCTGCTTCCAAAGGGCTACCCATTGAGTGGCCTCGGCTCTGCCAAAGCCAAAGTGGTGGAAGGTTAAAAATGATTTGGGCAAGATTGGGGCTGAACAATTGCCCGGAGTAGGGGGTGTGTTGGGTGCGCTGACTGCAGCTGGCACTGCCCAGCCTTGATAGCAAAGCCAGGGTGCAGCCCAGATGGGCATGCAGGAATGAAACATTTGCTCCTGTTGTCATTGGATAGAGAACAGCCCAAAGGGCCGTGGCAGGGTGCAGACTTGAAGCTCCCTCTCTCATAGACCCACTGAGCATCCCAGGGTTCCTGCTTTAGAAGGGGAGTTAGAGTTGATGGTCCCCAACGATCCCTTCCAACCCTTACAGTTCTGTGATTCTATGTGTGATTCTCACCTCCAACTGTTCTGGAAGCCATGTTTTTCCCTTCCAGGTGTATTTCCTGCACTTTGATCTGATTGATATTGATTCAGGACCGTATTTACCCAAAATAAGAGGCTTTGGGGTTTGTTAAACGAATACATGAGACAAGTGGCAGTGAGTATGGAAGTTATTCTCCAGGGTTTGATGTCGATGAAGCCTCACTACAAATGTGCATCCTCACTGCACCATGCCTGGAATCCTACAGCTCTGCTGCCACAGGCAGATGGGATGGGAAGCAGGGCAAGCAGCACTGCCTCTCTGGGCTGATGCTACCAAGTTCCTGATCCTCTCAAACCTAATGGAAATGATCCATTTGGGGCATCACTTCTAAATGGAATCTGGTGGTGAACGAGTGATGATGGAGGGTGGCTGCAGACCTTTCTGTCTCTCCTCCTTCATCCTCCAGCACCGAGTAATGTGGAATCCTTCCCACCACCCAATAAAGCATGGTGCTGTGGGCAGGACCACAGCATGCCTTGGGGCTGCCCCTGTGCCCAAAGCCCCAGCAATGTGCCCATTGCACCCAACCAGTCCCCAGCTGATGGCTCCAGTTCTGCTCTTATGGAAGATACTCCAGATTACAACTGTCAGTTTAGTTTAGTTTGTCAACAAAAGCAATAAATAAACCCCTTTCGCTGCAGCTGGGAAGAATCTGCTCTGCTTGCTTTCAAAGGGAGAAGAAGGGTTTTGTCCATCTGGGAAACGTGCTTGGCTAAAGGTGAAGGAGATTTCAGCTCTGGAGGGGACATCAAAAAGAGCATTGGGCTGATTGTCCAAGTTTGGCTTGAAAAGGAGAAATAATGTTTGTCCTGGTGGAGATTTGTTTGGTTCTTTGCTTGAGGTTGAGGTTCCCAAGGTTGAGGTGAAAAGGGCATGGAAGCAGCAGCCATCCCACCTCAGTCCAGCCAGACTCAAGCCCATAAGGCCATCAAAGGGCTTCAGACTCCACCGTACGTCTGAGAGTTGAGTTACCTTTGCCTCACCTGTGTCATGCCATTGGCCTCCCCATGGCACGTTGCCCTCCTTGGCTGGCTTTGTGCCCAGTGACTCCGCTCACCCAGCCCCTATGGCAAGGTGATGCTCCATGGGTTCATTTTCCTCGCCTGAGCCTCTGTTTCTGTGGCTTTCAAAGACATTTTTTCCTAATGCAGGAACATCCCTGGAGGCTCTGAGCGTTCCCTGACATCCGCGTGAGGGAAGCAGCCCTTTGCTGTGCAAACATCTGGGCTCCTCGGAAATGCCGCGTGTTCCTGCCGGTGCTCTGCTGCGTGTTAATGCTTACAAAATTATGTTTATTTCCTGCCACAGGGATCAGCCTTCAGCCCGGGGTTATTTCCAGGGCTGCAGCAAGCTTTGTGCCAGGGATGCAAACCGTGGCAAACAAGCACTTAAAAGTCCTTATAAGCAGCAGCAGGCAAACCACAGACACTGCAAGGTTTGGTTTGGGAAGGCGGGACGGAATGGTGTGCCTGGGAGCTGCTCGGTGCTGAGTGAGGGATGTGACACCTGGCTGGTGGCTGCTGTCACCCGTGGGTTGGCTGGCTTTCCCCAGGGCTGGTGGTCCATGGGAGGGATTGTGCATGTTGCCTCGCAGTGCTGTGGTTGGAGCTAATGATTCTCTGGGTCTCCTGGTGGATTCAGGCTTGCTGTGGGATTAACAGGTTGTTGGTAGGCATAGTGTGGGGCTCTCCCAGCCCTGTGGGCTTTGACCCGTGGGGTTCCCATCCTGGGGAGGCAGTGAGCGCTGGCGTCTCTGGCCAAACTGGAACTGCAAAAGCTGTTCTGTCCGGAGGTGGTCTGAGCTGCAGCTTGTCTCCCTACTCATGCCAAAGCATCTGCTGTCCTGCACATTTCCCTTCCTCCAGTCTGCCAGTAGTTCAGGCCATAGAAATGCTTTACCCGATCCCCCCAAACTCCCATTTGGTTGGATTGCTTGCTGCTTAGTGTCCTTCCTCCTGCTGCTTTGAGGTGGCTGTGGCTTTTCAGCACCCTTTTGCAGCAGAAAACCAACATGCTGCATTTCCAAAATGCCCAGATGGGTATTTCCAGTGACCTAACAGGAAAATCAGCTCCTCTTTACAGCTCAGGACTCAGCGAGCAGCTCCAGCTGGTCCCAAGGTACTACAGCCAATGGGCTGGAAAATGCTCCACAGCCGAGGTGGGATGCCACAGGCTCTGAGTTCGGGTCCTGCAAGCATGGCTGCGGTGCATCCCTGCAGGACTGAGAATGTGCGAATTGGGCTCTTAAGGGCCTTAATAGAAGAGCAGGGCGCAGATGTTGGTCTGTGTTCATGTCTGCAAAACCTCTGGCATCCCATGGAGCTGGCACCATCAGGAATAGCTCCTGCATCTTGGGGACAATGGACAGCAGGGCTGTCCCCAGAGAAGACAGGCAGGGCTGAGGGAGCAGGGGGTGGAAACATCATAGAAATCACTGGCACAGCATCCTCAGCCCCAGCACAGCCCAGGTTCCACCGCCAGCATCTCCCCCTCATTGTGCATCGCTATAGAAAGTCTCAGTGAAGTCATCCCAGCTCGCGGTGCAGCCACGCAGGAATGCGCTAACCAGGAGTTGTTCTGAGGTCAGAAAGGAATAAGTCTTCTGCAGACAATTGATGTTGTTATTAAAAACATCCACGCGAGAGAGGGAGGAGGAGGGGGGAGGGAGGTCCTCTCTCTTTCCTGTTTGGGAAATAGTTTCTCACTGCATCCATCAAGCGAAAGAATTCCGTATGAAAAATTCATTTAGGGAAAAAAAAGAAAAAAGAAAAAAAGTTTCTGGGGCACACGCGCCTGAAAATGAGCCGCAGCAGGATCAGAGGTTTGGCTCCGAGCAGCAGCCAAAACGCAAAGCAGGGGCCAGAGCAAAATACAGAGTGAAACACAGCAGCCCTGCTCCCGGCCGGGTGCTGGAAGCGGAGGAAATGCGGCTTCCTTGGGAGAAATGCAATCCTCTCTCTGCAGCACTTGGGCAAAATTCATGAGCTTCAGCTGAAGCACGGAGCAGCTCTCCCACCGAGAGGCTGAATATGAACCTCACATCTTGGTGAGGGCTGCGGGGGGTGGGGAAGGAGTCAAGAAAAGGGAGAGAACCTCTGCCCGGTGGTGGTGAGACCCCGGCACTGCTACCCAGAGCTGTGGGTGCCCCATCTCTGGAGCTGCCTGAGGCCGTGGTGGGCACTGACAGCAGAGCTGGGGGGTCCCTGCCCACGGCAGGGATTGGAATGGGATGGTCTTTAAGGTCCCTTCCAACCCAAACATGCTGCAGTTCTATGAATGCATGTTTGAAACCACTCAGGTCTGCGGACTGTTCCCTGGGGGCAGGCTGAGCTGTGGAGCTAATTGTCTGTGATAAGCTAATTAATGGGGTCTGATAACACTTGCCTCGCATGCAGCGACCTGACAGCAGGGGATAAAGTGTCAGCTGGAGCTCCGTGGGACCACAGCTGATGCTACATCCCAACCTTTCCATAGCACCTGTGTGAGAGCTGAGCACATGAAGGCTGCAGGGTTGCAAAAGCAGCACTGGAATTGCACAGGGAGCACTGGGGTTGCACAAGGAGCAGGTGACAGCACCTCGCTCCCAGCAGCACGGGCTCTGCATGCTCCCAGCACAGCAGCACGTAGCAGCCGACGGCCATCTATTAACAGTAGTTCTGATAAGAGGAATAAACCTTCCTGCTTTTGGCAAAGCCCCAATCTCCAGGAAATCCAAACACAGCGGAGCTGTGCAGAGCGGTCCTGGCACCCACCTGGGTTCTGGGAGCGTGATGAGCAGCATCTCCTCAAAGAGCATCCGCGTCCACAGCAATGATAGCAGTGATGGGGAGGTCAGGCACATAGAGTGGAGTTTTCCTCCTGTCTGAGCTCCCTGATAACCTCCCCTGAGATAAGCCAGCTCTGTTTGCCCAGGCTCAGCCGCACCACAAAGGAGAGCTTTGCACAGTCCGGGAGGTGCAAATAGTGCTGAGCACACAGAGCCATCATGGCCCTTCACACCTGCATTGGGTTTTAAGGCCAGAACAGGGTTTGTGCAGGGCTCAGGTTAACACCTCAGAGGGTATGGAGTGAAAGGAGCAGAAGAAGAAAGGGAAAAGTGTTTCCTGCAGCCAGAACATCCCAATTCCATCACCTGAAAGGGAAACTGAGGCACAGCACTGTTAGGTTCACACTGGGACCTACAGCAGTGTGGTGGCAGCACCTTCCCTGCGCCTGTGGGAGCATGGGAAGCTCAGGAGCACAGATTTTTGGGGCTGTTTGTTGCTGAGCTGAACCAGTTGGCAGTGGGCAGGGGCTGCTGCTGCACCAAGCTGCAGTGACACAGTGACACGGTGACACTCCATGTCACCTCGGAGGGGCACAACGCTGCTCAGAAGTGACCACCAGCCACGCTCAGAAGCTGCAGGACTGCAGCTCTGGTGGCGGATCTGCCTGGTGCTGGTTTAACAATCCCCCTGGTCCAGCTCCAGACGGGATTGGGAAATGAGCTGGGGTTAAAACAACACAACACACTCCTCAACACGCTCTGGTGGTGCTTCAACCCCAGTTCAGCATAGCCTGACCTCACAGGCAGGGGGGTAGGGGCTGCCCCAATGGCATTGCAGCTCTGGGGGGCTGTAAAGCCACTCAGCATGCATCGCCCCCCGGCATCACTGTCACACTCCCAGCATCACTGTCACCCTCCTGACATCGTCGTCACCCCACTTGACTGTCAGTCCATGGCTGTTGGTTCCCATTGTCCCTGCTCCCCAGGGTGGTGCAGGAGTGCAGCTGGGGCTGTCTGTCTCTGTAGGCTGAGCAGATTTCATACAGATTCTTCAATCCGTTGCCTCTCTGCTGGGTTGGTTGCATCGTTGCGCCTTTTGCATTTCAAGTAAACTTTGCTCTGAATGTGCAAATTCTTTCAATATCTGTTTCTGCTGTGGCTTTAACCCTTAAGTGTCCAGCACAATCCCTCACTGGGAGTGCAGGAAGCCTTGTGGGACAGTGTCTTGGAGTGGGAACAGTGCTGTGTTTGCTGGGTCCTGGCTCCATGCTGGGGCACCTCGGGGTCAGCCCATGGCTGGGGCTCCCTGCTGGATGAATTATGGGATGCAAACAATGCATTTCCAAGCATTTATGACTGTAGGAGGCCAGATATGGATGGTGCAATTACATGAAAAAAAGGCTGATGACAGCCTGGCATCATCTCCCCAACTGAAATAGGGAGCTCATTTCTTGACTTTTCCTTTCGAAAACAATAAGTTAGTCGAGTTCCTTCCAGGCTGGAGCTTATCTGCAGCCTTTATCCATCATACCTGGAAAACTTCCTGCTTCTGCTGCAGGAAAGGGCTCCTGCTGGGTGCCAGAGAGCATCGCTCCCCGCTCTGTGGTGAGCTCAGGATCTGAGCTACAGGGCTCAAGCTTCCATCTCTGGCAGCTTTGTTCGTGAGCATCTCAGCTGAAGAGCAGCCAACCCCAGGCTGGAAGAAGCAGGGGTGATTTGCAGCCCATCTCCAGTCACTCTGTGCACTGTGTGCTGCACCAGGGCTCAGCTCGCTGTCATCCGCATCCTGTGTTGAGTAAGAGCGCCTTTGTCTTGGGCTAAAACGCTGCGGGTGAGGAGCTGCCACACATCTCAACATGTCAGTGCCACACGGCAGGCCCACAGGTTTCCATCCATCCTCGCTGCTCTGAGGGGGCCGCTGGAGGTCACTGGGGATGTCCCTGAGGGTTCGGGCAGGAAGACACGGAGTGGTGGGATGCATCACTGCCAGCAGCTGCTCGCCACGTGTGCGGTGGGGAGACCTCTGCTGCTCACAGCTTGGGCAGATCTGGCTCCTAAAGCGAGCAGCACAGCTCCCAGGGGTGCGTCTCGCTCTGCTTGTGGTGCTTTGTGAGGGGGAGCACGAGCAGCAGGAAATACTGCTGGTGCTTCAGGTCAGCCTGGAAGGAATCAGTGTGGAGCAGTTATGAACAAATCTCCTTGCCTGAAATGAGAAAGGATGGGGTCATGCTGCAGTCAAGTCACAGCAGAGCCCAGTACTGCCAGAACTCTGTGCCTTGTGGCACAGCAGGGAGGTGATAACGCCGAGTGCTGGCAAAGCGACCTTCAGCAGCTGATCTGATGGGATGGGTCTTTCTCCTTCTGGGCTTTGAGAAGCTTTGGAGTTTCTCTATTTACTCCCAAAAGGACATGCCAGAGACCACAGCCATTGTGGGTGTTGTTTCAGGGTTGCTGGGCTTTGCCAAGAGTCCTGATGCTCCCGTTGGCAGCCGGTGTGTGAGCTGGGTGCTGGAGTTCAGGTCCTTGCTCCTGAGCGTGGGTTGACCACTGCAAGAGAGATCTTCAGGGCACCCTGTCAACCTCTGTGCCATTTCAGGCCGAACGTTTCCCCCATTTTTCAATGGCTTATTCAAATTCAAATTGGACTTCGTCCTATTTCAGTGACTTATGACAAATTCAACTAAATTTGCGCAGTTCTTCCTAGAGACAGCACAAGACCCATCCCTACCAGGGAGCGATGTTTTTCTTTTTAAGCCTTGGCCTCAACCATAAGGGCAACAGATTTTCTTTAAGGAAAGAAATCCCCAAACTTGTTAGCGTTGGCACAGTGCTGTATTTTTTGCTCGCTTCTCCTTAGCAGCTGAATCATTTTAGCAGGAACTCTTCCAAAAACATTCAGCCTGAGTCAGACACCCAGTCTCAAATATTTAAGCCCAAACAGTGAGTTTGGCATTTTTTTATGTGAGAGCAAACAAAGCTCTTATCGGTGGGGCTGTGGGGCAGGGACGTGTTGCTGTGACCAAGCTTCAGCAGCCGGCTGTGTTTGTGGCTGTGTGTTCTGTGGTACTTTTATCCATCTCCTTGGGCTGAGCATCAGGAAAACCTGGGATCTGGCACAGATCTCATGTCTCCCTTGCAGCCGCAGCATCCCGTGTGTTTCCCCTTCGTTGGGTCATCCCTAGCTAACCAAAGTGAGTTCCCACCCTCCTCCTCACTCAGGTGTAGCACACACATAGGGTGCCACAGGGGACCAGGGACCCTCCCATTCCACCCCACTCCATTGGCTCCAAGTGCTCCATCCCCATCATCGCTGCTCTTAGATTCAAGTGTGGCTGCCTCTCCCCATCGACTCATACAATCACTAAGGTTGGAAAAGACCTCTAAGATCCCCAAGTCCAACCCCAACCCACCCTCACCATGCCCATTAAACCACGTTCCTCTGTGCCACACCACCATGGTTCTCAAACACCTCCAGAGAAGATGACCCCCCTCCCCCTTCTCCCTGGGCAGCCTGAGCCAGTGTTCAACCAAATATGGACCCAAAAAAGGATCCCCCAAATGCTTACAGGTCTCCAGGGGCTTAAAACATAGACAGCATGGCCCTTGTTGCATGAAGTATGTGAGGCTTGCTCCTGCAGGAGAGAAATAATGGCTCAGACTGAACGAGCAGATTCTTTTGTGAAAATAAAATAAAATAAAATAAACTCATCTGGGAAAAGGATAATTTTGAGGAGACTTAGACTGTTCATAAAACTGAGTCAAATTTAGAGATTGTTTTCAGCCCCTGGCTTCTTCTATCCTCTCCCATCCTTCCCACCCTCCCCCCAAATTATTGTTCACAAAAATTAAAACAAAATGTTGTGGGGTTTTCGTTTGCTTAAAAAGCAATTTTCATCTTGAAAATGGCCAAAATATAAGTTTGGAAGGGTGGGGTGATTTGGAAGGGTCACATTGTCATTGCTGAAGGAAAACCACAGGGAAGAATGCGCCCAGGGGGACATGGGCATGGGATATGGTGGCAACACAAAGGACATCACCAGCCTGCATCTCCAACCACAGATCTTCCATTGCCCCAACGAGAACATCCTGCCCACCTTGGCCACCTGCGATAGAACTGTTTGTCCTTAAGTTGTGTTTTTGTAGAGTCATAGAGTCATTGAATAGCTTAGGTTGGAAGGGACCTTATAAAGATCATAGAGCTCCATTTCCCAGCCTGAGCTGGCTCCCCCCATAGCTCAGGATGCCCAGGGCCCATCTATGTCCTTTGGAGCCTCTGGGGATAGAGCACCCGAAGCTTTGACCAGCTCCATACTGCAGCTTTCCTCTTTTCCAGCCCACCTTCCTTCAGGCTTGTGAATATCTGTGTTTCATTTTACTGGGGTTGGTCACAGGGAGGGCCATGATGGCCTGTGTACATCTGTGTATAATGAAGGCAGGGGAGATCCTTGGCAAATGAAGGGAAAGAAGGGAGCAGGAGACAGGAGCACTGAGTTCATCTGAGCAACAGGAGCTAAAACCTTGCACTGGGAACTCGCAGCACTGGGTGTTTGCTCCCCACCAGATCTGGAGCACCTCCTCTACAGGGTGAGACACAAGGCGTGAGGAGCAGGGGTGATGCTGACACTGGGAGGTGACTCCTTATTGCAGCCGGCAAAGTCGTTCATAGAAAGAAAAGATGGATTGCCAAAGAATCACTCACTGCGGTGGGGAAACAAACACAGTGGCTGGGAACAAATGCCAGGCCAGTGGGTGTCTGAAAGCAGGCAAGAGGCTTTAGCAGAGCGGGCAATGAATCCTCGGCAAGGAGAGCCCTGCAATGGCTCCTTTCCCCAGTGCCTTCATCCCAGCTCTGCACCGCATGTCCCCATCATCAGCTCTTACCATGACTCATCCCAGCCTCATCCCAGCAAGGGCTTTCTGATGGAAAGCATCCTAGTGCTTGGGGATTGGAAGTGACCGGTGCCCAGCAAATGCCTCAGGTGGAACTCCGACAGCCCACAATTGGTGCCACAATTCACTGATAAATCATGTTGGAGAGATGGCCCTACAGCCTCTTGTGAGGTCCAGCTTCTTCTCTCCTCCAGACATAGGATTTTTGCATCCCTGGAAGCTTAAAAACTGTCTTGGGCTGGGAGCGGCTCCACGCACCCCGCTTGTTCTTCCCATGCAGCTCTGCCCACTGGACCAGTCAAAATGTTTGCAAAGACCCTGAGAAACCCCCGGGAGCTCTGCGTCCTGGCTTTGCAAACACATCTCTGTTTATCGAGCAACCCAAAGAAATGCAAAGATTTTCACTTGCTCTCTGGGTGGGCTCAACTTTGAGTCGTTTAAAGGGACATGCCAGTGCCATCTTGCAAAATACTGGAGAACCAGCTCCAACTTTCCTCCAACACAAGTGGCACGGAGAAGAGTTCCTTCTTCCCCAAATCCAGCCAATGTGCATATTTTCCAAAAAGTGTGAAAGCTCTTTGGACACGACACAACTTGTTGGAGGAGGTGAGCATTCAGGCTTTTTAGAGAACATTCACGTCTTCTGCCTTTGGGGAAGAAGGAACTCTTCTCCATGCCACCACTTGGAGAAATATCTCCGTGTTGTTCATCTAGGACCAAGTACAGAGTTGGCTGGGTTGGCTCATCCAAGGGGATGCAAGCCACAATTCAGAGTTGTGGCATCAGGAATCGTGTTTTAGCACCACTCTGCATCATTAGGGTTTATGGGAGGTGAGGTTGGGCCCTGATGTGCTCCATGCAGGAACTGGGGTCGCACGGGGGAAGCAGGGGAGTGGCTCAACGTCCTGCTGGGCAGATGTGGCTGTAGGACTGTGCTCCCCACAGCAGCTTTGCACCGAGAGCGAGCTGGGGATTGTTCCCAATAAGTAACCCGGAACTGCACTGTAAATTTTGGGGCTGAAATTTGATAATTAAGCAAATATCGCATGCCTTTGACTTGGGCAAGCACCATAAGGTAAACAGGAAGGAATGAGGGATTAAGATGTCTCTGTTCAAAAGGAAGGTGACAAGCGCAGAGCTGTGACACCTTCGTGCCGCGTGGGGGGCCCAGCTGCGGGCTGGCATTGCACAGCTGCATTGTTCAGGGGCAAAGAGCAAACAAAAGCAACGGGAAAAGAAAACAAGCTGTAAAACCCTGCAAAGCGCACAGCAACCGCCTCCTGACGGCCTCGTGACAGCCCCGGGGTCCAGCTTTTGAAGTCCTCCCGTCACCTTTTGCCAAAGCGCCGTGTTAAAGCGGTGTGGTGGTGACACTGGGGTGTGCAGGGGGGACATGGGACACCTCCCAGTGGGTCGGCCACAGTGCTTTTCATTCAGTCAGAGAGGGCTTTGGTGCCTGGTTGGCTGAGGTGGGTAGGATGGAGGTGGAGAGGTGAGGGCTGTAGGCTGCATGGTGAGGAACGCCAGGAAAGGAGAGGATGGGGAAGGTTTTGAAATGGTGCATAGGGCTCAAATGTGTGTGTTGGGACTCATGGGATGGGAACAATGGGATGGGAGGGGAGGGGATGCTAGAAGCCCTGGGGCAGGTGGATTGGGGGGAATTGGCAGTGGGATGTCTTCAGAGCCCCACAGTGCCCAGGGATGGGTGTGGGTTGGCAGCTGCCACCCTAGGGTGACAGTGGGGATGCGCTGCGTGGGGTGACCATGTACTGATGCTCTGTGCTCTGTGCTCCCGCAGCCTGCAACTGCAACCTGCATGCACGGCGCTGCCGCTTCAACATGGAGCTGTACAAGCTGTCGGGCAGAAAGAGCGGCGGTGTCTGCCTCAACTGCCGGCACAACACGGCCGGGCGGCACTGCCACTACTGCAAGGAGGGCTTCTACCGCGACCTCAGCAAGCCCATCTCCCACCGCAAGGCGTGCAAAGGTACCTCTATGGGGCAGGGCTGGGGGTGGCACGGCCCCTTCTCCTCTGCCTACTGCGCCCACATGCTCCTGCTCCCCCTCACCCAGCTGAGCCACCACAATGACTTTTCTTGTCCCCATCCCATTCCATGCTCTTGTCCCTCCAGTTTCCCCAGCCTCCCGGTGACAATAAAAGCCTCACAGAGTCGTGGAACCATGGAATCATAGAATCACACAACGGTTTGGGTTGGAAAGGACCTTAAAACTCACCCCATTCCAACCTCACAGTGTGCTGGTTGTCCCCCACCAGCTCAGACACAAACAGTCTGCAGTGCTGATGCGTCTGCAGTTTACAAGAGCTGCTTTCTCACTCCCGTGCATCAGGGAGATGCAGATCCTATATTTGGGACTGGATGCTGGGTCTGCAAACCAGCACTCACCTCCCCCAGATGGGCAGCACTGAGCCCGTGCACCAACCACTCCTCTCCTCCAGATGAAGACGGAATGATAAAACAGGAAATAATTCTACTTTTCTGCTCAACAAACAGAGTTGTGAAGTCCCCTCTTTGGCCAGGACAGAAGGAGGGAGCAGAACTCCCCATCCACCCATCCAACCTCTGCAGGGGTTTCCTGGAGCCCCACAAGGCATGGGATAGCACTTCACCATGGGTGGGTGCCCACAGCCCCCACTCTGCCCAAGCTCTGCTGTTTTAAATAAGAGCAAATCCTGCAAACGCAATGCCGTAAGCCCACGCTTCCCAGATGCGGGCTCATCCATCCCCTCAAACAATTGTTCTTTCCTCCTTCCCCTGCCTTCTCACACTGCTCTTGAAACTTGAGCTTGCTGCATTGAAATTCTCCTCCAAACCCCCCACAGGTTGTGACAAAATGTGGCCACTGGCGCTCCCAGATACAAAGCACTGCAATAAATATGCCGGTGTGCGAGCAGCTCCCCGACTCGCGGGCTATTAGCACGATTTCACACTCGTTGCAATGGGTTATTGTTGGTGTAATTCACCATCCTATACAAAAGCGGGTGAAATGGAGTTTTCTCCAGCAAAGGCATCCCTTTGAACGCCGGCTTTTCCTGAGCCCTGGTTATGTCACTATGTTTTATGTTCCCCACTATGTTTTGTGTCCCCGATTCAAGGGCTGCTCTGAAATAATTGTTACAAATATGAATGTTTCAGGTGTACCCCATTTAACCCAATGCAGAGACCTGCTGCGGGGCATGCAGCATGGTTATCCGCTCTGCAAGCATGCAGCTGAGCTCCCAGCAAACGTCCCATGAAATCTGCTGGGGACATTTGTTGTGCATCCAGCCCCATTTGTCCTGTCTAGATGCAGCTGTGCCATGTTCCTTGCCTGTGTGTGTGCTTCCACTCGTCTTCTTGCAAAAAAAAAAAAACACTAAAAGCCAAACAGCAAAGAAACAAGCTGTGGGTGAACAGAGATGCCACACTGCAAAGTCATGCAATGGGCAGAGCATGATGTGAGGCTGCAGACCACGTGGGATGAAGCCAAAGACAGCAGGAGCAGGGATAAGTGCATGGAGCAAAACCCTCTGTACTGCCCTCTTAGCAACAAAAAACCCACAAATCTCAAATGTTCATCTTGCCAAAACTCATAACAAGTGCAATTTTCCCTCCTTTCTCAGTGATTTTTGTAAGAGCGTGAACAGCTCCCAAAGCACCAAGCCCATGCTTCTCATTTGTCGTGCTTTCTTCTTTTCCCATTGGTGTTGATGGTGGAACCCCACATCTGGCTCTTTCCAACCTCCACCTGCTACTCCCACAGCAGATCAGTGCCCTGTCAACTCATGGGATTAAACCCAGCCCTGGTAACGGACAGATTATTGGCACTGATGTCATCTTCTTGGAACAGAACTCCATGAGGTTTTACAGCCTGGCCATAAAACAGCCCTACATTTTCAGGGATGGATGTGCATGATTTTTGAAGACAAATGATGACAAATGATAGGCGTTATGGGCACACCCGGGAGGAAGGCAGGATTTGGTTTCTAAAGGAGGGGGAACAGAGCCCTTGGAGGCAGGGACAGTGGGCCGTGTGCCCCGTCCCTCCCCATCGACTATAGAGGGAGCTGCGGGACCAGCTTAGAGCTCAGAGAGCATCTACTGGGGCCAAACTGGAGGAGATGAGCTCTTGCAGAACACCCCCCCTCGGGATGCTGGGGTGTGGGAGGTGTGCGTTAACCCCAGTTAGGGCAGAGGCTGAAGATGGGCTGGCTGCCAAGTGGTG
This sequence comes from Tragopan temminckii, assembly GCA_028571105.1. Lineage (NCBI taxonomy): Eukaryota > Metazoa > Chordata > Aves > Galliformes > Phasianidae > Tragopan > Tragopan temminckii. Next base: position 1,653,776 of record JAOWBP010004377.1, read on the forward strand.
TCCCATCACTGGTGTCCTATCGCTGCTGTCCTGACATCTGTGTCCCGAGGTAGGACACGAGGAGCAGCCCTTGCTTCCTTTCTGGCAATGCCATGTCCACGGGGCATCTCCGCAGGCTTTGGTGGCCATCAGCACCCCTGAAGTCCTACAGATACCCCTGCCACCATGGTCTCTGATGCACATCTGGGCAGAGGTTAGACATCTCATGGCTGGCACATCTCAGTGACAAGGAGATGCTGGCTGGGGTGGTCCCTGTGCATGGTCCCCAAAGGTGGCTCCTGACTCTGGTCCTTCCTTGTCCACAGCAACTCCCTCTGCTGGATGGGTTCCACTGGTTTCCCACAGCACTGCAGGGTTAGGGTTATGGTTATGTTCAGGGTTGGGGTTGGAGTTAAAGTTAGGATTAGTATTAGGGCTGGGGTTGGATTTAGGATTATGGTTAGGATTAGGGTTAGGATGCTAGATAGCGGTGCAGGAGATCTGCCCTTGCTGTCCACCTTAGGAGGAGGTGAGGTGCATCCTAAAAGAGATGGTTCCTTTCCCCCAACCACTTCTCATTGATGCTCATCTCTATCCCAGCCCATTCACAGCTTCACAAGGCCATGTCCAATGGAAGACTTTCTACAGATTCCCTCCAGGAAGTTGTCTGTGATTTTCCAGCTTCCTTTTCTTCAACTTTTTTCCTCCTTGAAGACCAGCTGGTGCCCCTTTGCCATGTGAGATGAGCCAACCCCTGGTGCTGGTGGGCTGGAATCAAATTCTTGCATCAGGGCTGGGTTGTCACTGAGTGATCACATCCCTGGAGAAATCCTGAACTTCCACGGCATTGGTCTGCCCAACACAGAGCTTAATTTCTCCACGGGCTTGCTCTTCCCTCTGGATCCAGGTGTGCATCGCCACAATCTCCTCCACCATGGGTGTCCCATTGCCCTCCCATCCCTGTGCTGAGCTCTTTGCTCACCTGCTGCCTGTGCCATGGGCTTGCGGCAAGATCATCAGCTCTGAGGCTTTGGCTCTGCTGCCAGATTTGATTGAAGTATTATTAGTGGGAGAACCCACCCGCAGAAGCCTGATTTCCCAGGGGCCAGCCTAAAAATGCATCAGGAGGAGAGACTGACTTTTTTCCCTCAGTGAAAGTACTTTCCAATCTGCTCTCTCTCCTGTAAGTGACCCTTGAACTCTGCAGGAAGCAATTTCTCCCACAGGAGAGGGCTCAGCTCTACATTACTTCAGAGCCATGAGGTCCTGCGCCTGCTCCTCTCTGCCTGCCCACACCTGCCCCTGGGTGTCTTTGATCAAAATTGACATTTTTCAATGAAAAAAAAAACAACAACCAGGTTTTCCAGCAAAGCCAGAAGAAGGAGGCGCTGATGCTCTGCCCCTGCAGGTCTCAGCATCCCCAGCAACTCTCTGCCATCACTTCAAGATGTACTCAAACAGTGGAGCTCATAGACAAGGAGGGAATTCCAGAAGCTCTTAGCAGGAGCTCTTACCAGCCCTTGGCTTCTCCAGGTGCCAGCTCAGGAGGAGGAAATGGGAGAGCCCTGAGAAACAGTGCAGGAAGGCAGACGCTGAAATGCCAGGAGATTATTTGTCTTTGTCTGATAAAAGAGGGAATTCATGTGCTGCTGGCGAGAAAGGCCTTAAATCTCCAGGAGAATGTGATGAGGAACATGCTGCATGAACACGATCCTTGGGCAAACTAAACCTGGTTCACAATACTGCAGGCAAGGCAGCGATCTCATTGCAAAACTGTGCACAGCACATCTTGAAAGCCATCATTAGGGTTCAGAGTTAACGGAGGAAATATTTCAACCTCTGCTTCTGGTCAGCAATCAGGCTGGGTAGAGCCAAGCCAGGCTGGCTGGAGGCACATCAGGTGCACAGCTTTCTCTTCCCCATGGCATAAGTAAGTGTGACAAGAGCTGAATCGCACCTTCTGTTGTTCACTCAAATGGGATTTCATTGTTCTGAAAGCTTCCCCAGGACAGAGCTGCCCGGAAAGCAGGAAGATGCTAATTCTCCAGCAGGGCGGTCCTTTCAGATCACCACGGTCACACCTGAGGGAAGCTAAGCCCGGAGCTTTGTGCCTCTGTTTGCCTTTCAGCACATGTGTGTGGGGCAGATTAGCAGCTGGCAGTGCCTCTGACCAGCATTCCGGGCTGGAAAGATGTTTGCATTTTTGTCATGCTACTTGTCTGCCTTTGGTGGGCCGGAGATATCCCAACAAGTTCCAACATTTTGCCAGGGCATTTTACATCCTTTTGTGCACAGTTTGAAGACTTCCTGCAGATTTTCTCAGTCCCAAACCCCAAATCCTGATATTGCTGATGCTCTGGTGGATGACGGTTTGTCTCAGCAGCTCTGCACGAGGGGCAGTGGTTAGTCCTGCGGCCCCAGACAAGGACACAAACCTCCAGTTCTGCACCAGCACATCCCCAGGGGAAATCTCCTAGCTGCAGGCGGAGAGGAGCTGGCGAGGAGCGCCTATATCCGTATAGATATTAATCCCAGCTAATGTAACTACAGATGTTCTCATTCACGGGCCCATCTAATCCTGTTGGGTCTTTGCCATGGTGTCTCGTAGCACGAGCTCTACGAGTTAATTACGTGCGGTGCAAGGAAGCGTTTCCTTTTATCGCTGGAATAGGTTCCTCTTTGAGAGCACTGAATGTCCCTTTGTGCCCGCCTGGAGGAGCAGCACCTGTCTGACCCGGACACGGCGCACGCCTTGGCACTCCTCCACCATCTCTTGGCACCGCTGCCGCCTCCTGGGTGCTCCTCTTGCCTTTCACTCAGGCTGAGGGCCCGACGCTAATTTCTATAGCGTCCTGATGTGCTATTCAACGTGGCTCTACCCCTCTCCGAGCACAACCTGCTATCTCCTGGCTCTTCTGCGCTCGGCTGCAATCAGCCAGATGTTCGCAGGCGGCTGAGCTGGAGTGCTCGCAGCTGGCAGGGACCCTCCAGCGCTCCTCCCACCCGCGCAGCCCTCAGGCTTTCTGCTACATGCCCGAAACTCCTCTGGCCACCTTGGGCAGGTCCCACGCTTTGGGCAGAGCCCGCACACACTGGGCTGGTCCCACATGTTGGGCAGCTTCCACACTTGATTTGTAAGGCCCCTTCCAAGCCTTTCAATGATTCCATGTTTCGTTCTATGAGAAGTCAGGCATTGAGTGTGGGGGAAGCCAGCCTTATCCCCTGCTCTCCCTAACCACGTCTCAGGCACCTGCTGCAGTGTGCTATTTTCCCTTCCCTTCCCTTCCCTTCCCTTCCCTTCCCTTCCCTTCCCTTCCCTTCCCTTCCCTTCCCTTCCCT
>JAOWBP010004377.1:1671264-1698808 GCA_028571105.1 Tragopan temminckii
AGGGGGGTTGGACTCGATGATCTCTGAGGTCCCTTCCAACCCCTACAATTCTGTGATTCTGTGATTCTGTGATTGCCCACCTCCAGAGATGGGGCACCCCAGCTGTGGGCAGCAGTGCTGGGCTCTCTGGGTGCAGCCCAGTGGCATTGGCAATGAAAATAGGTAAGCACTGGGGAGAAGGTCCATAATGGTTTTGCAGTATCCTAGGATAGCTGATGAAAGCAAGTGCAGGGTGAGTTTGCTTGTGACGGCTGAGCTCTGGACTCAGCGAGCGAGGAAATCTCTTCCAGTCCTCGCTGCAGCTGATAGGCCTTATAAATAAGAGAAGTAAATACGAGCACATGCAGAGGGACAGCTTCTCCTTCCACGGGGCGATTCTGTTCAATTCAGTGTAGTGCCATCCTCAGCACTGCTGTCTTTTATAGATAATATAAAAATAATAAATAGCATGCTAGGACTTTAAAAAGCCTGGTATAGCATTACATTATCTGGAAAAAGCCGCTTGTTTTGTGCCAAGAAAGTTATATTCCCACCGAACTGTCTCTCCAGAAGTTTATGAACAAGTCTTCTTTTATACCAGACACGGAGCGCTAACTTATAAACACATAATGGCTGTTTTATAGGGCGGGAGGGAAGCAGGGAGAGGATGGAGCTGCAACCAGAGGCTGGGCTGCTTTCTTTATGGACATCTTAACCTCACAGTGTTAAAAAAAAAAAAGCCAACACCTTTATCTACTTTTTCAGTGAGTTAATTTGCTGCCCAACTCCTGGCCCCAACCTTCAGGGCAGCACAGCCCCGCTCCTGCCTCTAATGTGCTCATCCAGCACAGCAAGCACCCAGCACACCCATCCTGCTGCCCTTCGCCTTCCCTAAAAGAAGCCACTTTCTCCCCCAAAAGCTATAAAACCTCTCCCCCTGACATCCTCCCGCCTTCAAGTGAGACAGGGCATGCAATTTGTATTGCATTAAGAACCACTTTAGCACAAATCCCACGCTATTAAGCCGGCTTGTATGTAAATACACTCCCCGATCCCTACACCTGCATCACTGAAGCCATCTCCCTGGAGGCCCCGTTCTTTATTAGCTCTGTGACAGCCAAACCTGTGCTGGGGCTGTGCAAAGCGCCGTGGCTGTGTGCTGTCCCACGCCTGTCCACCGGGGAGTCCAGCATTATTGCTTCTGACCTCCTTTGGTCAGCCCAGAAATTCAACACTGCACTCGTACCTCTCAGCTCTGACATGGAAATCATTGGCAGCACTCACACAAATCAAGACCAGGCTCCGAGAAGGGTTATTAAAGGCTCCAACGCCCATGTGTTTCATTGGGTCTGAGGGAAAAAAGGAGACACTGCTCATGAAAGCTAAGCTCTTTGGAAACAACAACTATTGCATTATTAATTCCTTGTTTGGAAGAGAGACAGAGCTAGGTCATTCCTGTGTAGGACGAAAAGCTCAGGAGTTATTCTGCACTTGGAGCTACCCACACAACGATAGGTTGACCTGATGCAATGTGTGAACAGAACCAAACGCACAGGCGCTGTCTCCAGGTGGTAACTCCTCGGGCCACGTTGGTTCACATATCTCCTTCAGGGGAGGTTCAGGCTGGATATTTGGAAAATATTCTTTTCCCAAAGAGTGGTGATGCGGTGGCACAGCTGCCCCTGGAGGTGGTGGGATCACCATCCCTGGAGGTGTTCTGAAATAGTGGAGATGTGGCACTGGAGGATGCGGTCAGTGGGCACAGTGGGGTGTGCTGGGGTGATCTTAAAGGTCATTTCCAGCCTCACTGACTCTGCTATTCTATGCTACGAAAAGCTGCATTTTGCTGCTGTGCTCATCTCTCTGCAGTGTGATGCTGTTAGCACGAGCCTTCCGTTGGGTCACAACGCACCTCCCAGCACTGACAGCAGCACCTGCTGGCAAACAACAGCGAGATAGAAACAAATGGCAAAGCCGGCTCCAGAAGAGAGGCAAAGTGGGTTTAAATCCAAAACTTTTATTGCTTCAGCGATCAAATGATCCCCAGCGTTCGGGTCCCAAACCACACGCACAGCCCAACAGAACAGCAGGAAGTGAGATAAGTGTTTCCCTTAATCCATTATTGTTAGTCCTCAATTTGCTTCTCTTCTAATCTATTTTTCAAATTACAAACACATGCCAGATAGCACATTGAACTACTTCCAAGAGCACTTGCAGTGAAATCCCATATTCTTTCAAGAAAGCGATGTATATTTTGTAAAAACCCAACCTCAAATGAACTGCCATGGTCGGAGGAGCGGCGGAGCTGAGTGCAGCCCTCCCACCAGTGGGCTTCCACCACTACTCACATCTCCAGCACAGCCACTGCTCACTCTGCACCGAGGGAACCTGTGCTTCTGGCACTCCTCGATGGCTGCAATCCAAAGCTCAAGGCACCACGTAAATGCAAACATGGTGATACCTCTACAGGTCTCCTTAAGATACAGTTCATCCACCTCCTGTGACAAGGGGAGACACAGACAAAAGCAGGCACGGCTGAGGAAGGTTTCTGGTGGAGGTGAGGACTACTGAGACAACTTCCCTTCCACGGTGCAGGAACCAGAGCTCAGAGAGAGGTGCAACATCTGTTTGGGTTTAATGACAGGTCAAGGGCACAGCAAGAGCAGGACTGTGATAACCCATCCTTCTAGGGAGCTGGGTGAACTGTGAACTGTCACACAGGGCTACCTGGGATAAACAGTTCCACGCACATTTGATACAGCATTACTGAGTCAAAGAGTACTGAAACAACTCACACACAAATCTAAGCGACGCCTTCTGATGACTTGCTAATAAACTCATTTACTGCAGTCCTCACAAAGAGTGGACACAAATTCACCAACAGGAAAAAGCTTAGGAAAGTTACCCTGCCTGTGCATGGCTTTGCAACCAGCACAGCAAACACCAACAATTTAAGCCCACCATTCCCTGCAGGAGCCCCTAACTGGTGCTTTCCCTGATACTGTCTGTTTTACTTCCAGTCAAACCTGGCAGCTTCCACTGAGCTCTGCCTGATGCTTTTGGTGATGTGTGCAAGGGAAGCACAGACTGCACACAGCCAGCCCAGTGCAGGACATCACCCAGACCCCAGCATGCACGAAGCTGGAAACGTGCTCATGTTTTTTCCTTTTGCTCTTGCTCGAGTGACTTCACAGACTTTCCTTGCCTGTACTCACACTGCTATTATCAAACTATTTCCAAACCCAAAGGTCATCGGCAGACACGGTTACTGGATTTTTTTGCATGTAGCTTATTTTTCTTCCTTTTTCTTAAAATTAAATAAGCACGCACACTTTCCAACTTTCCCTTCTCCAAGCTCTCTAGCATCCTTTCCCTTACATAAGCAATGCCAAGAAACAAGATCAGTCAAGAACTAGGCTGCATTTCTGAGCAACTGTGTTACAGCTTGGAACGGGACTTGTGAAAGTCTGAAAACCAGCAGCATGCACTAAGCCTTCCCAGAAGAAAGGAAACAAAACAAGCCCGGGCGGGATCCTACAAATCCCTGCCTTTAGACCAGGCTCAGCCAAGTGAGTCCAACCAATACAGAGGTGGCACCTGAACTCTTCTCTTCCGGCGTATGCTGTGAGAAAACCAGCAGGGAATCATAAAATGGTTGAGTTGGAAGATTGTTTAGGTTGGGTTGAAAGGGGCCTGGGTGCCTTGGGTTGGGTTGGAAGGGACCTTGGTTGGGTTGGGTTGGGTTGGAAGGGACCTTGGCTGCACTGGGTTGTGTTGGGTTGGAAGGGACCTTGATTGGGTTGGGTTGGGTTGGAAGGGACCTTGGCTGCATTGGATTGGGTTGGGTTGAGTGGGAAGGGACCTTGGTTGCATTGGGTTGGAAGGGGCTGGGTACCTTCCCCCAGCTCAGGCTGCCCAGGGCCCATCCATGGCCTTGGGCACCTCCAGAGATGGGGCACCCACAGTTCTGGGCAGCAGTGCCAGGGTCTCACTGCTCTCTAAGTGAAGAATTTTCACCTCATATCCAACCTAAATCTCCCCTCATTTAGCTTACAATCTTTCCCCAACCTTAACCAACCTGCACAGACAGCAGGGCTAGGATGGGTTACATCCCAGAGTCGCAGCTCCTCCTCAAATCCATCCATCCTTTGCTCCTTCCCCAGCAGCCTGCACACTGGCACAGGGCTGCAGCCCAGCTGGCAGCCCCCAATGGATCCCAAAAGGAACCGCCACCCCAAGCCGCTACCTGGGGCAGCGCTATGCAGGGACACGACAGATGATCCCAGTGGGGGGCTGTTGTTCCTCCAGTAAAAACAAATGGGAAAAAAATAAATAAAATGAAAGGACTGCTCTGCTGGCCTGGCACAGAAGGGACATCTGCCTGTGTCCATCTGCCGCTGCGCTGACACCCCGGCTTTGTTTTTGGTAGGGTCAGTTTTCTGCCATTATAGCTCCCTGAACCGGCTCACCAGGATGCTGTGCCAGCACAAGGAAAGAGATGGGAGCGTGGGGAGAGGGAGCAGGTAGCCCCAGATCTGCTCAGACACAGCAGTAAACCGTCCCATAAGGCTCTTAAATCACTTGAGGAGGTATTATCTTTTGCCTCCTCCTTTGTTTTTCAGTCAACCAAATGCTGGGGTTACTGGATGAGATGGATGTATTACAGTGCCAGGATGCTTCTGAAATGTTTAAAGCACCAACAACTAGTGTTATGTATGAAGGCAACAGTAAAATAAGTAAAATAAAGAAATCACAGCTCAAATCAGTCCAATGAAAGGAATAAGTTGCAGAAACAGAACTGCAGCTTTACTGCTCTATCTGAACCCGCGAGAGGAACTTTACCAGCAAGGCACTGACCAAGGAGGGTGAGTTATAGCACAAAAACTACATATACTGTTCATACCAAGTCATTTCAGGTCAGATTAAGTGTTCTTGAAGTCTGGTCCATGTGTCTTTCATTTTAAAAAGTGCCCTACTTGCACAGGAATTGTAAGAACTCCTGAAAATGGGATGCTGGCTCCTAAGTCACTTGGATACTTAACTGCGTGGTCAGAAGGGCTGAGATTTACATACAAATTGCAAAGCTTCTAAATGGCTTCCTCAGAGCAAGAAACGGGGGTGGAAAAGAGAGAATATTTAATGATTAGTTCCTTATGGGTCTGACATTCTTGAAGCATATTTCTTGCAGTCCCTGGAACACTCCTGCATTCTTGATTGCAAAATGGCAATAAGTGATTTCCTTTAAAAGCCTTGTCTTTTATTGGAATACTAAAAATACCCCACCAGCCCCACTCTACACCACTCTCTCTCTTTCCTGGACAGGCACCATCAACCCTGATGTATTCTATTTTGAAGAAGGCAATAAACATTTCAGCATGGTCTGTTCAATCCCACTTCATAATAGATCTTGCATTTCCAGCGGAGCCCCTAGTAGCACCATAAATCATCTTTACACAGACTTAAATATGAGAAACTCTAGCTCAAAGGCAGCATGGATCTTTTTTTTTTCTTAAAAAAAAAAAAAAAATTACAAATGGGTACAAAAGAGTCAAGAATGAAATGAGTGCCAGCCTTACACATGAACCCACCGGGATGCCCCCACCACACAGAGCTACACAGAGCTGCTGCCGTGGTTAACAGACCTGCACTGTGCAGCTCTGCTCCAGCCCATTCACTTGATGTAAACCTACCTGGAGAGATGATGCTCTGTGGGGTGAGGCTCGGGAAGAATTCCCCCCGCATCCATTACATCTGAACAAACACGGGTTTCAAATCTGGGATACTCTGGCTGCTGCTTATTTAAAAAGCCACAGATGAAGATTAACTGCGTACAACGTCTGAACCGGTTGCACACATCTACCTCTCTTTTTCACTTTTTCATTCCATATCGACTTGAAGTCTGAACTATTCTTCCAGCTGCTTCACTCATTGTGTCTGTCTCCATTTGCTACAGGCCTTGGAGAAGAATCTCAAAGAGGAACGTTCAGGTACACGACTACCACGTTAGCCACAGTTTTATCACTAATGTTCTTGGCTGAGGCCAGGAGCTTCTCCAGTAACAGCAGAGTGCCACGAGGCTCAAGAACTAAGGCCAGCTAAGTGCAGGATGCTACCAGCCTTCCTCAAGCCCTCAGCATCAAAGTCTTATGCAGTCAAGAGCCAGAAGAGACGTAACTCGGAGTGATGGCACAGGCTGCAAACACAAGTGGATGAGGAAAACTGCTTCCCAATTTAATCTGTCCACCAGGAGCTTGGTTACACAAGGCAAATCCAGCACTCAAACAGCAAGATCTGGTCAATCCAAAGAGAAGACAGTAAGTCCTAAATCATAAAACCTTCAAGAAGAAAGGCACCATTGGTTTCCAGTGCAACCCAATGCTCAAAGTACAGTCAACACCAACTCGGACCAAGTTGCTCATGGCTTTGATAATACAAGGCTGGCAAATCTCCAAGAATCCTGGCTCCCTCTGGATGAAGCCAAAGCAGCAAACAGGCCGTGCCGCTCTGAGAAAGGCACTCACTGAGCCATCAGAACCGCTCCAGGAGGAGCGGCACGGCAGGGACATCCCAAAAAGGCAGTGCTGAAGTGGGCAAGTGCTGATCATCTCAAATGGAGCACTGAAAGAAGTCCAAGAAGCTCCAACACCTTCCAGCCCGGCTCTTTCCACTTCAGAGAAGATTCGTAGATGAGACTGCATTGACTTTAAAGTCAACAGCAATTTTTCCAAAAGAAAATGTTTTGCTCCAGTTTCTGCAGAAATGCATCAGCCTGCATGTAGAAACCTCGACACAGATCCTTCTTACTAATACCACTTATAGCTGCTAACGACTGTAAGAGCCTCCTCAAAAGGCCAAGGGAAACAGGCTGGGTGAAGCAGCCTCTGTCAAACCACCGAGCCAACAATTACAAAGCCGTGATAAGAAATTAGAGCTGAGTTGTATAATCACTTTGAGAAGTTTGTGGTAAATGGAGCCTGAAGAGCAGAGGGCTGATAGAACAACATCGTTCAGAAGCAAGGTGAAAGTTTCACGTCGATGAAGGAAGGAATTCAATCCGCGCTGAATTCTTGAAATCATTTAGATGCTAAATGAAGTTCCTCCTCCAAAAAAAGAAAGGAAGGCATTTCTTAAAGCCCACACACAGATCTGTGACTGCTGCATGCTAGGGTATGACATAAAACTATTTTGGTTTTGGAAGGCTGCGTTGTCTCCTGTGTCAGCGTGGCTGGTTTCCTTCATTTCATATTTTGAATTTATCCCTGTGTAGCACACGAGGCTGTCTTTCATTTTGTGAAAACCACAAAGGAAGGGGGAAAATCCCAATATCACTTCATCTCAGTACGTTCCCAAAACGTGAGGAGTTTGTAAGCTCTTCTCTCCAGTTCTCTCCCTCTGCTGCCCTGCCCAGCAGGGAATGGCAGCAGGACCCAAGAGCTCCTGCACAAAGCAGGATGGTTTTCTCCTGATGTTTTGCATCATTTGTTGCTGTCGGAGAATGATTCCCTTTTAGAGCTCCTTAAGCTATTGCTAGATACGGAAAAAAAAAGAATAGGTTTGTGTAAGGACTGTGCCTCTGTTACCAAACCATCAGCAGGGACAATAACACCGCGGAACAAAAAAAAGTTGCCTGATTTGCTAACGACTGCTTCTCCTTAAGACTGATCCGCTCAGCCCGGTGATCCCCTCACACTTGGAGGTGGAGAAGAAGCACGTGCTGCAGAGGGGCCCATAAATTGCTGCAGTCATTTGTCTGAGCCCACTGCCCCAGAGAGGGACGCTCCAGATGCTTTTGCAATAGTGCTGTTTTGATAGCATTACCAGCAGTGTCCCTTATTAATCATGTTGCCACTAAACGTCCCTCTGGAGCATTTGCTGATGCTGAGCTTTTCCAAACCATTCCAGTTTCCTCTGAATTTAGGGAAAGCTCAGTGAAGACGTCTGCAATGAAAGCAAACCTCACAATCAGGGAAAGGAGGGAAACAAACTCACCTTTAACCATGACTTGTCCTTTCCCAAGGAGAGTGATTGGCTTTAGGGGAGGCACATTAAAAACAGAGATGACGGGACACTTATCATTCCATTTCTTAGCACAATGATGTTTTGGTGCAAGGTGATCATAATACAACCTAAGAGTCAATGCTGCTGATGGGACACCCCTATTTGCTTTCGATATGGAGGCCTGGATGCTGTAAATGTTTTCTTGCTGGCGCTCATGGCTTTTTCTTTTTGCATCGTCCATTGAAGTTTTAAGGACTTTGAGGGAGATTTTCAGCATGGTCAACTGCCAAGAGCCATCTCCCAGCTAGCTGCCTCGCTCATAAGTCAGGAGCTGACATTACAACAGCAGATTCTATCTGCAAATCCAATAATCCTCCAACTACCAAACATCACTTTCCCCAGAGATTACTTTTGGTGGGGAAGAACATCCTTTGCGAGGCAAAACATTTTATTTAGCATTTTAGCTAACAAAACACATGGTGCAGCTACAGCCCTCCCCGCAAAATCCATTTTCCAGTTCCCCTCCTCGCTCAGCCCGCCTGCAAACATGGGAAACCATTAACACAAGCTGCCACAATTAACTCCCAGCATCTTCTTCACGCCTCAGACAATCCCGAGCTGCTTGTCATGCAAACAACCTGTGAGATTCATTCTCCTTGCAGGGAAAGGAGGACTAAATTACGGAGTTAAGTAGATTACTGGGGAAGGAGTCACACTCTGCAGCCTTATGAGATGATTAGACCCTGGGAAATCCATACACCAAATCCCCAGGCCCCCACAGTGCACATTCATTACCAGATTCTGGATAAACCGCAATCAAGAACCTTCCCTGGCAGCACTGAGTATTCCCGTTCCAATGAACTTTCATACAGCTATCCCCAAAAAAGGAGATTATATTCAAGATTTTAGAGAAAAAGAATCTCACGGCTGCATTTAGCGGCTCGGCTGTGAGATGCCTGTTTCTCTTTCCAGCCTTTGTGCAGTAATGCTACCAGTACTGCCATCAACACTGATGCTAAAGAAGCACCACCGTTGCTCTGTGGGTGTGTGAGCAGCCCTGCCAGCAACAGGACCCAGAGACTACAGAGGGCTGTGCACAAATAAGACAGAGAGAAGCAGTTATCTGCCACGTGCACTCGATAAATCTGGTCTAACACAACTTTCCCAATCCAAAAGGGAGAAAAAAAAATAAGATTTGCGGCAAGAAAGCCAGCTGTTCCAACAGCAATGGGGAGCAGCCCATGAGAGACACGCGGGGAGCTGCAGGAACAAGCTCCCAGTGAAGGCCCGTTTGCCCCACGGTAGATGGGTGATCCCATCTCAGGACTCTCCCAGGAATATGTGGACTGACATTAGGGAAACCCATTGCCCAAATGGTGGCATAAATGGGCAGCATTTGTCCCCTGCTAACATCTTCTTGCAACAAGTACTGGCTGCAGCAGCAGCTCAGGGAGAGGCTGTTCCACAGATGTTCCAGACTTCACTTTACAACACACTTCATTTTCTTTTTAAAAGACTCCTATGCAGCATTATTCAGCAACCCTCCATTATCTGAAGAATTACAAATTCCCTATTTTCTTGATCTATATAAAGCAAAGGGCGTAACCCCATCAAGCGCACGAAGGTGAGAGTTTGCTGCAAGCTCTCCCTCCCACCTGGGGTATTTTTACCAAAGCCACATCTTTAAAAATAGCTCTCAGAGAAAGTCTCTTATGCAAGAAGTTAGTTCAGGACTGCTGAAGTGCAGCCTGCCTCCATCCACAGAAACTCCACCACAGGGACTATTTCCTGCCCTGGGAGCTCAGCAGAGGCACTGAGAATGGGAAAAAAATCAGCAAAGTGGATCCAGCCTGGTGAAGGGGTCTCATCTGATGGATGGGACGTGATGCTGAGGTAGGGACAGCAGCGCTGCACCCATTAGGGAGCTGCCAGGCAGAGCGGCTGCTGCAGGATGGAACCAGCAAAGCAGAGCAATTCCTTGCAGCGATCACTGCACCAGTTCCTACCTCCATCTCTCACGACCACACTTTTTTTTTTTAGCTCTCACCTTCCAAGAACCTTGGCAGAAGAGCACAAACCCCAGAGGGAAAGCAGAACCGGCCACGTGAGCCCACAGAGATGGGAAGCCTGCCTAGAAGTAACACGTTTCCTGCCTTCCTGACATCCCATTTTTTTCTCAGCCTATGCTGAATGAAGGGTGTCCTGCCCATATCTCAGCCAACTTGTGTCTCAGGTGAGCTAGACCACCACTACACCCAGCCCCTGCGCAGAGCCGAGCCAAAACTACCCCTTACCTCACGCTCGGTCCTCCCACAAACCTTGCCAAATTAAGCAAGGAAGCAGACGACTGGAGCTCGTACATTGTAAAACTTGTTCAGTCATAACCCATAAAAATACCTGAATGCCCACCTACGGACATGTGCTGCTGCCACCAAGGGCCCCACGCCTCCCATTGGGTGCTGCTCGGGCTGGGATGCCATTTCACATCCAGATACACCCAACTGCAAATGCTGATGAGAAACATTCTGCCTTGTGCTAGAACTTGCAGGACTAAAGATGAGCACCAAAGTGCTGGCTGCACCCCTCGACCTTCTCATGCAATAGCACAGGAAAATCAGTTCTGCTGAACTGCTCCTCCCTTAGAAGGCGAGCTCCAGCATTTGGTTCCTCTGGTAATGAAAAATAAGCATCTTTCAAAAGGAAGCAAGCCACCCAGATGGCTTGATCAGAGAATCCAGCCTTCCTTATCTCAGTTCCCACGGAGCAATCCCCTCTCCTGCAGCACTCCAGACTCACAGCTCCCCATTCACTTCATCGCGATCCTCCGCCTGCTTCACAATCCCAGCAGCGGCTCAGAGGGTGCAGCCCAGGCTGGAGCAGGCCCAGGCACGGCATCCCAACACAGGAACAGCTTTTCATCACTGTGCAATGCTGGCTGAACTAAATCCAAGATATTCCACGATATGGTTTCTCTCCCAGAGCATTAACCACTAAGATGTGTGTGCAAATATGTCATGAATGCCCAAATGCAAGCAGCTAAGTACACAGGAGAGCAGCTTATTCTGCACTCATCTACATAACTGCATTCAACCACCAAAGCAATGAGCACTTGTGAAGTGCCATAGGTGACGGCAAACAAATGAAGCATTCCAGCATGTTAGGAGGAAGCATGGCGGACACAGTAAAATTCTGTGCACCAAATGGAAGTATTGGTAATAAACAAAGCAAACAGCAGAGCTACAAATAGTAACACTGGGAAGGAGGTGCAAATAGGAAGAGATGAAGAACGAAGTGTGCAGCCTGTGGAACAATAACTGCGACCATGGTGGGGATGTACAGAAGAGTAAATGGAGCTCTCAATGAAGCAGGGCAAAACGCTTTCAGCATTTCATAAATTCACTGGCAACAGCAACAACAACAAAAAAAACAACACACAAAAACCCGTTTCCAGTCACACCAAAACTATTTACAAATGGAGGTCAAATTCGTCAAATAGTTCCAGGGCAAGAAAGAAAAATAGAATGAGGTTTGTAAAATGCAACAAGGGAGGGGCAGAGGAGGAACCACCACATCCCTCTGCACAGCGCGTTGCAGGAACACATCCAGGCTTCAGAAAAGATGGGTTCGACTCCTGCCTTGGGGTTTTCATAGCTCAAATCTACCCAATGTTGTGGGGATACCAAAAACCACGGGCAGTGGGGTATAACACGAGGCAGGTCTCCCTCTGCTTGCTCTGCAAAACGCTGCTTGGCCCTGCTGAGATGTGGGCAGGACGGCGGGGCAGTGTGGTGCTGATGGAGCAAGCCATGCTTAGCGACTGGAAGGCAGCCCCAAAACGGAGCCGAATTCCTGGCAAGAAGAGTCCCACAGGTCAGAGCGAAGGAGAGCGTTCCAACGCCTCGAGATGAAGGGCAGGGAGCACTGGGTGTGAAGTCTGGCCTGGTTTGGGCAGCAGGCTGAAGGACGTGGGAAGCCGAGCAGGGCAGCACGCAGCCCTGCGCCTGAGAACCGCTGCCCCGCACGGCGCGCCCCAACCCTGCGCTCCAGCGAGGGCTGGGGATCAACTTTAATTAAACACTGATCCAGCTCCCACGCCACCGCAGCATGTTCTCAAAACACTGCCCCTGAGTGAAGTCGTTCTGAATCAGAAAGCACAAAGACGCACAAAAGCTCCAAATTCACAAATAGGAACCGAGCGCTCCTTCTCAGGACATTGGAAACGTCAGTGTTTACAGTGCTGAGCTAACAGCCTGCCCCAAACCATCCCCTCCGAGCCACTTGGCGCTGCTGCCGTTACTGGGGAAAGCCCAAACGTTGCCCTTTTCCCCCTCGCTTTTGAGCCTTTAATTCAGTATCGAGGAGGGAAATAAATAAAATGCAAAAAATATGAAAACGCCAGAAAAAAGCATTTGCTGCTCCTTGAGTGGGAATGAGTCACTTTGGCTCTGAAAAGGTGCTTTTCCAAAACTTTCTAGCAGTGCTGTTGCCTTGCTAATGCTCCAGAGCTGAACACAAAGCGCTGTCTGCTGGGATCCCCACAGACATTATAAACGCTGCAGCAATACAACAGGCAGCCCTGCAGGAGCTGGAAGCCTCGCCGCGTTACACACAGCCCATGAATGCAGCCAGGAACCTCTGGTTGTGTGGAGTTTATGCTTTCCAGACTCTCTGAATCTGGTGGCTCTTCTCTTGCTGGTTTGGTAGAGTTATACAAACACGTGTATAAAGGGACCGCGCTAAAATCCTAACCCTTGTGCTGCGGGGTTGTGCTGCACAAAGCACTCACCTGGTGGGCTGTTTTGTGGGCAGGGAGAAGCAAGTGATGAAGCACTCCAAAACACAGCAGTGCCACAGGCTCCTGAGTGCAGGTGAGCAGGGCAGGAGGGAGCAGTTATCACCTGCAACCATTTCCCATTATCTACATCGCACCCGAACTCAAGCCATGACATGGGAATTGCTCAGCTGAGGAAGTAAAACGAGTTTATAAATGTTAGTGATATGTGAACACTCTACTCTGCCCAATAAACTCCCCCAGAGTGCAGCTGGCAAGGCCTCGGCTCAGCACCTGCCAAGCTGACGGTATCACCGGGTGCTCTCCAGTGGGTGTGATGCTGCACAGCATCCAGCACCAAGCCCTGAACAGGATCATTTCAGTTCTGCATGTTCTGCTCCAGGTGAGCTTACTCTGCTCCCCTACAGAGGAATCTGGACAGGCTGATGGCTGGACTGAGGCCAATGGGATGAGCTTCAACAAGACCAAGTGCTGGATCCTGCACTTCTGTCACAACCCCATGCACTGCTGCAGGCTTGGGGCAGAGTGGCTGGAAAGCTGCACGGAGATAAAGCATCTGAGGCTGTTGGTGGACACTCAGGTGACCATGAGCCAGCAGAGTGCCCAGGTGGCCGAGAAGGCCAACAGTATCTTTGCTTGTATCAGAAACAGTGCAGCCAGCAGAGCAGGAGGGGACTGTCCCTCTGTACTCAGCTCTGGTGAGGCTGAACCTCGAGTGCTGTGTTCAGTGTTGGGTCTCTCACTACAAGAAGGACATGGAGGCTCTGGAGTGTATCCAGAGTCAATGGGGCTGCGAGGGGTCTGGAGCACAAGTCTGATGGGTAGCAGCTGAGGAAACTGGGATGGATCAGTCTGGAGGAGGCTCAGGGGAGATGTTATGGCTCTCTCAAACTCCTTGACAGGACGTTGTGGTGAGGTGCAGGTCAGCCTCTGCTTCCAGATAACAGTGATAGAGAGGTGATGGCCTCAAGTTGCACCACGGGAGGTTCTGGTTGGATATTAGGAACAATTTGCTCTCAGCAAGAACAGTGAGGCACTGGCATGGGCTGCCCAGCGAGGTGGTGGAGTCACCATCCCTGGAGGTGTTCAAGGAAGATGTGGCACTGAGGGTCATGGCCAGTGGGCACAGTGGGGATGGGTTGGGGTTGGACTTGGTGATCCTTGAGATCTTTTCCAGCCTTCACGATTCCATGATGCTGTGATCAGGTGCACCCCATAGATTCTGAACAAGCTGAGCTTTGGCTCGGTTGGGTTCCTTCAGAAGATTTCCAAGGCTGTAATAACCACCTGCCTCGTGAGCCATTCCCCTGGCAGCTCACTGCCCAACCAGCCCATAACATTTCAAACCCACATCCCTCCATGTGCACACACCCACAGCACGGGCAGAAAGAACCAGAGATCGCCCTTCTGCCTCAACCTCTGCTCCCCGCAGGGCTGAGGACGGCAGCTCTGTGCCACCCGTGCCGCTCTCCTGGGCTCCCAGTTGCAGCTTCCCATGGGCCGAGGGCACACAGGGCTGACCCAATGCGCCCTGCTGCAGCCACAGTTTGCCAACACAGCCGGGTCCATTCACACCCAGAGGGCCTTCCGGGAACAAAGCCTACTGTTGCTTAATTAAGCCTAAGTGAAAGGCAGCCCAACGGCATCCCGATTCCATCGGTGGGTACCTCAGCCTGCACTTCAAGTGCACCGCCGCAGAGCCAGGCTTTGAGAGCTGCTGGACAGCTTTTCCTTGTAGGCACAGCCCGGCTGCCCAGCCTGCCCTGGCCCTGCCGGCCGTGTTGGATGTGCCTGGGAACAAAGGGGCTGCTGTGCTGAGCACTCCTGCCCCAGTGCAGGGCTGCGCCTGGAGAGCTCTTCAGCGCTTCTCATCTCATTAACGTTTCCACGAGAGATCAGAGAATATATCATAAATCCCTAAATGCAATCCCTGCAATGGAAGGAGGGTACACGCAGAAGCGGGGAGCTCTGCTCAGCCCCTGCACATCTGCACGTGGACGGCTGTGCACCTGCCTGGTGTGAGGACTTCACCTCGAGTGGGACCCGGAGCGCAGCGCAATGCCTCCCTGCTCATTAGCAATGCCCGGCAACGCTCAGCAGACAAAGCTCTGCAAACAAAGTGCAGGGGGAAGGGGAGAGAGGAGGATTTTTTTAAAAAAAAAAAGAAAGGAGTGCGAAGGAATTCTCCATTCACTGATCTGTAGAATGCATTAATATCCTGAGCTGTTGGCACAGCCTCCCGCGCTCGGGGGACCAACAATGCGAGCAATGACTCCGAGTCTGGGATCCTCAAATAAACCACCCCTGCTGTCATGGCCACCGGGAAGGAGAATAACAGCCATAGGAGCTGACCTTCATTTCGTTGTTTCTCCAGACCCGACTGCTAGACCTCTGTTTGCCTGTTACTAGGATCTCCTGGCTGAAAAATGTAAGCATTTCCTACATGATACAAGAGGCAGTTTATTAGGTAAATAAACCAGGCCCTGAGCGGTCGCTTCTGCTTGGTAATGAGGAGGGCAGGGAAGGAGCAGACCTCCCCGCACCACCTAGAATAACCCCAATCAATGCTCTATAACTAACACCACATGCGTATTTTTAAACAGACAGTTAATGAACAAGAGAAGGTCACCGCAGCCCAGCCAACTCGTGAGCAAAGCCATTTGCTCAGAAAACTACGGGCCATAAAAATCACAGCAGGCACTGTCGGCATCATATAAAACCGTCCACCCGTGGATGCAGAAAGCAGGTTAAAATAAGCATTTTCCTGGAGGCTTCTTACAAAAGGAAGCATCGGGGTAGGAGGTGTTTGCAGAGCCAACCTCTGCCAAGGGCACAAAGAAGCAGCAAAGGGCACCCATGGGGACAGCCCGCACCGCTCCTCCTCAGCCCATCCCTAGGAGCTGAGTGATAAGTGGGATTTAATCACCAGGCAATGACCCAGGTAAAATAATTAAGGCCATTTTGCTCACACGTCCTGCAAAAGGCTGCTGTAGTGAATGACAGCCAGTTTTAGGCTTCCCAGCACATCCCTGAGATAAATATAAGAATCAGACAGTTTTAGAAAGCATGGCTTGGAAAATGAAGTTTCTGCTGAAAGAGAGCAAATGGCACCACTTTCCTGCCAAAAAGGCAATGTTTGGTGCTTGTTGAGATAGATGATCACTGTGAAACAGCAGCTCCTGTGTTATGGGATGTCAGGGATGCTGCACACAACACCCATGTGGCACTGATGCCCTGGCAGGCGCGCACAGCTTCACACCTGCAGCTGCTCTGCCAGTCCCAGTGCTCACCAGGACTATGCAGCAAAGTCAGAGCATAAATTGCAAAACAAACCCCTTCCTCCTTCCAGCCCCAAAGCAAAAAGTTTCAGATGCATTTAGGTGCAGGTGGGTTCCACTCTGCCAGGTCCGCACAGGACGCTGCTGGTGCATGGTCTGCAGGACGTCCAGCTCGATGAAGTGTCCCTGCTGCAAGGAGTGACACTGTGCTGACAGGGCCACACTGATGTCACCACGAGGGTTTAGGAAGCAGTGCAAACCTGAGCTGCAGCACGGTTACAGAAGCAGCAGCACGCCGTGCCCATCGCTGCAGGACAGGGGGACACCCAATAGCGCCATGTTCAGCACGGGGTGCAAAGCACGCCTGCAGCTTTGGGCTGGTGCTGGCCCTCGGTGGGCTCTCAGCAGCTACACAAACACCTCCTTGAAGGCTCCATTAGGCTGCAGTCCCACCTTCCAGCTGTGTCAGAGTGATGTCAAAGCCACAGACTGCAATCTGCAAAACCTGCACTTGGATACAGCACTAAACGGGGCTCTGAGCGCTCCATGCACACAGCCCTGTGCACGGCTCACCGTGCCTTCCCAAACCAGCCCAGATGTGCAACATGCTTTAATTAACACTCTTCTGGAAGCTTAGCTTCTGCCATTTGAATGCTTCAGGATGAACACAGCATGAACCTGACTTTCTCCTTTACACACCTAACTTTTAAAGCGACATGGCAGACACTCCCCGAGGGTGGGCAATCCCCTCTCTGCAGCTCCAAGCCTGCAGCAATCCCACCACCGCCTGCCCTCCTGCAAAACAAAGCTGTAAGATCACAGCCCCTCTTGATTTATAAACCCCACTTCTGGTGGCACCAACATCCTCTGTGCATCTCAGAAAGCCCTGAAGTGACAACATAACCGCTCTGCCCCTCGCAAGCCCATTTCTCCATTGACCACATCCTTTGTATTGTTGTGTGCCACCAGTGCCCGGGGCAGGCAGTGTTGTGCTCCAGATGCAGCCCCGCTTGCTGCCCAGTGCTCTGGGTGCAGCTGCACTGTGTCAGGCTTGTGGGTCCCCCCAACTTAGCTTCATTGCAGCACAAAGTCCCCATCCCAAAACTCTGCTGTATTCCAGCCCCAGTTCAGGCACTGCAATTACCAGTCGCTGAGCGTGCTTGGAGGGAAAAGGCAGGAGGAGGCGAGTTTAGCTGTACAAATTATCACATTTCAGCACCATTTTCAGAAATACAAATTTATGATTTAATTCTGCAACATGTATCCTTGGAAACCTAGCTGTAAAGCAGTCGCCCTGGGATATTTCACACAATTCCTAGGTTTTTTTTTCTTCCCCATATTCAAACACAACTAATTGCTAGGCCTTTTGGTGTGATGGACAGCCCGGGCACACAGCCTGCCCAGGGGCTCATTTCACCACCAGCCTGGTACAATATTGCTACGCGGGCTGACAGCAGCTGCTCTAAATCTCCTGATAGGTATGAACAAGCACTGATGAAGTTGGAGCTGTTTGAACAGCTGCATATGCAAATGTAATTAAGAAGATGTCTGCTGCTGTTGGCTCTCCTCTCCATGCCCCCCTCTTCTCCCTCTCTGGCACATTAGGTTCTTCCCAATGGGGGGGCATTCAAACTGGTTGCCACCTCCCAGCTTCAGGCCTGAACCCGTGCCTGATTTGTGTGCTGCAGATGAGCCCCAGAAGTGCCACTCTCCGGCTTCCTCTCCCATCCTTATGGTGTGTTACACGTGGGGATCAGCTCTCAAACAGCGGATGATTTGGGGGTATAAATGGGGTCTGAGCATTGAGATGATGCTGCTGTTTTTTCAGCACGTTGAGCCAGGCACGTGGGCTGGGATGGGTGTCACAGGGAACCAGGATGGCTGGTGAAGCCAGGAGGAATGATGTTTACACAGCTCCAAGTCACTCCATTCAAAGCCAGCATCTCCAAACCTACCTGTGTACACATCCCAGCACAGAGCAGCATGGAAGGCAGTGGCTCCTGCTGCATCCGGACCAGGGCTGCCTGCCCAGCAGTGGGGAGCAGAGCACATCTGCACTGCTGCACCACGGAAGAAGGGAAAAAGTGATGTGAGCATTTAGAGCCTCTTTGATTAACCCCAGCAGGATGAAGGCTCCAGAGCAAACTGCAGAAAGGCTAATTAGAGCATGAAGCTAAATGGTAAACAGGGTAGAAAACAATGGGAATGTTCTGAAGGGAAATCAGATCAAACAGAGCTAATCAGGTTAGGCTGGTAAGATAATGAATTTTCTAGACAAAGGAAGTGTGATAGATCCCATCCACGCAGACTTTGGCAAAGCGTGTGATACAGAGCCATGTGGGAAATTAGGAACTGAAAAAAATGGGGTTTAGCAGAACTGTAAGGCCAGGAAGTGGTGAAAGGTGAAGCGGTGTTGAAAGAGCGATCGGGATGGATGGAGGTCACTGGAGGAACTCGAGGCACTGTCCGGAGGCTGATCTTATTAAATGGTTTTATTAATGACCTTGGCACAGAAAGTAAGTGTGCTAATGAAACGTGCTGATGACACAAAGCTGGAAAGCGCCGTCGGTACGGAGGAGAGCTGGGAGATCGAAAACGGGTGACTGTGAAGACAAATGGAGAAGGCTGAACCTGACAGGACGGAAGGGGAAGGCACACACGTGGGACAAACACTACGTCTTGCCATGAGCTAGAATGACAATGAACTCAGGTGGAAAATTCTTATGAATGAGAAAAGCCCAGGGAGACCTCTAGCACAACCATAGCATTGCTGGGGCACATCAGGCATGGAGACTTGTGTAAGAGAGGCAAAAATTCAAGTAGGAAGAAGCACAAAAAAAGGACTTGTCAGAACAGGGGTTATTTTAGTAGATTTAAATGTAATGACGCTTGTCCAGCCCCACAAACAAAGCAGGGGGTGAATGCTGAGTGACTATTCAAGGCACACCAGAACAAGGGCTGCACAAGGACTAAATGAAGTATCCCTGACAAGTTTAGGCTGGGGATAAGTTTATGACCACTGTGAGTTCCCAATAGGAGTAATGGGGGGGAAGAAACGAGCTTGTTCTGGGAAATTTATCTTGAAGTGATGCTATGACCCAGAAGGCTCCTCCTGTCCTTCAGTGTTCAATGCAGTTACAGCGGCAGGGAGTGCTGAGCCCCTCACCTGGGCAGCAGGGCAGCAGGGCAGCAGGCAGCTCCAGCCCCTGGTGTTGCTCTAAGGCTGTTGGTGAGTATTTAGATCCAGCACCTCTGATCGGCTGATCCACCTCAACATCTCAACACGAGCGGTTTTAAGCCAAATGCTTCAATGAATGATACAGAATGCACAAGGAGGTGGCTCCTTCGGGCCTCCGGGCTACTGAAGCAGGGAAAGGTCGTTCATATTTGGGGAAAACAAGATGGTAAGACGGCAAACAGAAGTCTCAGAATGGCTCAGCACCAAAACCGCCAGGCCTGTTTCAAAAGCTGCCCTATTAACATAATTAACGAGCCCCATTTCTGCCACGTCCCTAAGCTCATCTGCTTTGAGGTTTCCTTGGTGTCTAATGAGACGCAGCTCCCCTACTCTCTCCCCCTCAGCGGGACCCTTAATTGGGTCTCGGTGCTAACGAGGAGACACGGCCAGGTGGACCTGGAGGAAGTGCCTATCTCTGTGACCTCCACCTCCTGCCAATGTCAGCCCCGCTCAGCTGTGGGCACAGTGAGGCGAGGGGGGGGCACAGCAGCATGCCCCCCACAGCACACACAGCACACTGCTGGCACAGCCGTTCCCCAAGCTGTGTTATCACATGGAGCAGAAAGCAGCTGGAGGAGAGGAAGAAATCACTCCTTTGCAAAGTTTTCTCGCAGCTGTAACAGCCCAGAACAAGCTTGTCAACACATCACTGCTTACAGGAGAAAATGAAGAAGGGGGAAAATATAAAGCAGGAAAATACAGCTGCCAGGGCAAGGATTTGTCCCGTCCAGGAGGCTCTGAGCCGCTGCAGGGGGGAGGAATCCCAGAAAGGAGCGGGCAGGAAAGGCTGACCTCATGGCACCGACTGCAATGCTCCAAAAAAAGGACAGCACTTGTTCCTGTGAGCACACGCCGTATGTCAGGGGAACAAACCCCAGCGACTGCTTCCATAACCCTGACTGCAAATGAAATCCATGGCAAAAATCAGTAATTAGAGCAGGGCGGCGGGAGAGGCCCGGCATGCATGAATCACGGTTCTTTAGAGGAAACCTTGTACAGCCTGGGTACCCTGCTTTAAAACCATGAGACCTCCTGAAAACCCGCACTGAGTTCACTCGGGTACTGGGGTGATGTGGGATAAGCTCAGGGCCAGGCGCTGCCACAGTGCTGCAGGGGCTGCGGGACGGGGGCAGCGGGAGGCGGCTGGATTGCATTGCCATCTGGTGGAGCAGGGGAAAAGGAGATGGATGGGAGCTGTGATCTGTGCGCTGTGTACAGACATGGGTGGTGCTGAGGTACCATGCCGCAGGTGGGAGATGATGCTGGAGCCAAGGGAGGCTCAATGCTGCACAGGATGCAGCCCGGGGCTGGGAGCACTGACAGCAGCAGTCGGGGCGGTCCTTTTCCTCTCCACACATTTTTTCCTCCTAGGAACAGGAATGGATGAGATCACAGCTGGGCTACCTCTACCAAGAAAAAACAGAACGACAGAGGGATTTGAGGGGATTGCACTGTGAAGGGACAAAGCCGTGTGCCACGTCATCAGGTTTGTTCAGCTCAGGGTTTGTTTGGGGCACATTTGTTTTTCCCCCAGCACCTCGACTTGAATCACACTCCCAGTTGTTTGTTGTTATACTTCTATTTGTTTATTTTTAAATGCAGTTCTTCAGAGGACATCCCGAGGGTTGAAGCTTCTAATAAAAACGTTATTGAGAAATGATTAACGAGCGTTGTTCTGCACAACAAACCCCAAAGGTACACGAGCTGGGAGAACACGGGGACAGGCAGACAAACCCAAAGAGCCGCTGGTAAAACGGCCGTGCTCGGATGGCACAGCCAGGCCTGGAGCAGGCAGCCCAGCATCTGATGGATGACTTGTGCGTATGGTTTGGTGAAAGCTGCAGATGAGTTTCGGAAATCTCAGCAATATGTACGCCCTATGATCCCTTCTCAATGCCCAGCAGACGCTGAAAGGAAATAAAACAATGCCAAGCAGCGTGCAAGCATTTGCTTGCAGATGACTGATGATTTTCAGCAATAATTTCATAAATGCTGCACATAAACTATTCCATGGCCATTCTTGCATTGCAATCAATGGGACTTCCACTGCCACCAGCGCAGGGCTGCCCGGGGCCACCAAGGGAGATGGGCCCATGCTGGGCAGCCTCCATGGGCAGCATCCCAGGGTGAGACTGTCAACAGCTCACAGAGAAATGTCACTGCAAATAAGCTGCAAATGCAACAAGGCATCCGACACAACCTGGAGGCTCTAGCCAGGAGCGTGGGGCCAGGCTGCAGCTCCAGGTCAGTGCTCCCTCCTCTGGAGGATGTCACACCCATCCCTGAATCTGCCCCAAGCCTCAAGTGGTGCTTGCATGAGAGCAAGACATTGAAATATTGATGGGAATTGGATTTCATCAGCAATACTTTGATTTTATTATTATACTGGCTGCTAACAAAGAACGCCCATTAATGTGTTACATTCCTGCTCATAAAAGGGTGATTATTCCACTGCTCATGCCAGAGTGCTCTGCTTGGATCCACAGCCCATTGCTCCAATACATCCACTCATCAGGAAAAGAAAGAAAAAGAAGTGAAGATTTCAAGTGAGGAAACACAGGAACAGACACTGGAGCAGCACAGATCCGGGTCCGGACAGACATGGAGAGCAGAACTGAGCGTATCATTGCTGTGCAGTGCAGAAACCAGAAGTTACTGATGGCTTCATCAATTTAAACAGTGTTAGCGGAGAAATGCACTCTGAGAAGTCACCTGGCAGATGCCTGCCTTTTGCTGCTCGGCTTTGTTCAAGAAATAATCTTACGTATGTGGAGCGTTTTTCTGGACTTCATATGCCTGGCACTGAAAATTGCTGGTTTAAGGGTGGAAAAGGGATGGGAAGAGTGCCATCAAAGCCTGTGTCTTCCAGCATTACTGTTCTGAAACTCATGATTAGGCAGGGTAAAACAGCTATCCGACACAACATGGTGTTCACATCCAAATTGTTATGCAAACACAGGAAGACCTATTGGAGCAGACAGAGCAGACACGAAGAGGCATCATTTCTCACCACCCTTTAAAGAAAAATGTTTTTCAATGCAGAAAGGGTGAGAGAGGTCACCCCCAAGGCATCCAGCCTGGGATCCTCCCAGCCTTCATCTCTCCCTCCTCCTCCTCCTCTTGAATTCCCCAGCACAGCCAGAATGGCCTTTAGAGTTAAAGAGATAGGCTCATTATCTAGCAGCATTGTTGGGCTCTGCATTTGCATTAAGAGCCCAGAAAGGGGGTGAAATACCCAACATGCAGAAGCCATTCCCTGCAGACAGCCTCCTGTCCCACTGTGGGTGTGGGTGCAGAAATGGAGGGGCTGCACAGGGCACTTGACATCATCCAAGTGCAATTACTTTTAAATCAAATCGATCTTGAGTCAGCATTAGAGATCTGAAATAAATGATCAGTCATGAATTCTGCAGACACATCTTCAGCTCTGCCTGTAGTTGGAATATGAGAAATCGGTGACAAGCGCCCCTGATGAGTTCACTTTAACCTCTAGAACAGACCACAGATTTCGATTTGCACCAGCCAAGCTTACAACAAGCTAAACGTGATGGAGAAGCAAATCAATCCCTCAAATATACCCTTCGTGCCTGAGGGACACCCCCCTGCTGCTGAGCTGGTGCCCTCACTGCTGCCTCTGCGTTGTCACAGCACAGTACAGAAGCTCCCCCAGGCAGAAAGCTCTGCTTCACCCAGCTTGTGGTCAAGCCAGTGTGTTTTCTGCCATCACCCCCAGCACTGCAACCTGTATGCAGAACCAGCTCTCAGGTTCCCTGATGGGAAAAGCACAGCTTAGCTTTGGCTATGAAACAGGCAGCTCGGCGGAGCTCTGCTCGCTTGCCTGCAACTTGAAGTGTCAGCAGTGAGGATTTCACGTCTGGCAGCTCCGAGTGCCATTGGGTTGGGACACATTCCTGCAGGACACCACCAGGAACGCCCTGCAGCACCACTCCCCGCTGTGACTATTTCTTCTTTCTGGTAGCTAGCAAGTTTTTAAACCTCATTAACATGGCCCACACTAATTTCACACAGTTCTACAATTTCCCATCAGAACATTGTGCAACACCAGAGCAAAATGGCGCAGGGAAGCTAACAGTATCAACACACAGAGAGCCTGCAGCACTGGCTGAAGGCACACGGAGGTTGGAGAGATGGCTTCCTCCCTTCATAGGAAATCTTCCTTGGGAGAAGCACAGCACACAGCCTCAGGGCATGACTTGTGCCACTGCCATTTAGTAACAGCATGGGATTTGTGCTCATTTCCTACCGCAGGACGTTGACTTTCTGTCCACCATCTTCACATGCCGTGTCTGAGTGCGAAGCTTGCTGTCCGTGTTCTCCACCAGGTTAGTGAGGTCGTCGATGATCTCTGGGGAAAGAGAAACACAGCATTAACCCAAGCCCCTCAGGCCTGAGGCTCCAGAAGGGAAAGCAGCTGCACCCCTCGGTTTCCCAGTTCGACAAAGCACCACAATGTGAGGGGTGGGCAATACCAGGCAAAAGACTGCAGCTTCAGATTCAGCTGGAAGGGACAAAGCTACAGCCTGCTACAGCAGGACCAGCCATCCAGTACGGAAGGATGAGAAATCTGAACTCTCAGTCCCTGGAAGACAGCATCTCAGCACTCAGAACTCACTTGGCTGCTATGCAGTCATTACAATGAGAAGCACAGTCTTCCTAAATGCTTTTGGGAGCACTCGGTGAGATCCCAATCAAGCAGTAGGGGAGGATGCAGTGCGAGCCTCACACTGTTCCACTGATTGGCTGCAGGAATGGCAGCGCTGCCTGCAGCCCAGATGGTCCTTAGGGGAAAGGAAAGTGAACAAAATTTCCCCTACATCCATTTCTAAGAGAGGGGGAAGGAAATTTCAAGGCAACCCACCTCACACACCTAACAACTTTATTTGTGTCACAGAAACAGGACCAGGTAAAGGCTCTGACCGAGAGCCTGGTGGGCTGAGTGACTGGGGTTTTCTGGACTCATAAAATGAAAAGCCACATTGGGGCACCAAATTTCCTTCTTGCTGACTGCAATGCTTAAATCAAGTTGCAATATGCAGATGGTGCTTGTTCCTGGAAGCACAAACCCATGGCTTTTGGGTGGTTTTCTATCTGCAGGTAGGAATGATTTTGTGTGCGTGAGAAATCGAGAGGAGAACAGCAGCCACAAACTGAATGCTATTGCAAAATGCTTTCCTCTGGTTACACTCCCAGCACTTTCCCTGCTATTGATCACTGTCCCAGTAAGTCTCGTCTGTCTTTTTGGAGCAGGTTATTCTGTGCTCCTTGAAACCTGACTTTGCAGACATCTATGCCAGGAGCAAGGCGATGGCACTGAAGGGACCCCCCTCATGCTTCCAAACCCTGCTGGCAGCTCCAGGTGTGGACCTCATGTCTGCAAGGGGTGCAACCACAATGCAGCACCAACTTTGCAGCATCAACTCCGGCTCCAACAGCTGCATTCCATGCTGAAGTCAGAGGAAATTTCAACCATGTTTTACTTTCCTGGAGAGTTAAGAGAATCAAGTCCTCCTACAAACGCCCCTCCAGCCTCCCCCACAGTGCTGCAGCATCTCCTGTGCCCAGTTCCCAGTTCAGGTGTTCATCCTCCTTCGCTCCCACCCAACTTTCCCAAGTCCCACATCCGCAGGGCAACAACATTTTGAGGAAACTTTATCTGTTCCGTGTGATTCAGTACAATGGGAAAACCAGCTCAGCTCTGCCTGCAGGGCAGGCTGCTGTGGCTGCCTCCGAGTGAAAAGAAGTGCCGAAAGTTCCCATCGCCGCCAAGGACAGCACGATAAGCACGCCTGGGAAATGAGAGCCTTTCCCTTGCCTGCACCGAACAGACCCTCCTTGGAAAACATCCTGGCACACAAACCACAGCTAAATGATCACAGATGCACACAGGAACGCTTTCTGTCATTTCCAAGTCCAAAGGGTCTCAGCGGGGACCGTGCCTGGAGCAGACCCACCTGCACGCTGCTCCTGCCCCAGGCACAGCACCCAGCAGCACAGCACTGGCACCACAGCCAGCCCTGCCACGCTCCATCCGCAAGGAGATTAAAGGATTCTTCCCTGCTGCAAAGCCAAGGGAAGGCAACGGGATTGCAGGCTGTGCAGAAGCAGTGATGGGTTCTCAGGCAGGCAGAGCTGCTGCCAGAGCAAATCCCCAGCTAGGAAAGTCATAAGAGCACTGAAGACCTTTGGTGGCTCACAGTATTGCTCCTTGGCATGACCCACAGCTCCTCTGCAAGCAATCACCTTTGGGATGGAAGTTCTTCTATTAGCTCCCATTCACCTGACCATAATAAAATAAAAATAGGCAGAAAAGTGATGAAAGCAAAGGGCTTCCCCTCTGCGAGGGAGCAGGGAAGCAGGCTGAGGGCTGAAAGGCTGCCAATGACCATACAGAGGACATTTCTGTCACACTGCACTCCAAACCACACTGAAACCACTGGCACAGGCATAGGCACAACCCTACAGGGATCCCAAGGCAGGAGGCAAAACCTCTGGCACGAGCCTGGCATTGCAGCAGTGAGCAGCAGGAGTCCCATGGCTGCTGCAGGTGGACCATGGGTACCTGTGCTCTGGGGCCAAGTGCTTATGCTCAAGTGATCGTGAACATTAAGGCTACAGCAGTAGATGTTATTCAGCAAAATAACAGCACTCCCACAGCCAGGATCCTGAATCCATCAACCAGAGAAAGTCACAGCTGTTCTGCCCTTCATGGCCAGGAGCTGTAGCCCCAAGCAGTGCATCTGTGGGCAAAGGAAACAGCAAAGCAAGCAGTGATAAGACAGAGCAGGTTGCTATGTTTTGAAATATTAGACCTTTGGAGGCATATATTCTGAAATATTTGCCTTTTGGGGCCTATGTTCCGAGCTCAGCCCTCTCCCTCTGCAGCCAGAAGCAGCAGAATGCTGCAGGCATCTCCCTGCTCTGCACAGGAGGAACACCTCCTCCATGGGGAGAAGCAGTCTCCCTTTCTCCCTGCCCTCACACGTGGCTTTACACTGATATTCTGCTTTATCTAAAACACCTAAAAAGCTTCATTTGATTTTGGTGAACCCTCCTTTGGGTCACACTCGCTGTCTGTGTTCTAGGGAACCCAAAAGCCAGGCACCAAAGGAGCACAGAGGGAAACACACTAGGCCTGGGGTCTGTGATCTGTGGAGCAGCATGAATGGCCAAACATCTTCCCAGAGCTTTCTTTGGTGGGTTCACAATTACAGACTGTTCAACGGCATTTATCATTGAGTAACCCATCTCCATGTATATCCCACTGTGAGTGCTGGAAGTCTGCAGTCAGCCTCAAGAAAAACACAGAGAGAGCTGAAGCCATAACATTTTATGCTATGCAAAAAAAAAAAAAAAAAAAACCAAAAAAAAAAAAAAACCCAACAATAAGGCTGGAATTCAGCACAGCAGCCAAGCAGCCTTCCTCCCTCCGTCAGGTCTCAGTGCTTCAGGAGGAGGTAAATACCAAAGAAATGAATCATATATTGAACGCCAACCTCTGTGTGTCCAAACCCCATAATTACATGGTAATAGGAAAGCAAGCATTGTTCAAGATGCCAGCGGTATGAAGTGAAGATTACAACTAATGGAAGCACATCAGAAACCCAAAGCACCTTTGTGCAATGTGCCAGCTGCAATGTCAAGGCAGACTGAAAGGAGAGAAACAGTGACAATCACAGCACCAAGAATGGGAATTTCTCTGCACCTCTGCGGACAGCATCTGGTTTTTGAGGTCTGCAATGCGTGCGGCTGCGGGCAGCTCTCTGCTCAGCTCCAGGAACCCCAAATCACTGCCGTCACACCAACCTCTGCCCTGCACTACTCCAGGACACTTCCCACGGAGTCTGCTTCCAGGATGAGCCTTTACCCACCTTTCCCAGCTCAACTGATGATATTTCATCTGTGCTTTGGCAGAACTTCATAAAATACTGCTCTAAAAGGAGCAAGCCAATGTGTTCCTCTTCACATTTCAGCTTTCTGCTGCTCTGCTAATTTCCACGGGTTTGATGGTGTCTGGGGCCAGCTGGGTTCTGAAGGGCTCTTCATCCCAGGAGGGATGGATTTGTAATGAGCCATGGAGAAGAGTGGAAGGGGAGGAGAAGGAGAAGAGAAGGAAGGGGGAAGGAAAGAGGAACTAAAGGGGAAGGGAAAGGGGAGAGGGAGAGAAAGGAAGGAGAAGGAGAAGGAGAAGGAGAAGGAGAAGGAGAAGGAGAAGGAGAAGGAGAAGGAGAAGGAGAAGGA
>JAOWBP010004377.1:1698908-1720029 GCA_028571105.1 Tragopan temminckii
AAGGAGAAGGAGAAGGAGAAGGAGAAGGAGAAGGAGAAGGAGAAGGAGAAGGAGAAGGAGAAGGAGAAGGAGAAGGGAGAAAGGAGAAGGGAGAAGGGAGAAAGGAGAAGGAAGGGGAAGAGGAAGAGAAGGGAAGGGAAAGGAAAAGGGAAGGGGAAGGGAAGGGGAAAGTTGTTTCTGTGTCCAGCTCTGACACTGCCATGCCAAACACAGCACCTCATCCTCTTGAAGGCAGCCGTGGTTTGGAATTGCACCCCGGTGAGCAGGAGCAGCTCCAGGCCATCAGCTGCAGAAGTGCTCACCGGGTTTTTCACAAAAAGCAGCACAGAAAACAAACAGCAGCACCGATTCCAGCAAACAGTTATTAGTGAGAGTTATTTTAAAAGCACACACTGAGAAGTTTTCCCTTTTCCAGCTGCTTATTTTGTTTTATTAGAACAAAACCCATGGACATTAATTTTAGTTGTACTTAATTGAATAATTTCTCTGGGGAATAGTTTGGGGCGAGTTTGCGAGCAGCCCCTTTCCAAGAGCCATTACTAATTGGCATATACCACC
This sequence comes from Tragopan temminckii, assembly GCA_028571105.1. Classification (NCBI taxonomy): domain Eukaryota; kingdom Metazoa; phylum Chordata; class Aves; order Galliformes; family Phasianidae; genus Tragopan; species Tragopan temminckii. The sequence goes on from JAOWBP010004377.1 coordinate 1,699,467, forward strand.
GTGTCAGTGTGCCAACCAAAACAGCGCACTTTAATGTTACTGGAAGCGTTCTCAGTCCAGATGTGTTGAGAACTTGCAGTGATATAAGGCAGGCAGTAACTCTGTGGATGTGATAGAGCTCTTGCAGCATCCTCTGCCAGTTATCTGGAAGGAGATAAGTCTCCTTCAGCAAAAGCATCTCAACGCAAAGCCAGGTCATCTGTTCCTCCCTTTTCTTCCCAGCAAGTTGTATGGCCTTAAGTTGCACCAGGAGAGGTTCAGGTTGGATATTAGAACAATTTCTTCTCAGAAAGAGTGGTGATGCGTTGGCACTGGCTGCACAGGGTGGTGGTGGGGTCACAGGCCCTGCGGGTGCTCAAGAAGCATGGACGTGTGGCTCTGAGAGGTGTGGGCAACACTGGTGCTAGGTGGACAGTTGGACTGGATGATCTTGGAGATCTTTTCCCATCTTACTGACTCTGTGGTTATCTAAGATACCATTCCCTTTACTCACCGTGTTCGAGGCTGACTAGCACGGTCACCCAGTGCAGCACTGCTGAATGCTGCCACCCATCCCTGCAGCACGCACTGCCCCACGGGAATTGCCATCATCCTGTGGTTTATCTGTATTCTAATCTGGAATCTGAGCACTCCAGCTATACAGAGGTGAAGATGTATAGGCCACGCTCTCAGCACTTCCAGCAAAGTTGTAGGTCACAGGGACAACGCCATGGAACTGCTTTTTGACAGACTTAGCTTTGAGCAGAAAGTCAGAACACTCAGGGACCAAACAACAGCCATAAATTGGGCATCTCTAGAAAAGCCCAGAGCACAACAGTGCTGGAAGCTGCTCACATTCATACAATAACAGCCTGCCAACCAAAACATGTCTCCTGTTGCGGCAGGTTTGTTTTGTGGAAGTCCACAGCACGGCGTGTAAAGACAGAAGCTAATTCCAGCTCTGCTCTTGTTTATTTTCCCCTGATCCAAAACCTAAGCACAATTTTTAAAACGCTGCATTCAGGACTTCTGCATGACAGCCACCTTCTGCTGTGCTGCCTGGAGGCAACCCCACAGAGCAATGGAGCAACAGGAGAACCCCACAAAGGGACACCCTGTGCAGATGGACGACCCCAGCAGTGGGGTGTCCTGAGTTTCCCAAAGCTTATTTTTCACAACATGCCTGCAGAACAGCCCCAGCTCTAACGCAGCTTAGAGCAGTGACTACAAATGTCTGGGGCCAACGTTCCTGGGGGAAGAGCACGGAATTGGTTTTTCACTCAGAGGGTGGTGAGGCACCGGAACAGGTTGCCCAAGGAGGTTGTGGATGCCCCATCCCTGGAGGCATTCAAGGCCAGGTTGAATGTGGCTCTGGGCAGCCTGGTCTGCTGGTTGGCGTCCCTGCACATAGCAGGATGGTTGAAATGACATGATCTTTGCGGTCCTTTTCAACCCAGCCCATTCTATGATTCTATGGCTCTACTCCAATAGGAGCCATTCGCAAGCCGTGGTGCCCAGCAGGATGCAGGCAGCTAGCTCTGCACAAACTCAAGGAGGTCCTGTCCAAAACACACAGCTGAGCCGTTCCCCAAGTGTTAACTCCAGCACTGCTTCCAACCTGCCACAATTTTCAAGGCTTAAAAGTTAGTGAAACACTTCATGGCTGCCACAGTCCCAAAAACGAGAGTTCTTTAACAACTGGATATGAAGCGCTCTGCATTTTGAAGCAGATTAAGGGAGACTGGAAAAAATGACCAGAGGTGTACTAGAGACCAAAAACCTATTACATGGAGTGCAACTTGAGGAGCAAAGAGGGAATACCGCTCAGTGTGTTGATGTGATGCTGACTTTAGGGATGGGGTTAAGCACTGCAGGTTCCTTCCCTTCCAATTCCATTCATTTTCTGAGCACAGGGCAGTGAGCTCATGGCACCCAGCATGAAGGACACGGCCACACCACAGCTTTGCACAGCCACTCGTCTTCACCCCCAGAAGAAGGAAGGCTCTGTTTGCTTCTTTACACTAAAATATTCTATAAAACAAAACTGCCATTTTAGCAGCCATTGGTGCTGGGATCAAGCCAACCGAGCATCACAGCATCCAGCACAAGGGCACCATGCTGCGGCCAGCTGCATGGCATTATCCTCTCAGATCACTAACAAGGAGGAAAGACACTTCAGAACTGGTCTATCAATCACAGGAGGAACCAGCAAACTTGTAAGTGCTTCACGGCCACAGTATTGGAAGCAGCTGATGGAGCTCAGGTCAGCCCAGGCACCTGGGACTCATCTCCTGCTGACACACTTCATCGGGCTCCTCTGAAATCAGTGCTGAATGGAGGCAATTAGCAATGGGGATGCAGCAGCTAACGACTCAGAGCATACCGGGAACCAGCTGAGCTGCAGGGCAACAATATTCACTGCAACGCTGCTGCAGCATTCCCATCTGCTCCTTCCCACCTGAGACAGGTCCAACGCTTGAAAAATGTTTCTGGAATGAATAGCTCAAAAACCCCACATCTGCAGCCATGGAAAAAGCTCTGCTCGCTTCCAGAAGTGCTTAAAACAACAAAGAGGGTGGAAGAACAACTTCCACAGATAAGGTGACCTGACAGTGCTGAGTCCCAGGCAGCCCCAGCTCATGCTTTGCTTCCTTCCCCCTTCCTTGCAGCCAGCACCGGGCCAGCTCTCCCCATGCCTCCCATGGATTCCTGCAGATGTGGCTGTGACCGAGCAGTGTGTTTGGCGTGGCCACATGCCCATGGGTTTGTGCCGAGCCAGGGGATGCTGCTGCACAGAGGAGCCCTCACCCAGCTGCTCCTCCACGGCCTTCTCCTTCCCCCGGTTCATCCATTACAAGGACCAGGAGTGATTAATTGGCACAAGCTGCAGAAAGCAGAGGGCTCGGTGCCACTCCGCAGCGTGCCTAGAGGACACTTCACACCACCGTGGCTAAACGCTGCTTTCATCTCCGTGCACGACTTCTGAATTCCTGCGTGACGAACTCCAGTCCAGGAAGGAAACCTTAAGCCTCCACTTTATCAAGCTGCACAAATACACAGTTTATCAAACCGAAGAGATTACTGCTGCTTACTGTGCTGCTTTTGTAGCTGTTTGCAAAGCTGGTTGTTTGCAGGCCAGCACACTGCCTTCCTGCAGCCGAGTGCAAGAAAATAACTGTGCATGCATTGTGTAAGTCATTATTTCTAATTACTTAATTTACATCTCATTTGTTTGCTTGTTTGTTTGAGAAAAAGTACTGGTTCCAGGAAAGGTGTGAAAGATCGGGAAAAGCCTGAAGGAGTTTTTGCTATTTGTTAATGTCATTTCTCAGCACACTCATGCCCAGCAGCTGCCCCATGGCATGGTGCTGACGCAGTGCTCTCCCTGACAAGGATGGATACCTGCAGAGCACAGATGCACCTCCACTGTTTCTAAACCCAGGGTCTGCAGGGGCCTCCTAAGCCTGATCAGAAGGGAACACCAACGGGTTATCTGTCTCCCAGTTAAAACCAACACGCTGTTTCACTTTGCAGCCCCACTTTTAATAAATCACAACGCTGAGCCCTGCTCTCTGCCTCATTATACTCCTCCTGCAGCCAAGCAAGCCCTGCCCTGTAGGATCTGCCCTTTCTGACTTGGGAGGCGAGGAGCTCTGCTTTAGGACATCTGGTAGTAGGGGCTCCTAAGGTCTGATCTTTCCATATGGGCTGGGAGAAAGTGATAGATGTTTTCATCTTTTCTTTAAAAGGACAATGAATGCTTGCTGGATCATTTCCAACCCAAATAATTCTGAAACCCAGAAGGATATTAATTGATAGATGCATTGTACAAATCTTCCTGAGCACAAAGGATCTGATTCAATGGCCTGGCCGAGGCCATTGTGCTTCACTCTAAAAAAAATGTTTTGCACACCATTATACCCTTTCCCAATTCATTCATGCTTTAGAGATTCCCTATACCCTGTGCTGTGGATGCTGATGAACAGCCGCTGCAGTCGCCTTGCACCACCTGGACCTTCCAGCAAGCAGGAGAACCCTGGGAACAAGGATAAGCCCATCTGCAGGTCCCCTCTGAAGACTGCGCAGGGGTCAGTTTGTCAAATCAGAAAGAAAGAGGTAGCACAATCAGCACCTTCATCAATTAATATGGGAAATCAGGACTCGGTTGCAAGTGAGCCCTCACCGTTCTCCACCCATCACTGCAAAGCTGCAGTCAACGTTTGAGCAGAAACAACAGCACAACCATCCCTTTCCTGCACTGTTTCTGCAAAGATTTGATTATTTGATACTTTTACGGAGTTTATGAAGCATTTTCCGTGTGCAGAAACAGGTGCACTAAACACCAAAATGCTACCTGCACCCCGGCCAAAGATGACACGCTTTTAAGTCCCCAGATCTTGAAGCTGAGCCTGGCTGCTAGCAGCAGTATTTTAAGACTTCAGATGTGAGGCTCTGGGCCTCAATCTTAAATTATTTTTTCAAACCCTCTTAAAACACATTTAATCCTTTGTTTTCTTTCTAAGGAGAAAGGTTTCACATCTGGACTGTCAACCTGCATTCCAAAGCATTAGCTTGGCGAATTAAAGCGGCCGAGCTGTAAATCTCCAAGAAGAGGACTTGTCAGGGCAACAGCAACTCAGCATTAACCCCGGGTCCAGTTCAGCAGGAAAGCAAACAAAAAAAGCCCAAACAATGCAGAGAGTCCCAAGACAACTCGGGAAATGAATCCCACTGCCCAACAGAGCCAGGTGCCCTTACCTATCTCTTCCTATGAAGCACAAAAGCCCACAGAGAGATACCCCCAGATCCTTGGGTAGATTGTGCAGGTTGACCTCTACAGCCACCCCCAAATGTCTTGAGAAAACTGCAGCCTTGCTAGAGCTGGTCTTTGGAGGAGTTGATGCCTCATCCCTTCAAACTCCAATAGAGCCAAGGTCCTTGAGCTGCCATTTCTCATGGCTCTGATAGGAAAACTGTCACAAAGCAGGACGAAACCAACAAGATGAGCTCCAGAAAATGAAACTCTTACAGCCACATCTCAATGGAACGCAAAACTTCAGCAACACAGATGGCACCTGTGGCAAAAGGGTGTAGAATGGTAAAAACATAAACAGAAGTATCAGTCTCACCAGTGCCCCCAGGATAACCGCACACCACTGAAGCATCTCAGCTGATGTAGTACAGTGTGAACGTAACACTTATTGAACACTGCGCCATTTATTCATTCAGATTTGTAGATGAGCTGCTAAAAAGCAAATTCCATTTTTGCTATTTTTTTTTTTTTTTTCATTTTAGAGTGAGAAAGGCTGAGCTGGACTCCCGAGGAGCCTGCAGTCAGAGCAGCCCATCCCCAGCAGACAGCTGGGTGACCACGGCCGGCTGGTTAACTCTTGTGTCAGCACTCCATTCACAAAACACCCTGCAGTCCAACTCAATTATTTCTTACGCTTTCTACTGAAGCACTTCATTAAATCTCTTTTCCTACCAACCGCACAATTCGGAGCTTTGTTTTGGGCTCTGCAGATTACTTCGTTCCTTCAGCTCTGGTTTCCTGACCCCTGCACCATGAGCCCGGCTGCACCCTCACCCTGAGCACCTTGGCAGATCCCTCCTCCTCCTTCCTGTCTGGTTCCTAAACGAACAAGAGCACACACAAGTTTTGCTCCAAACCAAAGCAAGCACGCCCAAGGAGAAAACGTGAGGTCAGAGCACTGCTGCTATCAGCACTGTGGGTACCTCTGTGCTGCTGTCCCACCACCTCCCGTGCATCCATGCAGCAGATCGAGCCCCTATCTGCAGGACCTTTCAACAAAAGACACTATTATAAGATTAAAACCTAGTTGAAGCAATTGTGCATGGAAATGCCTGTTCTTAGGGCTGCGGACTGGCTCTTATCAGGTTTCACAGCTCGCAGAGCAGCCTGGCAGCAGGCTGGTTGCTAATCACTAACTCAGCTGCAGCACTTTGTTTCTGCTCACCTGCTTCTTGTCATACTGAAACGAGACACACAGCAACACTTTGTGACAGATATTTTCATTAGAGTAACACGTTGCTCCTTCACCACCTAAGCTGGGGAACACAGCACCTCCACCATCCAGTGCTACAGACAGCCTGCTCACCACTCGTGGCAAGCAGCATGCACACTCCAAGCACAGACCTCAAAATTCAGAAGGAAAGCCCCCAAGAAGGCTTAGATGGAGCCCTGGGCAGCCAGGTCTAGTACCTGACCTGGAGGTTGGTGGCCCTGCCTGTGGCAGGGGGGTTGGAATCTGATGATCCTTGGGGTCTCTTCCAACCCAAGTCATTCTATGATTTTATGCTTCTATGATTACCCCTTTCCTATCCCACAAGACACCACACATCACTTTACCTGCTGACTGCTGTCTTGAGCTTTTTCTTCAATGGGAACTCTCCATGTCGCCACTCCACAGGCTGCCATTTTGACTCCAACTCGCAGTGGTACCTCCACACCTCACCACTGGTAACGAAGCCATCCACAAAACTGTCACCTCCAGTATTCGTTCAATAGCTCCTGATAAACTTGAAGAAGGAGGAGGGCAGCCCTGGCAGACCCCTATGCTGGTCACATTCCCCAGCCTCACACCTGAATGCCCACTGCATCACCCAGCTGCTGCTCCTCCAGCTGTAAGCTGCAGGCACCCGTCCTGCTCTGGGAGCTTCAGCAGAATGCTTAAGTCCCACCTGCCACAGCTCCCAGCACCAGAACTCTCCTCCTCATTAATCCCCAGCATTTAGGAACCGCCATTGAGCAGAGCCTTCAGCTCAGCAGCTCCCTTCCCTCTCCTACTCTTCATTGGTGCCATTTCCCAACACCGACCACTCTGCAGACTCTAGTCTCTAGAAGAGAACAGACACCACAAACACGCTGTGTGCTGAGCTGTTCTGCTGCTGCTGTCAATGTGTGATGTAAAAATGCATGGCCAAGCCAGGCAGAAAATACTGCTTTTCTCAGGGTGCTTCGCCAACCACCAGGAGATGATTTATTTGAGCATAACTTCACATCACCACAGGAACTGCTTCTTTATTTTCTTGTCCTCGCCTCACTTACAAAGTCCAGTACAGCTTCGCAGAGGCTGTTGCCACCATCAGCTGTGGGTTTGGCTGCTTTAGATGTCTTTAAAGTTGGGTGTTCCCACCTCCAGCAACTTCCTCACCCTACTGCAACTGTAGTTTCAAGAAGATTGGAGGGACAGCATGCAACCCACATAGCGCTGCAGGATTGGGTGCTGCCAAAGAGGCAGATGACACATGGCCACGAACAACCCTGAGCAGGCCCAAAGCACCACACAGGCCATATCTGAGCCATGCTGGTGGAGCTGGATGCCACCAACATGTGTTTCAAGCCTGGAGACTTCCATGCCATGCAGCCCCAGATAACGGTACGCACAGCCTTGGAGGCCCTCAGAACCTCATTCTTACCCATTCACAGCTGCAGAGTTTCCACAATGGTCAACCTACCGGAGATGCTCTTTCTTGCTTCAATTTTTCCCATTTTCTTGGCCAAAGGAGGACAACAAACACACCTGGGGATGTAGACCAAAGGCCAGCACAACCCCAGCGCCACAGGACCCTGCAGAGCACTCACCAATGTGCCCCAGTCCTGCATTAAATAAAGGCCAAACCCAATGTCAGCGCTTGTTTTCTGATATTTACTGGCTGAGGTAATGGCTTCGAGCAAAAACTGTCGCTCTCACAAGGCAGAGCACACTGCTTACAATGCCAGCTTCTGAAGTCCAGTAAGAATTAAAAAAAAATAAAGCGAGTTTTGTTGTTTTGTGTCGTCGTTTTTTTTCCCCCTTTCGCTTCTGAACAACGATACACAATTGAGAGGTGATCTCATCAGCCCACTGGCCCTACTGAAGCAAGGCCATCGCTCGGGAGAGATGTGCTGGCGAGATAGGGCCGACTGTGAGCAGCATTAATATGGGGGTACAAACGCAGCCCTCATTACCAGGCAGGGCATGGCTCCCAGCTCTCAACACATGCGCTGTACTGAGAAGCGGGGCTCTAAGAGCTGTGCAGTCTGAGCACAGCCGGGCTCACACCTCTGTGACAGAAGGAAGCGGCTGACAAACACCCCGAGCATCGCTGGTTCGCACAGCACAGCCGCCTTGCACAGGCGAAAGGAGAGAGGAAAAGCACTTGAAAATCCAGGAAGAATAGTAAAACTTGGTTTAGAAGCTTTCTCCTTTCATTTCTCATAAACCAGATCACATCTTCCCCCTAAGTTCCTTTTGATTTCTTTGTTGTCGAAGGAACAATGCTTGAAAGCAAAGAACGCCTCATTTCTGAGATGTTTCTGTTTCCAATCGAGCAGCAGAGCTATTTATTTTCCTAGCTGGTGAAGGAATTAAACAATTTGTCTTTGAAAACCCTGCAAGCCTTCACCCTGACAACCCCCCATCTGCTTTTCAGATTAAGGTACTTTGATTTTTACCAGCTAAAGGTTTATGAACTGCCGTATAAACCCAATTACTCTCATAGTAAATTATTTAAAGCTTACATGTTATTTTTTAAATTTCTCCCCACGGAGCACTCTGGAGATTCGTTAGAGGAAAGGGTGAGCTGCGCTCAAATGAGCAGCAGTGAAATGCATGGGGTTTCCAGAAACTCAGAGCAAGGAAACTTCAATGTACCGACGTGAGGATGAGACACTGCAGGAGAGCCAGGATCCCGGGTGGGGGGCATTGGGACAGAGCTGTGCACACAGCCAGCCACTGCTTCTCCAGGCTGCAGTGATTTAAGAGGAAAAGAACCAACCCACGCGTCCCTGGCAATAAGCACAGCTTAACACCAGCAGGAGCTAATTCATTTTCTGCTTACTGGTTTGGGGATAACAGACATATCCCATCCCCACTAAGCAGGGGAATGCCCCACAGCAGCCCTCCTTACAGAGCAGTTCCTACACACGCTCAAATTCCTCCTTCAACAGACTCGTCCCCCCAGGGCACCGAAGGAAGCATGAAGCGTCTCACTTGCAGTCACAATGCTTACAAGGAAGGCATGTGCTTGGCTACAGCATGATATGGCATTATTTAGTGATGAGAAGCAATGCACCTTTATCTTCAGCCTGTACATTAAGGGAAGAAACATCCCTAAATTCAATCATTAGATGACTATTTCAGGACAGTGAGCAATTGTTCTCACAACATCAGCACCCACCACACGCACACCATTGCAGACACACCTCCAAGCACATTGCAGCAGTGAACAGGAGCATGCAGGGAATGTCTCCAGGGATGCACCCAGCGCAGGCCACACAAAGGCAGCACACTGAAACACCCACTTCTGCAGCACTGGCATTCAGAGATTTGTTCTGTGCGGCTCTTTCCCTGCTATGTTTGGTCATTGATGCACTCAAGCACAAAAAAATGTGTTCCAACAGCATGGCAGCAACACTGAGCAATTCACTTGAGACGTCTGGGCTCCGTGTGCCCACCGTGCCAAAGCCCACAGTGTGACAGCAGCACTGCCTGCAGTGAGTGCTGTGGGCTGAGTCAAAGTGATGCTCTGATGCCATCTCCAAACTGCTACACCTTTTCTTCTGTCAGCAAGCTTTTTGTTTGTTTGCTTGTTTTTAATGGCATGCTTTAGTGTATTTAGTGCATTTTGTCTTTCAGTTCATCTATACCGACCAATGCCACTGAGACAACACATCCCTCTGGCTGAGCTCTGCCATCCACCAGTGGGATCCAGGCGCTGTGAATCCAGGACACTCAGAATGTAGCACTTGTCCTGTTCAGGAGAGGAGTGCATGGCACATTATCCCCCATCCCCAGCACAGATCCACTCAAGATGATACGGGTGTTGTTGCCTGACTCACTTCCCAGCTCCTAGAGCAGTCTTCTTTAGGCCACGGATATCAACACTGGTCTGCAATTCTGAGTAACGTCCTTTTGGGACCAATGGATCTGTGTCAACCTTCAACATTTCTGCAGAATACTGTGCACATGCTCATCACACTTCTAATAAAAACCATGACGTCATGAGCAGTTGCACACCTCCTGCTGGGGACCTGCTGAGAACCAGTGCTCTGCCTCTGCTTGTTCCATTTAAATTCCATTAATCTCGTATTTGCAGCAGTGCAAAGTTCACAAGAGGTCATATCATGAGGTTCTTCCCCAGCTACCATCAGCACTGGAGCCCTTGAAACTTTCTTCCAACAGAAGCTCATCTCCTGCCCTGGCTCATTAGCATCTCCTCCATTACCAGCAAAATGCTGACAATCTTCATCATGAAGGTTATTTTGTTTGATTTTAATTAAAGGCTGAGATGCCCATTGGTTCCATCGCTATCAGCCACCCAGCATTCAGGGATTTATCAGCCTCTCCAGCCACATCTGCACAGCACGGCTGTGTGCCAGCATCCTGCAGGCTCCTACCTCCTGCTGCAGCTCCCTGCATCGGGCAGAGCCATCGCTTTTGGTTCCTTTCCACCATGGCTGTGACATCAAACTGCATCTCTAATCTTTGGGATCTGCAACGAGCCTACTTTATCACCTGAACCTCCTCTCAAACCCCAGATTAGTCGCAGGAGGTGCTGCTCAGGCCCCGCTTTGCTAACAGGAGTGGTTTCAAAACAACATTTAGGAAGTTTTAAAGACATCAGTGCCATGGCAGCACCAAAACTATCACCATAAACAAGCCTGCACTGTTTACCAAAGGGATGTGCTGTAAAACACAATGCAACATGGAGCTGCATTGCTGAGCAAAACTCTGTATGCAGTCCAGGACACACAGAGCTTCCCAGGAGCTCAGCAGCAGGACTGACATGAGCAATTCGTACTTATAAAGCTCAACCTATTAAAAAACCTGACAGACTATGAGAAAACAAACAAGCAAGCAAACAAAAGTTGCTCTCAACTGGGAGACGTTGGGAACTGGAGTCTCTACAATAGTTGGTTTAAGCACTGCCTTAACAGAATATTTTCATTACGCTCTCTTGCAGCCAATATCAGTGAGGACAGCACCCATCCCACTCTGCAGAGCCAGGGTTACTGGATACAGAGGTCCCTCCCTACAGTCCAGCACACTGCCTGAAACCCTCTAACAGACAGAGGTACAGCAGACAGAAACCCTTTAACAAACAGAAGTACTTCGATCAATCTCGAGATCTGACTTGCAAGGCACACACCAGGAGAACAAAAATAACTCGCACTTCTTCGAGGAACATAAAGACACCAAATACCCAGCCATGCCCTGAGCTGCTATCAATGAGCTGCAGTCGTTAATTTATGAAGACATATTAATGCACCCACAATACCTACAGCATCTGACCTCCCCAGATCGGCTGCCAATATGATATAGGTCCAAAAGAAATGACCCTTTTCTGCTGCGACAGAACAATAAATTGGCTTCTCTGAATACAGTGGTTAAAGAATCCGAGTTCCTGACCCTGAATGTTTTACTAGTAGTGTGCTGTGCTGTAGGGAACAATCAGGATGACATCTGCTGAAATGTGTGGGATTTATGATATAATAGGTTGCACATATGTGCCAAAAGAGAAGAAAAAAAAAAACCCTCTTAAATCCAACCAAATCAAGATTAATTAGCTATTAAAATAGCTGAGAGAACACAGTGCAATACAGGTGGTACAACAAACCATCCCACTTTCTGAACACGGCGGCTGGGATCATTTTGGAGGTTGTGCTGCACACACATCTCCTATCGCACTCTCACTGGGAGAAGCACAAATCGCTGCTCCTTCGTAAACTTCTGCTCTGTGTAATTCCTGTAGCTTTGCACTTTCATAAACAAACGTTACGCCGTCCTTTTGTAGGAAGTCCCACTAAGCCCACAGGAAAACCCTGCGCTGTCTGGCTTTGATCACCAAGACACTGAAAATTAACTCTGCTATTTTTACAGCCATCGGTGTATTACGGAAGAGGACGCACCGTACACATTCACCTCTCCACCTCTCACTTGCATTCACTTGAACTTTTTCCCCTTTCCTGCTGCCCGCCAGCTTTTTGTTTTATTGCTGCTAATTGCAATTACAGGTGCTTGGAAGGCAGACAGATGCCTCGTGCTGGAGGTGCCATCATCTGCCCCACGCTTTGCCCTCACTGCATCCCTCCGGCAGCAGCACGCAGGATCACAAAGCAAACATTCTTCCCACAGCACGGCTGGAGAGAAATCACAGAAGCCTAACTTTGTCTTTTTCCTCCTGCCCCAGCCCTGCGAGCAAGCCGCTAATACCCTGCAATCTGCTCAGTTTCCCTCTTAATCCTCATTTGAAGCAACCTCTCCTCACAGGAGATCATATCAATATGTCACTAACAGGCGCACAATGCAGCCAAGAGCCAATGTTATTGTGTGCCTGAGGTGGAGCGGCTCGAGCCCCAGCAGGAGAGCAATTTGTACGGGGAGCCAGCGAGTTCTGGAGTAGGGGTAACCGCTTCACACAGCCAGGCTCCCTGCAGCAGCAAGCAGCCTTGCAGAGACACGGGCAGTGAGTGGGCACTGTTGTGCAAGGCAGCACTTGGGTCTGCCTGGCAGCAGCACGAGGCAAGCAGCTCCTCCTGCCCAGGTCATCATAGAATCACAGAATGGCCTGGGTTGAAAAGTACCACAGTGATCATCTCATTTCAACCCCCTGCTGTGTGCAGGGTCGCCAACCAGCAGACCAGGCTGCCCAGAGCCACATCCGCCTGGCCTTGAATGCCTGCAGGGATGGGGCATCCACAGCCTCCTTGGGCAACCTGTTCCAGTGCATCACCAACCTCTGTGTGAAAATCTTCCTCCTAATATCTAATAGTCTGTCATCTTCAACTACAACAGAACACCACAGGCATCCCAACACCCGAAGGGGCCACAGGGCACGAAGGAAGTGCTGCAGCTTTGGCTTTGGTCCACATGAACTCACAATCCTGAAATCCAAACTGCAGACCTCTCCTTCTGGGTACCTCCGCTGTAAGCTCGTTATTGTGCAGCATGGCAAAGCACTCGTTAAGTTTACCAGCTCTGCTTTATTTTGCTCACACGGTTTTGGCAGACCTTAGTTCCCCACGGATGACGTGGTTAAATTCAAACCCTGAGTGCAGCATTTCCCCATGGCCACGCACCCTTGGTTCGCTGTATGCAGCAGCATCCAAGAACTCTGACAGAGACCACCTCACTGACACAGCTCACACAGCCACGTGTGCCTTTTGTTAGACTCGTTACCCATCCTGGGAAAAGTGGAGTTACTTACAGGTGAAATAATTAACATGAAATGAACGCAAGGCAGAGCAGATTCACCACCTGGAAAGGGAAGGAAGGAGAGCAGCTGGGACAGGACAGCGTGGTACCCATCAGCACAACCTAAGAGAGGGAAAGTCACTCCTATTCAGGCTGTTGGAAGTCCCCTTTAATACTTACTTCACTCTCTTCACTCAGCTGTTTACAGGATATTTGAGCTATTTGTTAAAGACTCAACATCTTCCGCCACTTAACTAGAGAGTGGAAAAACTGCCTAATCCACTCCTGTAGGTACCAAAGGACCCTGAGCAAAGCGGGCTTCATTTACACAGGAAAAGAGCTGCTCAGCAAAAGCCTCCCACATGAACGCACTTATCCTGGCTAAGAACATTGTCAGGCAGAATTAGCATGGAAAAGCTTTACATTCACACCAGAACATCCTTCTGTAAGGCTTTCCTGCCTGGGCCAGAGCGGAAGGGATGCAGTGACAGCAGCCGCAGCTCTGTGACCTGCATCCCAAACTCTGTGTGAAGATGAACTCTGAAACATTTGGTCCCTGCTTTTCGTTTCCCAGGAAGGACATAAGAAAGTGACTGAGAATTCCCTATAACTCCACACGACCGCTGAGCAGACGGAAGGATAACAGCTACAGCAGCACCTATATGCTGGGACTGCCATGCTTTTAACTCTCCGAATTGACAGACATATTAATTGGAGACAGCTGCAAGGAAAAATATCCTAACGACATGATTCATTAGTTTTCATAGATAATTACATCTGCTCATGGCCTCACAGTGAATCATTCATTTAGGGAATTTTGGGGGTATTAAATTTAAACGCAGTAATCAGATTTGTTAATCTGCGGGACGAGGCAAACCAAACAGAATTTTACTCGAGGAATTGTTTATACTTCCAACATTGACATTAATTCAGCAGCAGGAAAAAATTAGCAGCGCAGTGTACGTCCGTGTAGGTTAAAGCTCACTATGTGCAACGTCCTCCACTCAGGGGTGCTGCACAGATTGCTTCAAGGCTGCAAGTTTGCTTCCTTGGAGGCAATCTTAAGCACCGCACAACCCTGCAGCCTTTTAAAAATATATATAAACCAAGAGTTTGTTTATTTGAGATGATGAGATTTGAAATAATATCGGGTTTTGCCACTCCGTAGACTGAATATAGAGCTGTTTTCATTGTTAATGGATTACACACTTTAAAAAATATTGTTTTAAATGGGGTTTGTTACTCTGAGCACACAGACCTAGATGGGAACCCCAGGCATGCTCCCAGGCCCAGCCCTGTTCCCTTCCCATCAGCCTACAAACTCTTCAGCAAACTGAGCTCTGCATTAAAAAACAAAGAGTTTCTGCCTCCTGGAAGCTACTCTGGAATTTCCTATTTCTCAGTTCAAACAAAAAGGTCTTCTGACCTTAAATAGCAAAGGCCTGAAATTTATTCCCGTTCTTATTGAAGCAGCATTGCTCTTCAGCTGCAAGTCTTTTTTATTCCCTCCTTGATCGCTCAGTGCCAAACATGAGCAGGAAGCACACAGCCCTCCTACGGGGCTGCACTTGGCCAGGCTGCACGCCCAGCATCACCCTCCTGCCCTGCCCTGCTCTGCCCTGCTCTGCCTGCTGCTCCTCCATGCCCAGCTCTCGCTCTTTGGGACCAAGGACCTGAAAACCGAGCCCAGGATAAAAGGCACAGACTCCCACATCAACCACAACTATTTAATAACAGCCACAAACAAAGCTTTTCCTATGTGTATGGCAGAGAGCACCTTTGATATCACAGCTTGGGTTTCTCTGAAGCCACATGCTGCTGCTGAGAATCACAAATTACTGTGCAATCCGATATCTCCTGCTCTGCAAAGCTGCACCTACGCAGTCATATTTTTCCTCACCGAGCTTTGGGGGACAAGGGCTTGCTCCATGGAAGCTGGAACAAATTAATATTTCCCTGAGAATTATTATTTTAAGAGAAAGACCCAGCAGGAGTTTAAAAGGCAAGCCAACATCTTCTATTTACTTTGAGCGAAGCCTGTGACAACACACAGCATGTTTGATTTGGGATGCGGACGGAGAGCTGCTCTTTGGGCACACGGCTGCTGGAAGGTGTCCTGCATGCTGCAGAGAGCTCTAATTCCTCCACCAGCAGCAGTGTGATGCCCACGTCACAGCCGTGCCTTTGAGACGGACCTTCCCAAAGAATAGCATGTGAGGTCTCCACTCACCTCACCCAAAAACACTGTGCTGGGTTCCAGCAAGCGCAGCACTGTGTGTTTGTGTAATGGGAGACACGTCAGGCCCCTTCTTGCAGTGATTTAAACTCCTCCCGTGTTAGAAGAAAAACAAAGAACAAAGATGCTGAAGTATTAATCACTGTGCTCAGCACCCATGGGGAGTAGCTGGAGGAATGCAGTGCGTGGTGATCCGCCAGCCTTGCTTCCAGGTTAGGGCCTGCAGACCCCATCCCAGCACCCTGCCAGGGACTGCCCTGCTGGCTCTGTCCAAGCACAGGGCACCCTTGGGTGCACAGCCATGGCACAGCATGCATTGCTCTTGGGAAGAATGCAACTCCAAGTGATTGCAACCTGCAAGCCCGAAAGCCAGAGCTGTTCACTATGGAGGTCTTTAGTTACAAAGCGCAGAAACCCATATCACAGAATCATAGAATGGCCTGGGTTGAAAAGGACCACAAAGATAATCTCGTTTCAACCCCCTGCTACGTGCAGGGTCACCAACCACCAGACCAGGATGCCCAAAGCCACATCCAGCCTGGCCTTGAATGCCTCCAGGGATGGGGCACCCACAACCTCCTTGGTCAAACTGTTCCCAAACGTGCTTCACATGTTTTTTCCCCTCCTGTAACTTCTCCTTAAAACAATTGCCCAAGTGTTCAGAGAAATGCGCTGGCTGGATGTAGGAGGAGATGAAAGTGTTCTGTGCTGACTGCAGTGCCGTGCAGCAAAGGACCCTCCACGGGCTGAGTGCATGCAGCTCATTCTGCATCACCACCCTGCCATGCACCTACTGCACTATGTGTGCCTAGCACAGCACTGGGCTGAAGCTCCCACATCACTGCAGCACTCGTGTGTGCCTCCAGCACTCCAGCTGTGGCTCAGCACCTCAGCAATATGACTCCTCATTTCATCTTCCCCTTTCTGAAAGCAGTTCTGGGTGTTTTATTTTTTTTTTTTCCCCAAAGTTGTGACTGTCACTGAATTCTTTTTCCATGAGAAAACGCAGTGAAGTAAATAAGAAAAGGACTGATGTTGCACATCTGTGTCTATTCTCATTTAAGCTGCTCTGTGTGCTTGCTGAGAGGCTGAGCACATCTCTGAGCAGCTGTGCTCCTTACCTGCTCCATCTCCTCCAGCTGTCCCTGTGCTCTTTGCAGTGCTGCCATAAGTAAGTGGTTTCTCTCATCACTGCCTGTGGGTGCCCTTATCTGCAGGGCTGAAAGGAGAGGGCAGCAGCTGCTCTGGGTGCCTTCCTGCTGGAACTTTGGTGGTGGTGGGTGAGGGGGAGACTGCTGCCTTCCCTTGTGCTGGGAAGGGGTTGCTTTCTTGGCATTTGTGAAAATGGTGATCCTGATAATATATACATATATGACATAGGTGTCACCAGACCCAGAGCCACTTGCTGACCCCGTGCTTCAAAAGCACCTCCAATAAATACACCATTTGTTTCAGGCAATGTTAAAAGCCAAAAGAAAAGTGGTAGCTTCTTTTTACAAAGGATAAAATACATCTCATGATTTTCAGCTCTCCTCTCTAAATGGTTTTATCCTATGCTTCTCTCCCACGTGGAAGGATGAAGAATTATCGGGGAGGGTGGTGGTTCAGGACAGTTTAAGTGTGCATGAAACGGCTGTTCACTCTCAGCACACCATTTGTGCTCTGGAGAGACCACCACAAAACCATGACACCGCTCATTTATTCAATAAAGTTTCATGAATTCCAGCTGGAGACTCCTTTTTTCTTCCCCCAAGGCCAAAGGGAAGCTTACTGTTATTTTTCATGTTTAGGATGTGGGGAAAGACACACGGGGACATTGAAACATATTAAACTGTTGGTTTTCTCTCCCCCCGCTCCTCCCCCTCTTATCCAGAAGAAGGGAGGCTTCCAATCCTCAAACATATTAAACAAGTGGACTGAGTCTGAACAGCAACAGCCAGCACCGAACTCATTTATCTCCCCAAATCCCATTCAACATATAACAGTTACCATGAAGCAGCAACCGCAAGGAACAGCTCCCAGCTCCTTTAGCCAGCACTAAAAAAGGTTTTGCTTGGGAGCACAAGAGCACCCACACCACTGCGGGGTGAAACATGAAAGGAGGCTGACACAACACAGCGGTCAGTGCAACGCTGCAACAGCTTCAGGCTGTCTGTATTAGCAGCTCATCAGTCCTCAGCTTCAGGCAGAAGTGCTCGCCAGCCACTGCCAGCAAGGAGACAGCTTGAGAGTGAGCAAGGAACTCCTGTGCAAACCTGGGCTTAGAAAGGATAGCAGTCATCATTTTCCATCCAGAAATACCTGAGGATCCGATGGGAACTTCTGCAGAGTAGCAATCAATGCCACGAGTTATCAAGGACAGATGGGCAGGACTACAACTCCTCAGTGTCTGCAGCTTGTTTTCATACAATAATTAATAGCAAGAGCTTCCTCCCTTTCAAAAACACAAACCTCTTGCTAAAGCCAATAGTGCCAGTTAGCTTATGAAATGTTTTTATACCACAACTGAAGAATGGCTTTTCTGCTGCATTTGTTTTTGGTGACGTCACCGCCTCCAGATGACTTTAGGCAGACAGTCTCTGCTGCTTTAATGCCCAGCTGCTCCATTTAATCCCCGCTAAGACTGTTTTTCCTCTTCAAACTTCTTTAGGCATTGTGCTGGAAGACTTGTTTAAAACACATTCCTTACAAAGGCTCCCGGCAACTCTGAAATGAAAGTGGTTCTCAAGTCTTCCTACCGACTTCAGAGGATGAACGGTTGGGCTGTCACAGCTGAGCAGCATGGAAAATGTTCTGGAGATGGGTGAGAAGCCAGGCCACAGAGCTCCTGCACCCCACACCAACTCCTCTCGGCTTCATTCCAACAAGGTCTCCCAACACGCTGCTCTGGACAGGCCAAGTGTCACCAAGTCCTGCAGAGCAGCTCAGTTCTTCACGCCAGTAAGCTTGCAAATAATGCAAAGCAAGCCTGTTCTCTGGAAAGCTTCTATAAGCCCTCTTTACACTCCCTCCCACTTCTAAAGAACTCTCAGTGAGGCTGGGCAGTGGCTTCAGTCCTGCTGCAAACAGAATTAGCACAGCCAGGTTGAGAGCAGATAACTGGGGTTCCTAATGGACTGGCATATTGCTTTTCCTACTTGAAAGCCTATCATAAGGAGATCCCTCAGTCTTGCCAACTTGGTTTGAGACGTCACACATGGTTCCATTGTGAGCAGTCGACAGAAAGCTGAACAAGAAACAAGTGAGAAGTTCGCTTTATGCTTATAACAAAGCAATAAGATTTGTTTTACATCAGCTCTGACCATCACATTTCTGATTTATGTTTGTTTCTGAGATACGCACCACTCCACCACTTAACAAAGCCTCTGTAAATAGAGCCTTCCAGTACAACTCCAAAAATACAAAAGCTCAAGCTGATGCCCCTGCCCAGTAGCAAAGCTGTAATTGAACCTACTTGCTGTTGGAAGCACCCAGCAGGCCTGGCAGGTTGGCAATGCCATGCTAACAGAGATCCCCTCCAGCTGCTCCATGTCACTGCTGCACTGCCAGCAGCAGAAAGCAGCTCCCAAGAGGTGCACCCACCTCCCAGCAGCAGCCCTGGGCTTAAGTACACAGATGCTGAGGAAACACCGTGCCATGACCTGGCCTGCTCTGAAGAGAAGCAACACGAGGTGCAGTATGGAAAACTAATGATCAGGTTCAATCTGCAGCCTCCAGTTGTAGTTCAGCACAGGACAATTTTGGGAGCAAGTTTTAGAAATGTGAGAACAGAAGTGCAGGGGAGGGATTGGACAAATGCCCCGAATGACTTAAAGCTCGGGAAGAGCATGGAGTAACCAAAAGGCCTTCAAGAAAAGTCATTTCAGCCATACGAAACACTGATAGGAGAGGCTCTCCTTCCTTTATGGTCAGCATCACTGAATATCAGATCTCTGCTTGGAAAATAGGCACAGCCAGCTTGGAGGAAGGCTTCTCCCTTCAGCACTGATGGTGCACACAAACCTTCAGACCTTCCCTTAGAAAAGCCCTCTGGTCTCTGGCTGTGCAAGTCATTTTCCTTCCATTGAAAACACACCACCCACATTACCCATAAGAAAAACAATTGCAGCCTCTATTGTAATAAAGCATCAAATTGAGTTTTTCCTTAAGAAGTGAAGTCACAACAGTTTAACCAGCAGAAAGGACTACAGTTAAGCTAACCAGGCTCCAATAAAGCAGCCTTGTAATTACATATGAACAGTAAGGCATTATTAAGCAGTGGAAAAAACCCAAGTGGTCTCACACCGACCCCAGGTACACACAGACACTGAGGGCAGCTCCTCTCCAGGTCTGACCCTCAGCACAGAACGCCCCACACGCTCTGTCCCTGGGCTGGTGCTTGGAGGCAGCTTAGTCCCAATAATAGTTTCCAAGGAAAACTACTTATTTATAACGGGAACTATTACATAAAAACGAGTCTATGTCATAAGCTTGACCAGAAGGAAGCTTTCCTCCCAGCTTATCTGATTTTCTATTCATTTCAAATACCATGTTTCGGAAGGCCACTTCAGAGTTCAATTCACACTGCTAATTTTCTTTGGCAAAAACCCACATTATCTACAAACCTGGGCTGAAAACCCAATTACAGTAATGTGATACCCACACCCTGTTGCACAGCAATGGGATAACAGGGGGATACAGAAAATGCCCATGTTCCAAACTAACAGCAGGTACCAGAGCTGCTTGATAGTCACAAGCAGAGCTACATCTGGAAGATGCCCAGGTGGGATACAGGACACCAGGAGAAGGGGGAACATCCACATTAAGATGACAGTTTGCTTGGAGCACTGTGCTGAGCCCCTCAGCACTGCTGTTCTGCAGTTCTTGCTAAGGGGAACACTGAGCACTGGCCCCTCTCCCAGGGCTGTCACAGCACAGCAGGGGTATGTGCCTTCCAGCAGCCCCAGCACCCAGGCTGGGCTCTAAGGCTGTCTGCTGTCACTGCTCCCTCGTTTCAGTGTGGCAACGTAAACACAGAGGTCAAAGGAAGACAGAAAAAATATCCTGGGAGTTTATACCAAATGTTATCTTACTTCCACACGGGCTCTGCCCAAAATAGATCTAACCCAACCCTTGGAAGTCACGGGCAGTGCTTGAATCGCCCTTCTCT
>JAOWBP010004377.1:1720129-1735178 GCA_028571105.1 Tragopan temminckii
TCGGCATTCCTGCTGATCCCAGTCCCAAGCCGGACCCCCAGAAGAGTGCTTCAGGGCTGGATCCCAGCACCTGGCTGCCCAGGGCCAAACCCCTCACTTGTTGCAGGCAGGTACCCCTGAGCTCCTCCCAAAATTGGCAAACATCAGGCCCAGATGTTTCCGACTAAAGGCTCTGGATTCAAACCAGCATTTTTCAACAAAACTTGGTTGCATGAGAAAACCTCCAACAAAACGTTGAGATCAAATACTGGAGTTATTTCAAAACAATGCAACTTATGCAGCCAAAAGACACAGCTGATAATGCCCCCCACTTCAATGCCAGCCGGTTCATATTATGGTATCTGTTTTGAAGTATGTGATTTACTCCCTCATGCTACAGTGTTGGCCATAGCTGTGTTGGGAGAGCCTTGTCTGCTTGCACCTCCAGGCCCCTTGAGCAGCACAGTGAGAATCACACTGGTTCTTGATGGATTCCCTCCAGCCCAGCCCCAGCAGCACCTTGCTAGGGCAGCAGGCACATCCTTGGGCAGCAAGGACAAATGCTTCACCAGTATGTGGCCCAAAAAGCACAGCGTTTATAGCACTGATCTTATTTGGGTTGGGCCACACAGGGCCAAGATAAATTTCAACACATCAGGAATTCACAAAGGTTATGCTAATATGACTTATTCCACCTCAAACTCCAGCTTGCAAGGAAGTCATCTTATTATTCACAATAATAATTACAGTACAATTATTTTATCTGTTTTTAAGCGATCTCAAGATGCTTTCAGATATTAACTTCATCAGCTTAAAAGCATCCCGTGCCATGTTTATGTCACATTAACTTTAATTATGTTTGACTGAAACACAGTTCTGAGCAAGCAATTGTTCACAGCGCTCAGTTCTGCTGTCATCCCATTGCACTGACTGTGTTATGCCCATTGTACAAGCAGACAGCTGTGGGGCTGATTTCAATGCTCGAGCATCACCAACTGCCACTTGCAGGCTGCACCTAGCAGCAGACTTTACAAATATCAAAGTAGTATTTAACCAAGCCAGAAAGCCCCACTTCCTATTCAGACACACACAATAGAGCTCCGTCTGTACGCACACAGGCAGCACAGCAACCAGCCCCAGCCTCCTGCCCGCCCCTCACGGCACTCAGAACATCACAAGATGTTCCACTTCATTCTCTGCTTCTGCGAGGTGCTGACCACCAAAGTGATTCCATACGTTACGTTTGTTTATCACAAGACAGACCAGCAAACCTGAGGCTGCCTGGACAGCGAGGACGGGGGCAAGCTCAGCCAAGCAGCCAGCATAAGCTTTGGAGATGGAGTATGTTCTGTTTTGTATCCAGGAGAACAGAGGGGAACAGTGAGGGAAGTCCTCCGTTCAGGCAGGAGTGAGCTAGAATCTGTTTGAGATAATGAGAAATGCAGGACAATCTGAAAGAGAGAACTCACAAACTGACTCAGTGGTGAGTAAATTAACTTCAAAGCACTCTTCGGATTCCAGCAAGACAACGTGCCCAAAAACGTGGTTTTCCTGCTCTCTCCTGTGTTGTAAGCATTCAGACTTTGACCCTAAAAGTTTTCTGGGAAATCTATTACGAGGCCATTTAGCATCCAGCAGCCCACTCACCAAATCACCGTGATGCAAGAGCATATGGTTTCTCCCAAGCATGACTCCCTCTGAAGCCCAGCACTGCGTCCCCCCAGCAGCACTGAGGCACACAAGTTACCCAACACTGCAGGACCAAGGGATCACCACTGCTTCCCCACAGACCCCCACAAGCCCACAAAAGGCACAAAGGAAGCAGTAAAGCCAAAGTCTTTTCAAGTACAAACTCTCATGCTGCATTTCACTGCCACAATGAAGAACATTGGCTAAAAATGATGTCTGTTTTTAAAGAAGTGGTGCTTAATGGTTCAAGACTAAAATATTGCACAGGGACAGCCATCTACTATTGAAAATGCTGATGCAAAATATGCCCTAGACAGATCCTACTCACTTTGACCACAAGCTCATGGAGAACAGGCCAGAGAAAGCCTGGGACCCAGAACCTATCATGCAATTAAATCCTTCCCTGATTCAGTCAAAAATAAGAGGGACAGCACTGAAGGAGAATGGGCCAGAGAGGTAACAACAAATCTATGTGGGTAAAATAAGCAGAATTATGTAAGAACTTCCATGACAGCCCCCTAGATCTCCCAGCACAGGCATTCTGCAGCAGGCAGCTCCCTTCTTGCCTTTCTTTCCTCCAAGCAGAGAACATGCAGGCAGGAGTTACACCTTCTGCTGCCCACTGCAGGTACAGCATTCACCTGCAGGAGCTGTGATGATACGGGCCGGGGCTGTGCCTCTACATGATGAATGGCAGTAACAGAGCAGAAAGCAGGCTAGGAAAATCAGGCTAGGAGACCTCTGCGGTCTCAATTTGAGACTCTGAACAGAGGAAAAGCTAAATTAACATGGAAAAAATCATCAGAGCGTTGAAATATCTACAATTACAGTTAGGTTTTGTTTTCTTTTCAAACAGCTTAAATCAAACAGCTGAAGGAGCAGACGGGGAAAAAGAACTCTTCTGCTACGAGCTGAGGTTTATATCCCTATTAGAGCTCTCCTTAAGCCCTGCTACAAAATTAATGACAAGACTTAGCAATTGAGACAGTTAAGATCATAACTCTTATCAAGAAATCCGGCGAGGTTTCACAAGAGTTCGGAACTCATTTTCCCCCGCAGCACTTTCCCAACACTCCAATGGCCATGAGGACAGCTGAAGGAAGGCAGCCTCCCCCCCACACAGCGTATGGGTGAGGTAGGGGCTGACTAACTGTGGAAAAATCCACATAATTGAGAAGACAAATGTTGAGCAGTTATTTTACGGCTTGAACTATTCAAGGAAAAAGGCGGTGCGTGCCAAGAGGCCAGACAGGCTCACGGTGTGTGTGTCAGCGCGGAGCTTCCTTTCATCCCCATCCAGGTTGTGCTGTGCTGCTTTATCTGGTTCTGCGAGCGCTGCAGAAAGCTATAAAAGATACTGAGAGAAAAAGAAGCATCTCCCATTATCACGTGTATATAGAGAGCGATACAAAAGCACACGCAGCCTCAGCCGCGCAAATGCTATTGAGGCCATTTGTTGCTTCCCAAGAGAAGGCCCTATTTTCAGTTGTTTAAAATGATGAAAAATGTTAAGGGCTCAGGCTGAAGATTCCCAGCTTGGATGCTCACTTCCAGATGAATTTTATAAAAAAGAATATATTAAAGCTTCAGCCAAAACATCTCAGCCATTTCAGAACAATGCTCTTTTCCCCCGTTACGGCTCTCCAGTGGCCTCAGGAGCTGCAGTCCCCCAATGCCTTCCCATTAACACAAGTTAGAGGGAGACAGAAAAGGACGCAGACAGGGTGGTTTCAGAAGTGAGGATTAAGACATTCAGAAGGGGAGATTAAAGATCAGCTCAATAAAAGCAGGAGAATGAGAAGTTTGAAGGAAGCCAAACTGTAGAAAAGAAGAAAGAAAAAGCTAGAGAAAGCAATAACGGGGTGACCAGTCCACCTCCTGCTCCAACACACCCCAGCAATGCAACCAACAGAAATAACACCTCACCCCTGCTCCTCCTGCCCACAACTCACCCCCCTGCTTCTGCCCCAGCCCTCCTTCCCCAGCAGCTCATTTCCTTCTGCAGAAACCCTCCATTCCTGCCTCAGCGTGCTCTTCTCCCAGCCAGGCTGTCCCAGCACTCCTGTGTCACGCCTTTGTGCTTTAAGGCACACCTTGCCTACCCCCTGCTGCCCCACCTGCTCCCCATCACCTTGATGAGCTGCCAGCCAAGCTGCTGTCCCTTCTCCACACCAAGCTTAATAAAGGACTGGCTGAACAGCAGTGGTTTGTCAGAGCCTTTCACAGTATTACGCTGTTCAGCCTGTTTAAGTTGTGACCTAGAGACTGTGCTTCCCAGGCCCTTCTCCTAAGGGTTAGTTGCTCATCTTGAATCAGCTTAATCCTCACACCAGTGTGACCCTTTGCTTGTAGCCAGGCTGAATTTCACTCTCATTTGTCAAGTTCATAGGGAGGAATCCTAGTGTTATTCCCAGCGTAGCTGCAGCCTTCCTCGTCTCTTATGTCACACAGGAGTTGAGTAAGCACACCATGCACTTCATCCTCCTCAGCAAAAATGCTGAGGAGAACTAAAAAGACCAAAGCAGCCCAACTCAGTTCAGCCTTGTAATGTAATTATGAATCACCAGTCCTTAATTTCTGAACATAACTATCCAACCAACTTTGCATCTATTGAAGATGACTCACTTGAACCCATGCAGCCACGGATGATTCACAAGAATGTCTTGTGAGACAGAATCAAAACCATTCTTACATCAAGATGGCATTGAGTTGTTTTTCCCTACACATGAAGCTCCCCTATAGAATGAATTCAAACTCATTTGACACAACGGATTCTTAACGAGGACTTCGCAGAGAGCCACCACTGCTCACCACCAGAGCTCCCAACAGTCGGACTGCCATAAACCCACCCCAGCAGAGCCCAAAAGGGAACACAGATGCTTACGCCTCATTCTTACTGCTGCTGTCAGCAACTGTCCACGAAGCCCACAGGCAGGACATCTCACACCTCTCACATGCTGCTCCCCATCAGCCAACACCGGCAAAATTGCGCTGTCAGCCCGAGCTGCAGAGAGCCCTGCGGAGGTGTTCTCATCTGGCCGCTGACCCGCGCTGGGCGGTGGATCCATTCTGCACTTTCCAGGTTTTTTTTTCCAGTTTTCTTTTTAAAGATACCAGGAAATTTTACGTATACACAAACACTGGAAACACTGAAGCAGCAAAGCGATGTGCTTAAAAAGGTTGGGAAATGCTACAAATAATGCTGTTTTGTGTGGACACGCTTTTTCGATCCAATATAAACTCAGCGTACCGTTAGTTCTCATTACATACATCCTCCAGCAGTCAGCAGGGCAGGGCTCACTTCCTCGACAGATACGGAATATTTTGTTTTACCCTCCTCACCCAGCACAAGGCTGCGTCCCTCACAGGCCGTGCACTGCTCCAGCTCTGCATCTTCCTCCTCCAGCCATGGCCCTCCTGATGGCAAAAACAAGTGTGTTCCGATTCGGACAGCTCCCTCGGGAGGTGAAACACTACCAACCCCAGCTCAGAAGGAAAAATAAGAAAATCAATCATTACGGTTTATTTGGGGTGCTCAGTAAATGAGGTTTTGAACCTCTTTGGAAAGAGGCAATACGCCAAGCCTTCTCCTTCCCAGCAGTGCTCACAGCACTTTCTGTTCAGCTGCAATGCCCAAAGCTCAATAGACAGACCCTACAATACCTGGATGCACAGAAGGGAAGTGCTTTGGAAAAAGCGTGGTCAAGGAGACTTAAGCAGCATCACGGGGTCCCAGGAAGAAGCCATAAGAAGAGACTTTAGAAATAACTTTGCCGCTACATATAGCTATTGCCAATCCAATCCAAACCCAGATGAGATCAAGTCCTGTGCACACAATGAGGCACAGCCTGCAGAAAACACTGTGTGACTGCTTTAAGCCTAGAAATACACGCAAGGAGTGCCATCGAACCTCAGTTTTGGCATTCCCTAACTTCTGAGTGTTCACACTGAGACTGAGTATTCCCCTGTTTAGATCACTGATGACAAAAAACAACATTTAACACGGGTGTTAATTTTTCCCCTAAGAAGGGTTAACTCCAACTAAGCAGCGTGCAATAAAGACAGAACATTTCACCAATAAAACTGAAGTCATTTCTACTCCACACAATAAGCTCAGGAAGCAAAATAAAAATCTATCTGCATAGCATGAGGTCAGTCAAGCTACGGATGGTTATTTAAAATCTAAATATTAAGAACAGATGCTTCTTTTTGGAGGTGTTTAAAGAACCTGGAACCTGCCGGTGCTCAGCGTTTCTCAAGGAATGCTGCAGTCCTTCAAATACACACCAGAGCCATCTCAGCTGGGGTAAGAGGACTGTGCTCCAGACAAGATGAACGTTCTTTCACATTTAATCTTCAATCTTTTCTTATTTACAAGCTAATCCTAACAATGAGGTAATATAACCACAGCCCCATTGGTTTTAGCCTCATAACTCATACATATTCTATACACAATACTAATTAGTTTGTATTATAGCAAAATGTACCTAATAAACAGAAATGTGAAACTGTGTCGTATTTCAGGGCTCCTTTTTTGATGCTGGCTATACAATAGCCATGTAAAAGAATCTCTAGGAGAAGCACATTACTGTCTGCATACCAACCAGGCTGCACCAGAAGATGAACACCATCCTGGAGACATGCACTGAGTCCCAGCTGCACAAGGTATTTCACCTGCTTCCTACGACTGCACAAGAACACTTCTCTGTGTGTGTACAAAGCAGCCTCCAGGTGTGCTGGCTGCGGCACGGCCAGCTCACCAACTCCATGTGCCAGAAAGTCACTGAGATTCCTGGGCTGGTACTGAGGGAAGGCCAAGCTGAGCCCCATGTTCCAGCCAGCACACCAGAAGTGATGCTGCAAACTACTGCAAAGCTATCAAAGAGACCACGAGTGCTTGAATGTTGGGTTGGTTTTTGGAATTTGGCTGACGAGAAAGTAAATATGTTACATAATCATGTTGTAAAATATCACTCTGATGGATCATTTACTTAAAAAAGAGCCATCTTGACTGGATATTTGCTCTGCATCCAGTATCCCCTTGACCAGTAAAAGGACCAGCAGTGGCCTTTCTTTTGCAGCTCATCATTTATGAATGTATTTATGCTCTGATGAATTTTCAGTGGGCAGGAAGCAGAAGGAACCATCCTCGATAGTCTGCACCAAATGGGAAGTAGCATGGTAAAAACGCTGAGCACTACGAATTTTGCAGGCTCTGTCACTGAGAGTCCTCATGTGAGCGTGCCACAGTGAGAAGGCAACATCTCTATAAGGGTAAAAGAAACAGCATTCAGAATTTCTGAAAGCATTCTTCCCGAATTATTGCACTAGATTAGATTGCCTCATCAGCAGTGCCAGAGGACATTTGCACTATTTTCCTGCTTTTTTTTTTTTTTTTTCATGTAACAGATGAAAAGAATACAGAAAGTTTTCTGGGGCCAACATTGGAATTAACAATGGGAAAATTCTTTTGCTAATCCCCCCATCTCTCTCACTGCTAGCAGACTCCCAAGGCTGGAAAAACACAATGTCTCCCTGTACCCTGCTTCTCATTGGTGCACCACGCTGTGCTCAGGACGTCGGGATGGACCCACAGCTCAGCTCAGGGCCATAAAACCTCCAGGATGGAGCTCTGGGGAAAATCTGAGTACAGAATGACATGAGACTCCAATTAAAACCTGGAAGCCCCTGGCGGGCCTGAGGAGGTCCAGCTCTTCCCAGAGCCCATGGCACACAGCAGCCACCCCGTGCCTCTCCTTCACACTGTGCCTGTGCCACACTTGCCAGCCCACCAGCGAGGGAAAAGCAGACAGCACCGAGCACCCGCCCCACTTGCAGAGGCATTTAATCATTTTGCAGTCATTTAACAAACACAAAAGAATTTACACGTACCGACTCGACTCGAGAAGTAAACTTTGCATAATGAATCTGGGTGCCTCCAATGCTGGCTGTGCTCAGAGCATCCGCAGCCGTAGAGCAACACCCACTGGCACACGGGGGAAGTGCCCGATGATGGGAGATCACAGATTGCAGCGGAACAAGGAAGGAAAAGAGCCGCTGCCTGGGAAATGAATGCACTTATCCAGCTTTCTAAATGGTTGCACGAACTACAAGGCATCGTCAACTACTTCTGAAGCAAGCCGTGCTTTACCAGAAGCTCGAGCTCCAAAGGCAGAGCAAGGCACTGAGCACTTGCAGGAGGTGGCAATGGCCAAAGCAGGTGAACAGTCAGGCTGCTGGTGGGAAACTTGACTCGAATAAAAAGAAGTACTGATGCAGCGCTTAATGAAGATGAACTTCCACTGCCTTCCCCCATACAGACGATGCCATTATCACTCACCACTAAGAAGGAAAGAGACTCTGAGTAAGGGGAAATTACAGGGCAGTTACGCTTGTCAGCCTGACAGTGTAATAGCAACACGATGTTGGCAATGCGCCGGAGAAAAGCCTGCAGACAATTAAGCACAGGGCATAAAATAAGGTGGGTAGAGGGAAAGTAGTCCACTGGAAAATAATGCTAGGGATTTCAGCTTTTCCAGCATGAAGCACACCACCATATCCCCTGCGTCCACACAAAAAAAGAAAAAGAAAATTAATAATAACTGTGTGAAGTCAGAGAAAACCTGGAAGCCCAACTTGCTCGCTAGCAGAGAAGCCAAAGCTCAGCAGTGCAGTGCCTCCCTCTGCACAAGTGGGACTGCTCCCCTACTCCTGTGCTGCTGACATATGGACAGTGCCTGCAAGGCCAGCAGGTCTCATTCTTGTCATCTTAGGGCAGCGAGAAGCACAGGCAGCTCTGCTGTGCCCCCAGCAGCCAGCCTGCCTTCAGCCACAGCAATCCTCGCTTGGGAAAGCTCTTCTTTTGAGAAAAAGTTGGCTGTAGCTCACAAAGAGCTCCTAGGGAAACATTACAAATTTTGCTCCAGCCTTTGTAAATATCTGCAAGAGAAGAACGTCAAACAAAACTGGCATTATTTGCACTATTTGTAAGAAGGAGGGCCAAACACATTCCCAGTTTCAGAGATGTTTCAAGGCTTTGTTGCTACAAAAAGCTCAGCGTGGTCACGCAGTGCTGCAACAGCACAACACACAAAACCTGCAGTCCCAGAAACATAAGGTTTTGGGGAGCCTCCCCTGACCCCCAAGAGAGGGAAATGGGACACAGATTCTATATTTTCCTGATGAGAAACCGGGGTTTCACAGAGAATTAGTAAACACACTCATGAGTCCCACCTGTTTTCTATTTAGAGGAAAAAAAGCAATTAATGTGACTTTTTAAACAACTGTTAATACAAGAAACTTATGAAGAAGAGATTTCTAATTGAAAGTGTATTTACTCAGATGATGCAGAGGATCACAACACGACAAGAGCACCACGCATAGTTTCTCCCAGCTGTGCAAACCATTTTCTAACGACCTTAAGATGAACAAAGACACATTCTAGTCGTTCCTCATCCCTCCAGAGCACGGATGCACGGCAAGCAAGAAGGACATCCCATGTCCCACCAGTCAGAACAGAGCTCCCAAGCAGCATTTACGTTGTGCAGTGCTAGAATGGAACCCCTCACTCTGAGCAGCATGCAGAGGCATACAAGGGAAAAATATCGGCCCGGGAAGAAGTTGATTTCAGCATATCATTTATTAGCAAGTAAAAGACGTTTACCTTCTCAGTGGTTAAGTACAACACAACCCAAAGATAAACCATATGGCTCAAGTCTTTGTGCAAGGGAGACAACTGGCAAGGCTCCAAGGCTCTAATTGAACTATTACCATATTGTAAGAAAGGAAGAAGTCAGAAAGACTGGAGGATCTGCTCTCCTAGGGACAGCTGATGTCAGGCAGGCAATTCAGGCGGTAACAAAGCATATTTATCAGGAGAGCAATTCCACCATTTGGATACTGGCTCAGTTTAAAGAAAAAAAAGTGCTCTTCTATTTCAATATTGCACTTAATTTGATCCTACATTCAATTCATGAAACCTTCAAAATCCAAATCGTTTGTAGCAAACAATACGCTTCTCCTTTAATTGCTGGCTCAAGGTTTTCCATTTAGTTAATAACTAAAGAAGCAAAGGAAGAATGTTCAAATGAAATCCAGCAACAAATAAAAGATTACCATTAAAAAAAGGGTCATTAGAACAGAATCGCTGAAAAGTGCAGAAGATCCAAGTACAAAATGGTTTTGTACTACATACAATTTCCCATCTTTTCTTTCAAAGACAGCCTTCATAAAAACATCCCAAGTGTTACACATTTCACACACAGCCGGGTTATGCAGTAAGACAAAATACAACAGTAAGCTCGTGAGCAGACAGAATCTGTCAGAGCTCTTGTAGAAACCTTTGCAGTGTTGTCTTGTTGATTGTGGGGAAAAAGGAACATACAAAGACTAAAAGAAATCAGACACAATCTTACACAAAAATGAGTGAGATGAGTCTCTGTGGCTCTTGTTCTTACCGTTCTGCTCGTCCAGCTCATTCCCAATTTCCTGTCCCATCTGCTTTTGCCGGGATATGATTGAAGAAAGAGCATCAAGTCCAGCATCTTGCTCTGCACCAGAAAACACATCAAGTTACATGAGGCAAATTGCCAGCGTGTCAGATTGTGTGCAATAAGAGATGCAGAAGCAAAGAGAAAGATCTACTCTGTGCCTGAAGAGTTAAAACATCAACACAACAGGAAAATGAATCCTTATGGCAGCAGTACTCCTAAAACAATGTGAATGATGGGTAATTAATTTGTCTGCTCTGGCTGGGACATGAGCTGAGGGTCCCAAAAAAACCCAAGAATTCAACCTCCAGCTGTTCCTCAATCATAAATGCAGGAGATTCCTGGCGCACACACGGATCCCTGATTAGCCTTTTTACATTTTCCAAGAAACTTTGAACATGAATACAAGGCAAACAGGTGATGCAAGCACCAAAGAATTCAAATAGATTTTTAAAGCTGCAAGAAGACACAGAGCGCATGGAAGGCAGCCTGCAAGGAGGGGACTGCAGCTCATAGTGCTGCACCAGCTCTGCACGCACTCCTCTAGAAAGACATCTTGTCTCTGCTACATGCAGGCCCTGCACACCCTCAGCAAGCACCTAACACACACAGCTCTTGTACTTCGTGACACACTCAGCTTCACTAAAACTTGAGCAAAAGGCAATCCCTAAATTACTTGCATCTGACTGTGAAGAAGCCCCACAAGGTTACACAGTCACAAATAAGGCATGCTAACTGTTTCAGCAGTTTCTCCTCCCCTGCCATGGGAAAAATTACTTGTTTCAATCAGCATGGAGATTATTTGGAAAAGCTGCTTTGAGAAGATGTTCCCAGCAAGGAATACTGCAAGCACAACACTGCTCCTGCTCAGACAGAAGTCACTCCCACCTACTTGGACTGACAGCCCCAGCTAACAGGGCTTCAGCACAGGTTACTGCACTGACTTTCTCATTAGGACTGATGCCTAAAACACACAGACAGACTCTTCTACCTTCTATGATCCTTCGCTGCTGCTGCCTGATGTCATCGAAGCCAAGCCCCCTGGTTTCCTCAGACTCCTCCAGGAGCCACGGGTTGGTCACTCCACGTTTGACACCTCCTGCCATTAGGCTAGATCTGAAAATAAGTTCAGGA
The DNA here is from genome assembly GCA_028571105.1 of Tragopan temminckii. Classification (NCBI taxonomy): domain Eukaryota; kingdom Metazoa; phylum Chordata; class Aves; order Galliformes; family Phasianidae; genus Tragopan; species Tragopan temminckii. The sequence continues at coordinate 1,731,421 of JAOWBP010004377.1, forward strand.
AACAAGATTCAAGCTTTAGACATAAAATTCACTCTAATTTTTGCGTGCAAGACTGGCTGGCAGAGATGGATCTGTCTGTGTTTGTCATGTTCCACACAGTTCTCTGCAAACGTTGAAGAAATGACCCAAAAAGAATCCAATTTTCTCTGGTAACATTTTGCAAGGTCCATCCCACTGCGTATGAAACACACACCATACTTTTGATGCTATATTCAGCGTTCAGTGCTGTTACAAAGAAAAATAAAAGTTTGTGTAAATACATCCACCCCTCATGGCATCACTCTGTGATCGAGACACAAAACACACAGTGCCGCTCCTGCATTCCTTGTTTGTGGAAGCAGCCACACACGCATTTTCCAAGAAAAAGCCATCAAGTTACAGGTTTTCTTCGACAGGAATTATGACCTGAGGCTGCTCACACAACAGACACTGCACAGTTTACAACAGGCAGCAAGTTTGCAATGTCCAGGGAACATAAATTCCAGTTGTAAAGTGAAATGCCACTGCAATATCTTCTCTCAATACCAGATTTCTGCTTTCCTCCTCTCAGCTTTTCATTGGTTTCTGGTACAAGTATGACGTGACAGCCTGCAGGACATTCAGGCCCCAAGCTGCAAATCTGTCCTGGGGTAGGAGACACTGAGGAGACTGGGTCCTCAACTGCAGCTCGGCTGTAGGAGTTTCTCATTTCCACTTGTCTTTTTCAACTCTATCTTTTATTCCCATTTTATCTTTGCCCTCTTTTTCCCCAAACGACTTTCACAAACAAAATGAGAACCAGGAGCATTTTGGGTACCTCTCAAAAACTCCCTAAAACGTTTTATTAAACCAAGACCTATTTTTTATTTTTTAATTGACTCCAGGTCCCTCCACTCCAGCATAAACTGAAATGCTCTACAGCACTAACATAAGCCCAGTATTTTGGGTAATGATGCAATAGAATCAATGCAAGCAGTTCTACAACAGAAAGACGACCGAGGATTTAGAGCAAAGGTACTGAAGCAAAGGGCTGAACTTGAGATTGGTGAGGAGCTGCGGTGTGCTGGAGACATCTCCTGGCCATGCAATGAACCAGCAGTGCTGGGAAGGATTCCTCTCCACCACGTGAACTTTGGGCTGCCCATGAATCAGACACATCCGTGCACAGAGCACTGCACGTTCTATGAAGCAGATGGGGCAGTTCTACAGTTCAGCCCTTTGCACCTCCATTAAAATCTCTGTGTATTCATCAAGCTGGTAGATCTGCTTTAATTAAAGAAAGATAGCCCTGCAATGCTGTTTTACACAGTAGCAAGACTTCTTCATTGCCTGGGAGGTTGAGATCCCCTTCTGTATTCCCCAGGCTCACAGCGTAACAGGAGCATGATGCACTGAAGACAAAGATCATTATTGCAGCTCAATTAGCAAGCACTCAAAACCCAGTGCTAATAACATCTGACCAAATTACTCAAATAAAGCAAAAGGAACATAAAGTCCTTGCTTGCCAGGGAGAACACAACTATTTCTGCCTGCTAAAAAAGCCAAGGCAAGCAAATGTAACATAATTTGCACTGTTCCCTCTCTCCCCTGATAATCTGCCCTATTCTTGTAGGTTGGGTCATGACAACAGGTCCGCTCGTTACAATAATCTTTTTGACATGTTTGGTAACTGCCTTCCCACACAACACAGCCCGACTTCCTCCTTCCTCTGATCTTACCACGTTTCGCTTTGGCGGTGTGAAGATTAAAGCTTATCCAATTAGCCACCCACGGCCTCCGCCAAGTTAATCACATAAATCTTTCAAACCATCACAGAGCAGTGGAGTGTGTGGATAGCTTTTGATTATAGGAGCAGATTTAACTAATTACGAGGCTTAGCGATGTGCCCAAGTATAAAAGATGATGGGGTTTAAAATCGGGGAGCTATGTCCTTGCCTAACAAGGGAGGGCTTATCTTTCTGAAGGCATTGTTTCCCTGATAATTCTCATAAAACTTCCCCAGTAACTTAGATTAGTCACCCAACGCTTACTTGAGACCAAGGCCACACATCAAGGCTTATGGCTTTAGGAGAGCGATCAGCAAGACTGCATTTTGAACAAAACCAGGTCATATGACAATTAGTTGCATGAGCACTCGAACGTCCCCTTAACGATATGGTTATACAGTAGGTCCCTTTGAAGTGCTCACAGCACCTCGGCTTAGCTGCACAGGTCAACCTCTGTGGTGATGGCCAAAACCAGGGCATTCTCTCACTTACGGTTTAATTGCTCACAGAGGTGGGCGGTGGATTTTGGGAAGCTCTGAGCTGGTAAATGAAACAAAAAGAACTGTTTTAACATATAAAAGCTGTCTCTTGCCCCAAAATGGGAGAAAAATGAGAGATGTAATGTTTGAGAATCCACAGCCCACCTGCACTCCTCAGGAATGAGAGAATTATCACTGTAATTGGTCAGGACTCAGCTCATGCCAAAATCCCACAGTAACGAGGCTGGCAACAACCTTGGGCAGGAAACTTCAAGTTGTCTGAGCAAACTTATGAGGCTAAACATAAAGCATGCAGCTCAGCTTCAGACACTGCCCTCCTTTTGACACTCTTCTCCCCACGATAACGAACATGAAGCACTAATAAGAGGCATGCAGGCACAACCCGAAGCATGTGTCTAAAGCTGTGGGCGCTGACTTACTTTACTGTTGTTTGCTGTTCCTAACAGATCCAAGTGCATACATCTTCCCCAGAACCACGGCCCTGACCTCGGTGAGGTCATTCGAAAATGCTCTACAAGAAGGAAGATGTGACCTGGCCCCTGAGCACACAGCCCTACATTTCGTGTTAGGACTCAACCATGGGGCTCTCGGTGGACAACTTCCTCTTTCCATCAATTTGAGAAGCCTGATTCATAGATCTCTGCACGCTAAGACTCATCACATCTGAAGGTGGAAGACCACAGCTGCAGCAAACAATAATTCCAACAGTAGGAAGGGGTTCTAAAGGCATCTGAACAAAATATTTTTAATCCTAGTTTCCCAAAGGGCATTTACGCCTCCATAAACAACAGCAAGATTCACAAAAACAATTAAATACCTGATCGCTCATTGACTAAAGTCAGGCAGGCACCTGATGCCTACTTGCCATTAGGCAAAATCCCAGTTAGGAATAAGACTTCACCAAATTTTGGAACTGTAGAGGTTGGAAGGGGCCTCAGGAGAAATCACAGTGCAGCCACACTGAAGCAGGTTCTCTACTGCAGGTTGCACAGGAAGGCACGAGCAAACAGCCTGCTGTGCTGTGAGCACATGGTACAGAAAGGAACCCAGACAAAGACATGGCCACCAACTGGTATTGCATGAGAACCAGAACAGAACATAAGGTTTCTCTAAGTGTCAGAAAACATAAAAACTTCACGAAAAAATGGATTATTGAGAATATGGTAAATATGTGCAGTTTTTATTTTCCCAGATCTATCACCATCACCAATGGCCGTCACTGAACGATGAGGGGTGATACTGATGTAGGCCCAGCCTGGTGCCCAAATACACGCAGCCCTGCGCCGTGAGGTCACCGACCAAGGGGCTGTGACAGCAGCGGGAGATGGCTGTGACCTCACTGACCCTCCCTGCAGGAAGCGGGGCGCGGCAGAGCCCAGCGTCACTCGTGCCTGGACTCTGGTTGAGCGCAGCAGCGAGACTCGGAGGCGCAGACGAGACTTTGTTTGGGCCGTGCCGTGGGGCTGCCGGCAGCAGTTCCTGGTGCTCAGCCCACGGCATCGCCAGCGTTCCC
>JAOWBP010004377.1:1755059-1768489 GCA_028571105.1 Tragopan temminckii
GGGTTACGGGGGGGCAGGTTGGGGGCAGGCTGGGGGGCTGTGGCCCTATGGGTGCCTGGCCAGGAGCAGAGCTGTGCACCACGTCCCTGTCTGGGGGCGGGAGCTCAGGGAGAAGAGATACAAGCTTCAGAGCAAGCAAATTCAGGCTGAATAGAGGGATTCACTGCTTATTTATGTCTAATTGCCCAGCTTACTGGAATGAGAGAAGCTTCGTTTCAAAATAAAACCAAATCCTCTTGTACAAAGCAGAGCCGAGAGCAGCCCTGTGGCTTGGCAGCGGGGTCAATAATTGGGCTTTGCAGCTGCCCAGCTTCTTGGGAGATTTGCAGCTGCAGAACTGGTGATGTGGCCTTCACAAACCAGCAGCTGCTCATGCAGGACCTGCTGTGATGAAGGGCTCAGTCCTCAGGGCCGGGTGGATCTCCTGGTAGCAGCAGAAAGCACAGCCCAACCTCTGCAAAGGGCAACCTTGGGTTGCATATGGGATGTGCTGTTGTGGGTGGGAGCCTCTTGGTTTTGTCCTCTTTGTGAAGTCTAAGAGTTTGGGGAAGTGCGAGCAGGAAATCTGCCTGCAGCCCCAGGGTGCTGACAGCCAGCATGCCTTGTGCTTTGTCCCCCTGGCAGGGCACATTGCCTCAGGCCTGATCTGTCACCCTGACAACAAGCACCTTCTGTACCCTCTGGGATGCACCGTGGTTATCCAGGACCTGGCCAGCAAGAAGCAAACCTTCTTGCACGGCCACACCAACAACGTCTCCTGTGTCGTCGTGTCGAGCAGCGGGATCTACGTCGCCTCTGGACAAGTCACCTTCATGGGCTTCAAGGTGGATAACCCTCAATCTTTAATCACGTTATACTGACCAGAAACGTGGAGTTCTCTCTGGGCAGCAACAGTACTTTTTACTTCTTTTACTCTCCCTAGGATCAGGGTAACTAGATTGAGGGATTTCTTAGTCCTGGTCCTTTTTATTGAAAGTGTTGTGGACATGTGGCAGCCTAAATCCCATTAGACGTTAATTAGTAAATACTGTCACATTTAAAGTTGTTAATGGTTTAATTTTTTAATGCTTATTTGAAAAGAGCCTGAGGCAGTGGGAAGGAATCAGTTATTGCAGTGGGAAGGAATCAGTTATTTGCTATTTCAGCGCTTTAAAATCTCAGTCAAATACTCTTCCAAAATTGGTGTCGCATAGTAAACTTTGATTCTGGAATGAATCAGAGCTTCTAAGCCGGTATTTGGAGTAATACTTTGTACAGCACCTAATGTGAAGCATATCCCTATTGCAGTGCACTGGGCTGAAATAAGCTAACCTTCTGCCGGGCTGCTTCTGAGAAATCCCCTTCCTATCAGAGCGCTTCAGCATTTCGCAGCTAATGCTCTGGCTTTGACTTCTGCTTTGGACTGCAGGCAGACATCATTTTGTGGGATTTTCAGAAGAAGGAGTTGCTTGCTCGGCTGTCACTTCATAAGGGTAAAATTGAAGGACTGGCATTCTCTCCAAACGACCTTTATCTCGTGTCACTGGGAGGCCGGGACGATGGCAGGTAAAGGTTTCCCCTTCCTGAGGAACGATTCCTGCCAAGCTGCAGGGCACTGAAGGACGTGCGAAGGGGATGCTCGCTCCTCCTCCTTCTGGCACGCTGATGACGTCTCTGTAGAGCATCCCTTTGAGGGAAGCTGGGTTGGCACACAACACACCAGTGTGTAGGGCAGGAAAAGATGAGGGGAGCGGCTAATTCTGAAGTTGGCTTTGTCACCCAAAGAAATGGTATGACAACTGCATTGTTGTACGGTCCTGAAGAACTACAAGTGGAATAAAAGGCTATTTTAAATTAGATTCTATGTGAGATATGATTTGATTCTTGCTCAGGAGGAGGAATACAACAAATGCACATCCCCACCTCCTTAACAAGAGATGTAAACTGTGATTCCACGTATTTGTGTGAAGGCTTTTCTTGGATAAACTGTCTGCAAGGTGACTTTTAGTGCTTACCTTTCGGGAACAAACTGCAGGAAAACAGTCTTTAGTGCTTATCCTTTTGGGAACAGACTGCAGGAAGAAAAGTTCTTCTTTTTTTCTGCTAAGTTTTTAAGTAGCATTAAAAAAGCAAAGTATTTTAAAGCCCTTCCTTCCTCTGCAGCGTGGTTGTGTGGGATGTCCCAAGAAGAGAAGCTGTCTGTGGGAGCCCTGCCTCGGCTCGGAGCGCAGGCAATGTGACCGTCGTGCAGTGCTCTGCATGCAGAGACGAGATGTTTGTCACTGCTGGAATGTAAGGCTGTATTTACTACAAGAACCCCTGTGAGGAAAAAACCCACAGACCCATCCTTTTTCAGAGCCTTTACTTAAATAGGAGGAATATTAAACATCATTGTGCTCGTGGGTTTGGTTTTTTTTCTTCTCATCTCAACGGGCTCATGAATAACCAGCAGCTTGTCTCTTAAAAGCATTTTTCCTTGTTCTACGCATAAGAGTACGCTTTCAAAGCAGCACACACGGACCAGCATGCTTAATTTCTGTTCTTTATAGTGGGATTTTTGCTCAGAGGGAATCTCTGCAGTCCTTAAAATATTTAGTTCCCAGTGTTTACACAAGAAAAGCAGTCAATGAACAGCTCCAGGCAGTGCCTTATTAATGTAAGGAGAACGATATCCTGTGAATTGCTGGATCTTCTCCTATCCTTGGCAGATGCAATGTGCAATTGGTCTCTGGCCTGTAACACAAGTTGTTACAAAAAGTCACATTTTCCAGGGATTCGAGACAGCCCCCATGTATCTAACCTGGCTTTTAAACCTGCCCAGGTCCTGCAGTTCCCTTTAAATCAGAGAAAGGCTTCGTTGCCCTTGGCTGCAGTTGCACTGATAAGTTCTGGTCTTTGCAGTTGTAACACCTTGTGAAACACAAGGGTGACTGTGTTAGGGTCCTATACTGGTTCTTAGTTGTCAATCAAACTGTGCTCGAAAATAGTTGAAAGTGTCTGGTGCTGCTCATTTCCTGTTCTAAGAAGCAGGGTTCCCACGGTGCATGTCTCTTTGGGGAATTAATATCCAGGTTATTACATGCCTTCCCCATAATTCCAGTATGAATTTTTGCTGAGCCTTTAAGATTTCTGATTTATCTGGAAAAAAAGTTATCATAAGAGACAGGAGAGAAGACAAAGGATTGCTTCTGGCCTCCCTGTTCTTTCTCCTCCTGATCAAAATTTCAGAATAATATAACCTTATAAAGGTTGTTTCATTCTCTAATAATGATTGAGCTGAGATATTTCTGGCATCAATTCCATACACGGATTTGATTTTCCTCTATGCTTTCCTTTAGTGAGACCATTCGAGTATGGGAATTGGATCTACCAAACAGAAAACTCCGACCAACGGAATGCCAGACAGGGCAACTGAGAAGGGTGATCACAAGCCTTAAGGTGAGCATCAGCCAAAATGATTTGGCTGAACTAAGCAGCTCTCTGCCGAGTAGAGAGAGGCTCTGAGCTTTTATTAGTGATGCTAAAAATGCTAATTACAACGACATGATGGCACTGTGGTTGCTACATGTTGGCTCATGGCAGATGGTCTTCCACAGGTTCTTTATCCTGGGAAAAGTCTTTTGAATGCTTCTGAAAGGAAGCAGCATGCACTTTAGTCAGAGGCTCAAGAGAATTCAACTTTTGCTTCAAAGTATTTGGTTGGAAAACATTTCACACAGATCCTTGTGAGCACTGATGTGAGAGCACTGGCTGCGTGCCCTCAGGGTAAATCCTGGCACTGTGCTGAAATAAAGCTATTTATGCAGCACAGAGGTAGGCTTGGGACAGGAGCCTCAGTATCTGGACCACAATCTCTTTTTTCACTCTTCCTCATAGATAGCAGATGATGATAACTATTTTTACGTTGGTACATCCACTGGTGATGTCCTGAAAGTGAACACGAGGAACAAGCTGATGACTGATTTTGGGCCTCAAAAGAAGTTTTCGCTGGTGAGTAGAAGCTCTGTCACTTGAACCATTTTCCTTACCCTCCTCTTTATTAGTGACTGAAATTAGGACAACCTCCAGGAGAACCATTAAGAAGCTGATGCACAAGCACACATCCTTCACAGAGGATGAGTGAAATGGGAGTCAGCGTGGGTGTGTGTGACACAGTGGCTATTCAGGTGAAGGGACCACTGTGAGCTGCTGAAAAAAACCAGATTGGGAGCACAGCTGCAGAGGAGCAAGGACCGGAGTAAAGGCAAACTGAAGAGAGAAAAGCTGAGGGGAGAGAATAGCCTCTGTCCTGTTTGTGTACTCACAAGTAAAGCATGTCTCATTTTTGTTAAGCCTAAAGATACGGCTTGGTATCAGTTACCTGCACTAACTTCAGAGATGGAAATCTGCGTGGCACAGCTAAGAGCTCCAGTCTGTCAGCGACTTGGGTAAAGATTTATAAGGCAGAGTCTCTTCTGTAGCCTTCGAGTTCCAGCTCCCAGTGCTCTCATTGACCCTGCTTTAGGCAGGAGGGGCTGGGCTGGATCGGGGCTCCTGAGGTTCCTCCCATCCCTGCTGGTCTGTGGGTTCTCCTGAGGCCTTGTCTCCATCGTGACGCTTTGTTGATAACCATTCATCTTAATTTAAACACTTAATTTAAAGCAATGAGGCTAACACGCACCAGGCTTGCCATACTGAGTGCTAACATCGCAACTCAGTTTGAATAGTTAGGTTTGATAGGTCCTATCAGGTTTTGCTGGAGTTTCTGTGGTGCTACTGAGAAATTAAAGTATAAAAACTGCTTATTTTTGGCTCCTGTTTTGCGAGGTTTGGTCTTTACCCTTTTCCCATAGTACTTGACATTAGGTGGCTGTCTGTGCTTACAGGCAGGGCTCCAATTGACGTTATTTGCAGATTTCAGTGTTCCATACTTTTGAAAGTCAGTCCCCAGAGTCTGTGTTGGCACCTGTGGAATACACAATTAGGTTCTGCTTGGAAAAATCTATTGAAATGACTTGCTCAGCATTGCAAAGAGTTCTGGCAGAGGCTGCTATCTAGAATTCAGTTCTTCTGGACCACATTAAGGTTTCTCAGCTAAAACATGATCTGTGCTCCTTCCTTGTTCACTGCTATTATCTGTGTTCTCCCATCACGTTATTACATTATTATTATTATTATTATTATTATTATACCTCCTATGACCAATCTCTGTAGTAGCTTCAGCTTCCCCACTCACGAGGCAGAGGTCTTACTGAAAACAGCACTGGAGATAATACAATTAAAGAGTTTATCATAGTGCTTATGCACAGTTGGGACAAAAATGAAAAGACTGTGCAGTGTACATTGGCACTACTGCTTCTTGAATTCTGAGAGCTCAGCCTCCTAACCTCAAGGTCCCTTCAACAAAGTTTCTTTGTTTGCCTGCAGTTGGGACTTGCAGATCCCTGTGTAATGATCCACAGACAGGAATGTCTTCTGGAGGAGGAGCTTTTGGCCTTTTGTTGGCAGGGAGCTGTAATGAGAAACAATTGGCAACAGCTAGAACGCTTGCTCTTGATTTCTCTTTATTGGTTGCTGTATTTGTGGCTTTTTGGTGGAGGGAATGATACAGAAGGAATTCAAACACTTTCCTGAAACGTTTTCTTTCACAAGGCTGAATGTATTTTATGATTCTATTAAAAACCATGAAAATCAGTGAGCAGTGGGAGAAGCGATAGAGATGGAAGTGCTGAATGCACTGCTAGAGAAATTGTCCTAGAGGGAAGCAGACCTTTTGGGGGGTAAGCACGAGTCTGACAAAAAGTTTGAGAAAAAATAATCGGTAATTCCCAAATTACTTGTGATTTGTAACGCACATTAGAGCTCTTGTGGATACATCTGTGCAGTCTGCTGTTACAACAGTCCTCCAGCAGTCATCCTGCAGTGTTTTGCATCCACGGCGTTCCCACGTCCTGGCCGAGGTCCTGATGATTGAATATCCCTTCCCTTTTTAAATGCTGGCGTGATTTCAGTCCCATATCTAGTATTACACGTACAGCCTGGAGCACCTGGCTACAGCCACACAGCGTTCTGAACTCCCTTGCCTTCTGGAGTGGGGGAAGAGTGCCAAATGCCTTTGAAACAAACCCTCACAGCAGATATACCTGTGAGACCATCACTGAAGAAGCAATCAGCTGGGGTTGTTAGCAGGAGGCTGTGCAGTTTGGAAGCTGAAGGACAGCCCAGGGCCTCTTAGTGAAAAGCAGAGGCTCGAGGCCAGACCATATCCCCATCCATATTAAGAAGAGCTTTGGAGTATCGCTAGCTTCAGCTGGCATTGCTTGTAATAGTGAAAAGCTGAAGAAAAACAAGACCTTTCAACATGCAAGAGGCTGACGGGATGCTAGGGAGAAGGTAAAATCCCACAGCGGATGTCACAGCTGTCAGCCAGCCCCGTGGGTGAGACCTGAGCTACCAGGCAATAACCCAGCTGACATTTTTTTACTTTTGTGGTAGGTAGTGGCAGCTAGGTGAGAGAAACCGTGTGTGTTTTGGCAGGGGGAGAGGCAGGAAGACATTCACGTTGCAGGGCTATTTGTTGTTTCCATCCAGCATCCTCCTCTACCACGTTGCTCAAAACGATGCTGTGTGTTTGGACACTTCTGCTCGTAGGCTCTTCTGCCAGGTGCTCATTTCCTTTCTGCTCTCTTCCATGACTCTTACCATTGCAGTGTCTAAAATGGGAAATTCATCAGGATCCCAGTGCAAAATAGAGTTGTATCCGTCAGTGAGTGTGCATTTTTATCTCCAGCTGCTCTCAGACCCACCCTCATACTTCCAGTTCTCCCTTCCTGGCTGCGTACCACGATCTCCCCTTGTACCCACCCAGTGCACATCCCTGCACACAAATTGTATGTTGTCACTATGCTGTCAGCAAGCCTTCTCGGTACACAAATCAGCTCTAATGTTTTATGACAGAAATTTCCAATTGTAGCACAGCCTTCAACATCAGAAGAGTATTTTTGCAGGTATTTTTTCAAGTAGAAAACGCAGCATTTATCAAAACAAAAGTGTTCTCAACCTTGTTTTCACAAAATTTCGTACATCATATTGCTAAACCCAGGAGCAGTGACGGCTTTTTTTTCTGCAGAGCTGTGTGTATTCCATGAGATGTACCTTTATCTGTGGCATGCAGTACTTCTGGCACCAAAAATTCGGAGCTCCCTGCCTCCCTCCTTTGGAACCACCCTCGTTGCTTTGTTGCAGTTCCCCCTCAAAAGCTGCATGTATGTGGACATCCCTGCAAGCCTTGGCAGCAGTGTCACCAGGGAACTACAAGACAGTGGCATACCCTGAAACTCCATCCTGGAGTAACCCCACGATGAGCATGCCTTTAAAGAGGGAGTTTAGCTGCTGCCCGGGTGAGGGGGAGGTGTTTATTGAAAACAACTTTGGTCAATCTTAGAGGAACGTTGCCTTTAGATCTGTAAGAACGTGTTTACTGTTTAGACGTGATCTGAAGTTGTCTTTGTTTCTGTTTCGAAGAGGAGTGGCACGTTTGAAGCAACTTGTTTCACATCTCAATGGAATTCAGTGCATTATTGTCACGTCTGTAAATAGAGTTTTACCATTTATTCCCACTGCAGGCTTGAGGAGCTGTAGGGTAACCACTCAGATACAGAGTGAGATGTAGGACTGCCAATGAATTTTCAGTAATAGTTGAATATTTTGCATTGTAAGCAAAATATTTTAACAAGGTGCACTGGATTTCACAGAGCATCCGAGAACTCTGCAAGAGATCAGAGTGGGACAAAGAGCAGGAATCCCTGCGGGGAGGGAGCACACAGGCTGCGTTTGTGCTCCTATCTGTATTTATCATCACACTTCAAAGCAGTGGTTGCTTTTTGTAAAAGGTAAATAATGAATGGCGATATTTTTAACCTACGTTACCCTCTGCATTTCACCTACAAAAGGACTGTCAGTATTATAAAACAGAGTTCTCGCTGCACCATTAATGCGAACTGCATGAGTAACGAGAGCAACTCCCAGAGCTGTGTACTTGTGGGGATCCCAAGAGCAGCCTGAAGAAGGAAGAAGCACAGTTACTAAACCCAGCCTGAAATCAAACTCTGTTTCTGAGAGCTTCACAACGAATCCTGCTCACTTTCAGGTGTTCCTTTTTTTTCTTGATGATACCTGCTTCCCTCCCATGTTAGAAGAACCAAAGAGAATACCTGCTCAGTCTCAAAGTGGCATTGGCAGTGCTGTAAGAACCCTAATTAGCAACAAGCAGAAGGCAGTAATCAGGTCAACTATGGACTCACGGGTGTGATTTTCAAGGCTGCCAGCAGCCGTAGTGCTAAACCCTCAGGGCACACGTAGGGGAGAGCAGTCTGTAACAGCAAATACTGCAGAACGGTGAATCCAAAGACCCTGAGATAACAGGGGTTTGTAAAACACTGCCGATGCCTGGTCAGAAATTTTGCAAAGCAGTGTTTAGAAACAGCTCTGCTTGTGGATCGTATTTTTAATTAAAAACACTCCCTTTGTTCTCGTGCTTAAGCAAAGAATGTTTGCATGAAACCTGGCTCCCTGCCTGGCAGCGATGTGGGAGCACAGCATCCAGTGCCTCCCAGCGATGGCCGTGACAGCAGTGGGCTGCTGCTGCTGGAGGCAGGCTCACAAATAATTGCAGTGAGTGTAAATTATAAATCGGGATTGGGTTTATGCCAGTTGGTTGGGATTTTGTTCCCTGTCATCCACATGGGGTTGATCCCAAGGTTGCTCAGTCCCTAACCTGCAGTGCAGGCACAGGATTGATGGAACCCAGGCAGAAACAAACAAGAAGCCTTGGTGATATTATGGAGGATAAGGAATTCATCTATTCTAGGCAGCTATCTACACATAGGTGTGTATTTTTTTTCTTTCCACCAAAAAATAGAAGCAAGAAAACATCACTTGCTTCTGCTTGTTTGGGAAACAGAACCAAAGTAATTTCTCCACGTTGAGCAGTCTTTCTCTGCAGCTTCTGCAGCATCTTTTCTAATAGCATTGATCTCTAAATAGCTCAAATGTCACTTCTGTTTTCTTCTGCCTTGATTTCTTTCTCACGTTCCTTAGAGCTTCATTCCTTTCCACGGAGAAAACAGACACTTTCTGGCTTTCATTCTTTTAAACACCTGGCTGAAATACACCAGGGATGGGCCAGATTAATGACTGAAGGGAACAGAAGTGCTGGGTGCTACTGCTTAGATTTCAAATGCTGGCTCCTGTGTATGTTCAAAGTTCAGAGATCAAGTACATGGCAACGATTCCTTCCTAAAGTACAAATGCATCATTATTCTGATTTACTTGTCAGTTCTGCTTTGAGAATCCACATCTTTTTGCTGTGACAACACAAAGCACTGGGATTCTTTGTCCAGAAGAAACCTCACCACTCAGAAGTTGTGTTTGCAGAGCTCTATGAGCTTGGACTTAAAGGAAAACACCCTAACGCTGTGAAATTGCATCCTGTATGTGTTGCTTTGCAATAGAACTTAAGTTTCAGAGCAAGTTTTTGTGGCATAAGGCTCCTTTGTTTTCTTTCCTTTTTTTTTTTCCTCCCTACCTCCCCCAGAATGTTTTGCTGAGCGAGAACAACAAGGTCTGACCCCAGAGAAAAGTGCTCTCACCCCTTTTGCAGCCAGTTTTCGACTGTCAGAAATGGTCAGTAATGGATCTGTTGTCTGTGTATGGAAGACCAACACTACTTGAGGAGGAGCAAAACAGCAGCAGGCTGACTTAGTGAGCCTGGAAACGTTGTGGCAGGACTGGGGATTGATTTCCTTCCGACTGTAGTGTGGTACTTCAGCTGCTGGAAAAGCAATTCTGCTTTTCCTAATGGCTGACCCCCTGTTGATTTACTCATCTTAGCTAATAGCAGAAGCCTGTGTTGATGGGCTGACTGATTTCCAGAGCCTCTCTGCCACAAGTGTGTTTTATTAGTGGTGTGTGTGAGGTGGCATGGGATGCTTCAGACAGCAAGAGAGGCCTAGAATGCAGGGGATGCATCCTAAGAGCAGCTTTGCCAAAGGGTGCTTAGGCTGAGTTTCATCTTCTGTTGTTTTCATCCTTCTGTTCTTTATCTATAAAGAACCAGTGGAAGGCAAAGTGGAGGTACTGATATAAAATGTGTATATTGCTTGTTGGAGCCAGGTAAGGATGTGTAAGTTCCTATGTGGTCCCAGCTGCACGGAGGGCTTTGTTCTGATGCTGTTTACCTTAAACTCTCCCACTGTAGATGTTCATATATACCTGTAATTAATAACTCTTTTCTTCCCGTTCCCTCCAGAGAACCACTTCTTAGCCTAAGTCAGTCACAGAGTACTGATAAAGCCATATGTGAGTGATGTGGACACCGCCATGGGGAGCATCATTAAGACTTCATTCAGCGTGGCTGTGCTTGCAACTGCTTCCATCCAGTTGTGTTTTAATCCCCTTCTCTCCTAGGGAGTCACGGCATTGCTTTTGTTGAAGACAGGAGACGTAATAGTTGGCACTGGAGGAGGGACTGTAGCGCTCTGTAAAGGCTCAAACTACAAAGTGATGAAGTGAGTCTGCAGATGGGGGGATCAGAGGGTGGAGATGATGGCTCCCCAAAGGGTCGTGCGCTAAGGACCTGTCCTTCCTATGGAATGGCACAGTCCAAATAAGCCTCAGGTTTTTTTTCAATCCTACAGACAAAATAGGTGTTCTTAAACTAGATGTTATGTTTGTAGCATAAGGAATTTGAAGCAAACTGGAAATTTCTGGGTGCTTCTGCATAAGATCGCCCTACTCGTAGTTCATTTTAAATGACCATTGTCTCCTTGTAGGCATTAGGAGTCAGATCCTGAACTGATGTAAAGTGGGACAGGTCTGTTGAAGTCAGTAAAACCAAGTTCCCTTACACCACCTGAGGAAGATGAGTATTTGCCATTTAAATGTGTTTGCTGGAGAAAGTGCTCTCACTGATTTCACAGGCCTGTCTTAAAGCGCTGGAGTGCTCGCAGGGCTTTCTTCTGCGTATGAAATAGCTGCAGGCTTCCCTTTTCAGTGGGTGATTTGAAAATCAGGCTTGCAGCTAGGCACTTTGCATTCTTTGAATAGCCAACTTCAGCACGCAGCTCAGAAAAAGCTAAGCTTTGTACAAATGTAACCATTCCCAGGAGTTCTAAGCTGAACGGAAATGTTGTTCAACGCGGGATATTTAAAGTGCACTTCAGCAAAAATAAATTCTGCTTTCTCTTACCAGGAATATTCAAGTTCAAGGTGGTGTCACTTCCCTGACACGCAGAGGTCAGGGCCACCAGTTCTTTGTGGGGACAAACGCGTGCCAGATCTATCGGGTCAACTACACGGCGTTTAAAGAGGAGCTGATCACCACCTGCCACAGCGAGGCTGTTCACGACATCGTGTTTCCTTCGTGAGTACGGCTGGCTGGGATGCTTTGGGCTGCCAAGGGAGCTGCAAGTAAGGTCAGGAGTCAAGTAAGGTCAGGAGTCGGTTGTTTCCTTCCCAAACAGGGAACGGCAGCTTGATCCCAAAGAGAATGTTGATTTGGGGCATGGTGTTGTTGCGTTGCTTCTTGACGCAGCACAGATGATCAGAGCTCATCAAGGTGTAACACAGCATGCAGGAAAAGTGCAAAATGCCCTCCTCCCTTGTCACCAGCCTGAAAAACCCACTTACTTCTAATTTAATGAGTCAATCATTTGGCGCTTTAGGGTAATGTGATGCTAATGCTCCCAACTGGCACATCTGTGTCACAGAGATATTTGGATGAGCAGGCTTTAGTGATGAGTGTGAGGATACAGTTCCGTATCTTTACATGCCTGTTTTAAACATCTTATTTGCTGACTGCTCTCGAGCAGTGCATGTCACTGAGCGGGAAATACAGGCTTAATTTCCCTGTTCTGGTGTATTTCAGGACACCCAAATTGCTGATGTTGTTCTGCTTTGTAAAGCACCTGCACAAGCTTGGCCTGAAAGAGGCTGCACTTTTGCTGGGCCGATTTTCCCTGTCCTGGTTTGTCTTGCTGATGATTTTGAACAAAAGCATACGGTGCTCTCTACATTTCACTCTCTGTCATATCCAGAGGATGTGTGCTTTGGTCGTCTGTGTGCATAATTGATGTATTGCTTTATGCCAGATAGAGTTAATCTCATCCTGCAGAAAGCAGTGGTGGTGGCATAAAACCATGCCCAAATGTCTCCTTTTGTTTGTTGCTTATTTTAAGAGCTCATTCCAAAGAATTCAGTCCCACAGTTTTTGAAACGTTGCAGGTCTCTTTTATTCAAACATACATACCAACTGTACTATGAAAGGTTTTTACCGTTTCCCCTATTGCCTTCAGCAGTGTTAAATAGGAATCACCCAGTAAGCAAGATAAAAAATGACATCTTTACAATGTGAGGCTGCTGTTGGTTGTTGATGTCAAACCTGGGCAGTCAGCACCTCTACCCCCACTTTTCTCTCTACTGTATACAACACTTCAAGTTTTGTAGAGATTCCATCTGGGAAATCGGCATCCCAACTTCACTAAAGCAGGGAGACTTCTTCTTGCTCCATTTGAAATTCACTGTACACAAGTGCCAAACCAGGGGAAATCTCTGTGATAAAGGTCTTTCCCTATTGTGGCCCTATTGTGTTGATTACAGCTGAACATCAGCAGCAGCCGAGCTTTAAGGGATGAGTTAAGATCTGATGCAGAAGCTGTGTTCTCCTCTCATTAGCTCTTCTCTCTGACCACCCCAGTGGGACTTCGGACTTGTTTGCAACCTGCTCCAAAGATGACATTCGGGTATGGCACACCCCAGAGAACAGGGAGCTCCTCCGAATCGTCATCCCCAACATGACCTGCTACGCCATAGAGTTCATGGGGGATGGCAAGAGCATCATTTCAGGTAACGGGCAGTCCCAGCCAATGGGTGAGTCCAGTCTGTAAGTGTTACCTAGTGTAATAACCGTCATCAGTATGAGAATGAAGAAAGGCATAAGCTGGGAGCTGTTGCAGGTGATTGCTGTGACCCACAGGTCTCTTTACTTGCTGCTGGCCCAATGGATGTTGCTCACGGAGCACCAATCCTGGCGCCGTAGTTGCAGGGTTATGGGGAAGGTGAGGTTCCTTGCTTGAGATGTGATCTCCAGCAACTCAGAACTCCGCTGGGTCTTATTCAACAGACCTAATTCTAAAATGTTAACACTGATGTAGGGAGCAGATTAATCTATAATGTATGTGGAGCAACTTTGGCATAAATTTGGTGCCCGTTGCCATGTGCAAGTTGTCTACACAGGAACTGCTGCAGTTCTAGAGTAGCAGTGCTGCCCCTCTGCTATTACCAAACCAGTTTGAATCACAGAGTCATGGAACAGCCTGGGTTGAAATGAACCACAATGATCATCTGGTTTCAACCCCCTGCTACGTGCAGGGTCGCCAACCAGCAGACCAGGCTGCCCAGAGCCACATCCAGCC
>JAOWBP010004377.1:1828090-1840069 GCA_028571105.1 Tragopan temminckii
TTCTCGTTAGAGTTTGTATAGACTGACTAGAGTTTATAAGCTAAAGAAGTACGGGCTGGATAAATAGACAGCGAGGTGGACAGAAAGCTGGCTGAACAGCCAGAACTGGAGGGTAATCAAGTAAGGTCTGCACCGGGGTTGTGGCAAGCTCCACTACCAATACAGGCTGGGGGATGTGAGGATGGAGCACAGCCCTGCAGAACAAGTCCTGGGGATACTGGTGGATGGCAAGCTGGGCATGAACCAGCAATGTGTCCTCGCAGCCCAGAAAGCCAACTATATCCTGGGATGCATTCAAAGCAGCGTGGTTAGCAGGGCAAGGGAGGGGATCTGCCCCTCTGCTTTGTGCTGTGAAACCTCACCTGGAGTAGTGTGTCCAGATGTGGAATCCTCAGTACAGGAGAGACATGGAGCTGCTGGAGAACAACCAGAGGAGGGCCATGAAAATGGTCCCAGCGACAGAGCATGTCTCTTATGGGGGTCTTGCTGCCTGCTGCCATCCAGGGGAACCTGGCCAGGCTAGAGCAACGGGCTGGAGGAACCTTATGGAGTTCAGCACGGAGAAGTGCTGCTGGGACGTGGTCCTGGGCCCCTGATGGGGTGTCCCTGCTGGATCAGGGCTGGGAGCAGCCAGCCCCAGGGATACCTCCAGCCTCAGCCGTGCTGTGGTGGAGCTGCCATCAGTGCTGCACAGGAACAGCGACGGCAGTCCAGGGAAAACACTTGGATCTTATTATCAGACCTTTCTTTCTGTACTTCCTGGTATTACAGAACAGTTCCACCAGCCATGTGCTGGTAGCAAGGCGCAAGAGAAATCCAAAGCGTGTGGCACCGCCTCGGGAACGAGAAAATAATGGCTGCATTTACACCGAGCTGAACTGGTGGCTTTGCATTCCTTTCTTTCTGGGGGTAAAACCAGTGTTCACGGTTTCCATTAGTCCAGGCCCTGATAAGGTTGTCTGACCCTGGGCATTGGGGCCAGCGTGCTGGAAACGTTATTTAGGGCTGCAGCTGGACGGAACGGCCACGCCGCGCCGCGCCCTAACAACGCACGGCCACAGACGGGCGCTGAACAGACCCCGCCCCTCCCCCACGGCCTCCCTCTGACGTCAGAGCCGCGCCCCAGTGCGCAGGCGCGGCGCTGCGACTCTCGCGAGATTGGCCGCTGTGGTGACGTGGCGCGGCCGGAAGTGGTGCTGGGGCCGGAAGTGGTGCTGAGGCCATGCTGCGGCAGGTGAGGGCCGGGGGCTTTGGGGGAGCTCGGTATGGACGTGGGGCTGCGCGGGATTCCTGTGGGCCCGGCCGTGGGGCTGCGGGGGGCTCGCTGCGGCTCGGGTGTTGCGCTCTGTGGGTGCTTGGTGGCTGCTGTGGACTCTGTGTACAGGGTGGAGTGCAGAGGCTGAGCTGGCTCCTGGCTTAGGGGAGCACGCTCGAGGCGAGCAGGCCTCGCCGCTCCTCCTGCCTCTCTTCAGCACGGAGGCGCTGCCTGAATTAGCAGCCGTAGTAAAATCTGTTGCCTGTGTCTTTTCCTTATAGCGTTTTCTTCGTGCTGCGTGTGTTTAAATCTCACGGCGCCCAGTACTTCAGTGTAATCAGAGGTGACCCCGGTTGAAGTCGAAAAGCGATTCTCTTTGTCTTGTAACTCTGCGTTTGTTCCTCTCGTTAGGGCAGCAGTGATGACATTGAGGATGTCTCTCTGTTTGATGCCGATGATGAAGTATCCAGGAGATCAAAAAAGTCAAAAATAAGGTCAGCGACCTGGAGAGAGTTTATAGATGAGTTCTGTGCAGAAGTATGAAGAAGGAGGGACTGTCCTGTTCTGTTGTTCTGTTGCTGGACACCGACAAAATGACCCTGGCCCCATTTTCTTGGCTGCTGTATTCAGTTGGAATACGTAACAGCAAATATCTTTGTTTTGTTAGAAAGAATACAGAGTAACTTCTGCTTAGCTGAGAGAGGCAGTTCCAGAAGCTCAGCTGGAATCCATGTATCTGTGCCTTTGTGCTTCTGAGTGTCCCCAGGTTAAATGTGCATTACTGACAAAGTGTCTCTGAGCTCTCTGTAACAGGAGGCTCTCACTGTGCTGAGTGCTGCTTTCCGGGCTGGTCTGTTATCTTTTTGCCAGTCTCTGTTTCCTAGTGTGAGTGGCACTGTCCTGCTGCCTGCCACGTCCTGCTGTGGTCGCACCAGTGTTAGGCAGAAGCACCAGCACTTCTGCATAAGGTTTGCTAATCCTGAAAGAAAGTACATGGAGGTGAGCTCACATTCATTGATTTAATAGGGAGGTACTCATGTTACTGGCAGCAGCTGGCTGATCAGTGTTTGCCAAGCCCTCAGTACCAGCAGTGGCCAGCCAGTATCGTGTCTGCCCCGGGATTTCCCTGGCACATACATGTAGCAGCAAGCTGGCAAGATGTCTGCTGTGACCCCTTAGTACTGTGCTCCTATGTATAACAACCACAGACCATAAAGCATCAAATATTAGGGTAAGCAATCATTCATAGAAAGCAAGGAGAATAATTTACAGCTACAGAACATTTTCTCACTAATAAGCTTTTTCTAGCTATATGCAGAAGCTAGAAGTGGTATACTTGCATTCCCAAGCTAACATGAGCCCTTTCCTGTGGGGCAGTCATTTGTTCAGGCCATGATCTGTATTTTCCCACACAGCTGGTAGTCTAAAATCCTGGTGGTGTGGTGATGTTGGCTCTACTGTACATTTCTGAACGGGGCACTGCAAGTCAGGAAGGAGGCATGTCTGTTGTGCGTGCAGCTCTATTTGCTGTTTCTTGTCAGAACCGTTTTCAAATTTACCTAAAAAAAATTGGCTTATGTTGAACATGAGGTTAAATAAATAAATACCTGGCTCCTTCATCCCTAGATTGTCACTGTGTTTGGGTTATGTTTGTGAGTGGAACATTTTCTTCTTAAGATGAGCTCCCAGTGAGTTTTTTTTACCCAAGTTTTCAGCAATAATAACACACTGGTCTCACATAATAATGCTGATCCTTATTCTTGGTGGGAGAGGATCACTTTGCAATGTTGTTTCTCTGAAATTGCTTCAGTCCTGTCTGAAAGAACTGTGACTGTGCTGTACTTCATTCCAGGCATCCAGTGGCATCATTTTTCCACCTGTTCTTCCGAGTCAGTGCGATAGTTGTCTATCTGCTCTGTGAGCTCTTAACTAGCAGCTTTATTGCCTGCATGGTGACAATTATCCTTCTCTTGTCGTGTGACTTTTGGGCTGTAAAGGTAAGTTCCTCTCATGCTTTTTGTTATCTTGTCTAACTATATAAGAATAATTGAATAGAGTGATATTCATCCCACGAAAAAGTACCTTCTTTGTGCCTTTCCAACAAAATGACACCTGAGATACACTCAAGTATTGCAGTTCATTAGGAAACTACACTGTGTAGCTGATAAGCTGCTTTCTTTTTGAAAATCAAATGGAGATCATATAGCAGACTTATTCTTTTTAAGGCAGCACAGGCTTCATTTTTAGAAAGGTCACTTCTGAGTCACCAGGAGTATACGTCATTTATGTTAGTACAGCAATTTGTTATTGTACTGGGTGTATCAGAAAATGGGTCTGGACATGAGAGCCTTGTGATTTTGTTTGCCCACATGTGAAGCAAATGAGCAACATTGCAAATAGCAACCCAAACAGCCAAGCTTTGGCAGAATCAAGAGCAGTGGAATATGAGATCTTTACAGGGTGTGATGCCTCTTGTTCTAAAATACAGCTAGCATTGTTAACTTGTGCAGCCACTGAGAGCAGATTGCTGTGAAACCAGCAGCTGCCAATGTAAGAGAGGGAATTTGCTGCCTGGAGAACTTAAAGCTTCTCACAGAGCTAACAGCAGTAAAATCTGGGGCTGAAAAATCATAATTTTTTGTGGGTGCAGTGTTGAGATGGAGTATTCCCGAGGATTCGTTTGGCTAATGGTTTCTCTTAGTAGCAAATTGAAACCTCTGTGCTTTCTGTCTGTTTCAGAATGTCACAGGGCGACTGATGGTTGGCCTCCGCTGGTGGAATCAGGTGGATGATGATGGTAGAAGTCACTGGAAATTTGAATCTAGAAAGGTAAGTCTTCCTTTAGTTGTTTCAGGTTTATCAACCCCCTGTTAATTAACAGTTATGCTTGTGATGGTGAATTACGCAGTTTAGATGCTTCCAGCCACAGAGCTGTAACCACTTGCTTGTTTCATGGTGGTACTGAATGGAGAACATCATCTTTTACATTTTTGCTTTATTTAAAAGCCAGATCAACACTTGAGAAAAATGTTTATGTGAGTAACTTCATTTTCACTTAAAATGTTGGAAAAGTTCCCATGTCTTGTCAATAACATTGAAATTTTCTGGTGTGAGCACAGAACAGCTGACGTATCTTTTACCTTCCATGGAAGATCATTGGAGCTAGGAAAAAAAATCCAGCATTGCTCATAGCGTTACTGCTCCCTTGTGCTCATTATGCCTGCTGCTGTGTGTCTAATATCCCTTCTGTTGGCATTTCATGTCCTGTCAATTACCCTTTTTATCCCAGCCTGTAATCTCTGTGTGTGTGGAGGTAACAGCACTTCTGGTGCACAGATGTGGATTGAGGTAAAAGTCATTTCCTGTGCTCACATTGGAAATCTACAGTGGTGCAGAGTCTGGAACCCAAAACTTTCTCCAGATGAATTTGTGCCCTTGCAGACGCATTCTTTCTCAAAACTGTGCTTGTTGGAAAAGCTAGAATATGTTAGGGAGAGGATAAAAAGTAAACTGCTGGTAATACATTAAATTGAGCCATGAGTTCACTCGGTTCAGATCTTTTAACTGTTTGTAGGAAGAATGAGTGATTGCTTGAGATCTTCTCAATAAAGAAAATCAGTAGTGCAGTGTGAGTTATATCTGTGTAGAAATTGCCTGACTTGATGACTGTAAGAATCAATATTTAGTTCTGGCAGCGCTCAGTGAAATTCTGGTTGTCTATACAGTGATGTTAAGGTAGAAGATGTTACCTGTTTGGGTGATTCTGTGCACTGAATCTGAACCATGTAGCACATGTAACATTTCTCAAACTTACTGAGGCTTTTTTGCCCCAAATATTCCCAGACAATTTGTTGCTACTTCCCCCCAAATGGAAACGTCTTTTGTCACAAGTTATGGAAGCTGGTCTCCAAAGCATCCAGTACTGCTGTGTGGGGACAAAAGCCAGGAGATTTGTAGGTTCTGGGCTGTTTGTAGTGATGGTGAGATCTGTTAATCTCCATTTACTCTGTGTTTCTAGGTATCAACACAAGGGCATAAAACCTCCTCAGAATCAGAGTCCCGAATTTTCTGGTTAGGTCTGATTACCTGCCCTATCATCTGGGTGATATTTGCCTTCAGTGCTCTGTTTTCTTTCAAAGTGAAATGGCTGGTGAGTTGTCTCCCTCCACTCAGTAATGGACTTTGTTACCAGTAAGGTGATGCAAATCAGTGACAGTATTTTCTTGTGTCTTAGGCGGTAGTTATGATGGGAGTGGTTC
This sequence comes from Tragopan temminckii, assembly GCA_028571105.1. Classification (NCBI taxonomy): domain Eukaryota; kingdom Metazoa; phylum Chordata; class Aves; order Galliformes; family Phasianidae; genus Tragopan; species Tragopan temminckii. Next base: position 1,833,605 of record JAOWBP010004377.1, read on the forward strand.
TACAGGGAGCCAACCTTTATGGTTACATCAGATGCAAAGTTGGCAGTAGGAAGAACTTGACAAGCATGGCAACCAGCTACCTTGGAAAGCAGTTCTTGCGGCAGGTAAGATATTGGGGTTTTGAAGTCCTCTAGTTGTGTTTGCTGTTGTCTATACGCTTCCTTCCTACCTGACCCATGAGAAGAAAGATTGAAAAAGGTGTTATTTGGAGTTCTTTAGTGGGACACTTCACACATTGCTTGTGAATTTGGCACCCTCCCCAATCCTGCTTGTGAAGTCACAGATTAGCATGCTAATTGTGGTCCAAATGGAACTCCATGTCAACATCATGAGCTTGTGTTATTTACTAGTGTCATGGACTAGTGTCATAGAAGATACTGGAGTATGGCTGGTCTATTAGGAACATAAGTGGAAAACAGTGACCGAATGAAAGGATTTTTGATGAATTTTACTGCTTTTGGATAACGCGTTGCTAAATTACTCCTTGTATTGCAATACTTCCCCTTCTGGTTGTGCTAGCCACAAAAACATGCGCCTGGAGGCACGATTGGTCATTGTGCTTCTGTGCACAGGTGCACTGTGTGTATTCCAAGCTGAAAGGTCTATCATTGCCTTTTATATTCTTCCTCACCTCCAACCAACTCCTCTCATCAGGGCCTTCTCTGCCTTCTGTAGCTCCCTGCAGCATTAGGCACCACTGGGCACTGTTCAACTTCTAGGCTGTCGTTTAACAACTTCTTGTCCCAGGTTTCCTAACTGGCTCCTTGTTGCACACGTGTGGCTGGGAGCAGGTGGGTTCGCTGCCACAGCTTCCCAAGTGTTTATTGGACTTGTTGCCATCAGTGTGATAAGAAGCTTAAATATTGACAGCACAGCCTGTGTTAGGTTTGTGTTCATTGGTAGCTTCTGAGCGCTAACCAAATGCCCAGAACAGTCTCAGTCTCTGGAAGAACATGAAAGTGTTGCTCCAGAATCATGGCAGTGAGTCACACAGCTCTCCTGTGATGTACTTTATTTTTTTTCTTTGCCTGTTGCAGACTGTGGCTAAAGAGGACCAGACAGCATCCTGAGCACGGTAGAAGCCTCAAGCTGGATTGGATTCGCAGTAGTGAAGCACAGAGAATGTTGCTCTGACCATGAGATTTGGGAGCTGCTTAAATGAGGTGTGAATTAAAAGAAGTAAATACATTGTGCAAGACTTCCAGTTAACACTCCTAGCAGTTAATATTCAGTTTTCCACTATAGCTGTTTGTGTTCAAGTCCTTTCTTAGTTTGATTAATTAGAACTATATTGCCTGAACTTTGAATCAGAAGACATCCTAGGTAGTGCTCTGATGCAGGTTTAATACTCACTGGATGTGTTAAGAGAAAAACGCCAGGTAACCTTCTAAAAACCATGCACACACAGGGCCTTCTGTTCTCCAAGAACCATCCCCACCTCCTCCAGCAGTTGGTACCTCAGGTAGATTTCAGTTGTGGGCTTAGCTGTGTTTTGTTCCTGGAGGTCTATTATGAAGTTTAGATAGCTCTCTTTTGGCTCTGCATCTCTCTCATTCTGTGATTTGAATGGCACTGAGGTTGTTGCAGTGAAGGAAGTCTGAAGGAAGCATTGCCGTTGGCTGTAGGAGGATTTCTGAAGTCAAGTGGAAACTGCAGCAAGTGAATGCTGAGCAGCTCCAGCCTTATTTTTCTTAACTGTTGTTGGAGGTCTCAGTAACATCTAACCACGACTTTGATTAAATCTGAGTTTGTGGAAAACCCCTCTTTTTCCTGCAGGCCTGTGTCTATACGAAGAGCACAACTGGACTAAAAATAGGTTGCAAGGAAAGCTGTACACAGTTTCAGAGGTGGAGTGAGTGTGAGAGCAGGTGATGGGCAGAGCTGTTAAAATGATGCCACCTGGTGTGAGCTGGTGCACAGGGCATCAGGGAACGTCACTGCTGGGGTACCAGGACAGCAGGTTACACAAGCAGAACTTCCTTCCACTCAGTTATTCACCTGTGCAGCGGATTTGGGGGTAACCATTAAAACAAGAGCTGAGGCTGAGTTCAGGCTACTTTCTACTGTTCCATGACCAAAGGGTGTTTCACATAATCTTAACGGAGCTGCCTGAAGACCTGGCATCAGCATGCTGACTTTGCAAGACGTTTGCATGTCTGGAATCCATGCAACATACTGTGCTACCCAAGGAATCTATGGGCTGGGGGAAAAAACATTTGTATGATGGTGAAATGTTGGCTTGCAGTGTTCACCTCATTGGCAGAAATTGTGTGTTCTGTGTGCAAAGCTGTATGAAAGGGCTCAGTTCCTTCTTGTCACATAGTGCTGCTCAAGGCAGGTTGTGCTTTCACAGCAGGAGATATTGTAAACTTCTGAAGAGGTATTTTAAATTAAGAATGTGGTTTCTTTTTGAATAATGGGTATTGTAAATTGTGGGATTGCATTAACACTGTATGTCTCCCTGGACCGTAGCAATACTTGGGAGCTGTACATTTGTTTAACTCTTTGGATCGATACCTTTCTTTTGTAAATATATATTTATAAAATCTTGAAATTAAAATAATGCTTTGTTTAAACCAGACAGGGTGTCCCTTCTATGATTCATGGCTGAGCTCTGTTTATATACAGTGTTCTTGTTTATAGTGGGTTACGTGTTAAGTTAAACAGTGCTAATGAGGAGCTCTGTCACTGTTGCTTTCACCCCAAGAGTCCTAGAAAGCTTGGCCTGTGTAAATATCTTCTTCACAAGTGTGCTGGGATTGCTGTCGCACACAGCCAGGTTCTTCTGTGAGACTTGGCTGGTGTGCTGACACGCTGCTTCCAAGTGCTCTTCAGAGGTCCCCAGCTCTGGGATGTGTTCTGCAGGTGGCAGTGTGTGCCAGTGGCACCACGCAGCTGGAACTTCTATTCCCCGTTTGCCTGGAAGAGGTGATTTCATTCTAACCAATGGAAGTGAAACAGATGAAGTAAACCATGAAGGCAAGGTGCTGCTGCAGCCACGTGGGGACGCACGAGTGCAGCATCTGGCTCCTGTGGCATGGAGAAAGGGAGATCCTTTCTGCTCCAGCTGAACAAGTCCCTGTTTGCCCTTGCTGTCGCAGGGACTGCACTGCCTCCAGCAAACCTGCAGCTGCCAGGAAGCTGTTCTGAGATGTGTTACAAGTTTTAGCCTTCGTGTTTATTCCGCTGTTGCCAAAGCTCCCAACAAACTGTTCCTGGAAAATAGAGAGTGCTTTTCTGGAAATTGGAGCGTGATTAATCAAGGACAGAGACATTTATTAGTGCATGCCTTTAAGTAGAGCCCTCTGTGGCTTATTTTTAGTCTCTTGGCAAACAACCAGTTTCTGGCTTCTGAGAGGCCAGCATTTTATCACATTTCTCTGTGGTGTGGATCACAACCAAATTTCTTATCACTACTCCAGTTGGGTGTGATAGTCGTTTGATTATTTATTTTGCTCTCTGCCAGTTTCCTGTGAAAGAGGAAGAGGGAGTAGCAGCGGAGGAGGGAAATTCTCGGAATGTGCTTTTTCAGACAAGCCTCGGGAATCCACGCTCAGCTGTGTTCTTGAGCATTAGCTGTGTCATGCAGGCCCCTCCTAACTAACACCTCCCTGCCTGGGTGGTGGCTGAGCTGTCAGGGTTTACAGAAGCAAAAAGAATCCAAGAACAACCACACTGGAAAAAAAAAAAAAAAAAACTCTCTGCTCTGAAATAGCCACATGTGCTGCTGCAGGTGCAGCTGTAAGGTGGGCTTGGAGTCCAGTCCTCTTCATTCAGGACTCAGAGCCATTCTGAGTCCTTGGCATGTAGCCTCCCCACAACATTTATGCATTTCTGTGCTTTTTGTGGGCCAGTGCTTCAACACAATGTGTTGGATGTATCCTCAAAACACAGAAGCTGTACTGGCAGTTCTGCCCCACCTGGTGTGTCCCCTGTTCCGTGTGCCACCCTACCTGCCCCAGGGCAGAGCTGCAAGGAAGGGTGAAGAGGATGTGATGTGGGAGGAAACTGCACTCAGTGGGCAGTTGGAGCCTGTCTGTCTTTTCCTGCACTGTTCTCTTGGAGACCTGCCGGGCCCAGAGGGCTGCAGGGAGATGTCTATTGTAGTAGCTTGGCAGAGGCTGTGGTCAGAGCTGCTCGCACGGGACAGGACATCCCCACTGGTATTTCCTAAACAAAAAGCTGCAGTGAGTAATTGAGAGTGACCTTTGGGGAGACCAAAGGGAGCAGGGATGCGAGCGAGGAGGGTGGATGCTGGCCAGGGCCCAGCACTGCTTCTAGGCCTCCTGGCAGGAAGGAATTTCTCGCTTCCCTCCTGCTGTTCTGTGCAAGCAGAAAGTTTGTGAGCTGGCGTCCCACCTTCCTGCACGCAGCCCTCCCACCCCACCAGCCTGCAGCAAGATGAGAGCCTCCTGCTGCCCTGATAAGACAGACAAAGGATAAAGAGCAAGGAAATTCTATTTCTGGTCTCTTGATAACAATGTTTTTATACACAGAGGGGGCACAGGCCCTTTGTTGTCTGCCTTTGTGTGCTGAAAGCAAACTGTTGCTTGGATGTGATTCCAATTCCTCTGTACCCTCACACCCAGAATTGCCCTGGGCAGCAGCTGATTGGGTTCTGGCCATGCTCAATGATGCTGATCTTACCTGCTTGTAAGTCTGGCAGCTGGTGGGACAAGATCTCAAAGGCTGTGTCTGCATCTTTGTGTTTAATAGCGACAAACTTGTCCCAGAAGTTCCTGGCATCACTCTCTGTTAATGAAAATCGTAAAGAAATGATGTGTTCCCAGGAAATCCCTTCTCCTGGTACAAAACCTCTCATTTTAATCCTATCCATTGTCTTGGATTCTGCCACATGCTGTTAATTTATAAGCTCCAATTAATGGCTATAAATGCCAGATCACCTCATCCCCCAGCTGCTTGCTTTACATTCCACACAGCTCCATTATTTTCCAGGTGGGACTTCCCTTGGCAAAAGCCCTAAGAATGCTCTCCAGCTGCCTCATCTCTCTGAATTCTGCTCTTCAGGAGTCTGAGCAATTTGTTCAGTGAAGGAGTTTGATTTTCTGCTTGGTTATTCCTCATATTCCTCCCAGCGCCTTTCTAAAAATCCAAACCCAGCTCAGATTGCCCTTGCTGCCTCCCACCTGGCTGCAGCAGGACAGGCAGCATTTGTCCAGGGCTCTGTGGCTCAGTAGGCTCATACATGAACCCCTTGTGCTCCTCCAGGAAACCTGCCTGGTCCTGTGAGTTATTGCTATTTGTGTTCTCTTCTTGCTCACACCTCTTTTTACGTAGTTCATTTTGGGTGAGTCTTTAGATATTTTTAATATTATTTTTTTTTTTAATCACAAAGAAATGTGTAAACAACTCCATAGTAACCTCTGGAGTAAATGAGTCACAGCTCTTCTGCCACAGGATGTTCTCTTTGCTCCTGTCTGCTGTTGTGTTTCCAGACCCTCAGCAGCTCGAGCTGTGAGGCTGTTACTCACCGTTTCCTGTGCAGAGCTGTGTGACTTCATCCGCAGCTCCTCTTCACCTGTGGAACCCCCACGCTTATCATCTGTCCCCAAGCTGCAAGTATTCCAGTTTGAAAAAGACCTGGAGGGATGTTGGCATTGCACGTGGGACCTGGTGCCTTTGGCACTGAGCACTGCCAGCCACAGGGTTGCTCTAAGTGGGATAGCAGAATCCTACAGCTTCCACCTGCTGCGAGAGCAGCATCAGCAGTACAGGAGGAAAGCATGGGTCCTGGACCATCCTGGTGTGTTTTCTCTGTTTGCAGTGGGGTACAGAGTGCTGGAGGACCGGGCAGCCCAGGATTATCGTTAGACCACCCTTTAATTAGCACCTGCCCAGTGATTCCCTGGGTAAAACCCTTGGGTCTTGTGTTTAAGGGCAGCTCCAGCTGACATCAGGAGCAGCACCCTGCTTTGGAGCCCGTTCAGTCTCACACAACGCGTTCACTCTTAGTCTAATCCCTTATGGCAGCAGAGGGAGCTCTCACGCTTGACTTTGAAGTGAAAAAATAAAGGAGCAAAGAAAGTTTTCAGGAGGGGCTGCTGGAATCACCCGCTTGCAGAAGTGCTCCTCCAGAAGTGGCTCAGCCCTGCCCTCCTTCCCTGCAGGGCCAGCAGTGCCCTGCAGAGCAGCCAAGCATGCAGTGCTATCGAGCCCTGGAAATTCAAAGCATCTAAAGCATAAATCTCACCCACCCCAATCAGGTCCGTGCTGTCGGCTAAGCCAGGTTTGTGTGCTCATGGTCAGCCCCTCCTTGCTTAATCATTTCATGTTAAGTAGCTCTCAAAATGAATGTACTCACATGGAAATGACAATTAAAAATGAGAGTCCAAACGACTAATGGAGGATTTTACATCTGCATCCAAGGTGGCAAGTGAAGATGGGCACTGGTAAGGAAGAATAGTCATCCTCCAGATATTTCTGCAGAAAAGCCCAGGCGGGAAA
>JAOWBP010004377.1:1893917-1905095 GCA_028571105.1 Tragopan temminckii
TTCTCCCAAGATTTACAGTTTTGGCAGCTGGATGTCAAACTCATCTGCCTCTGCAACGAGGCAGGACCAGTCTGGAGCTGATGTGTGCAGAGGGCGGAGGTGATGGGGAGGCTGGTGGTGGTGCTTAGGATCTCTGGGTCTGTGGAGATCCGCTGCACCTGAGTGAAACGCCCCTTCCTCTCTGAGGTCTCTTACACTCTCCTGTAATCAGTTCCCCAGGAGGAGGCTTCCAGGGGCCAAGGCTCCCTGCCAGACAGCCAGAACCAACGGCCATCAGAGCAGCAAGTCACAAAGTTGTCCCTTTGCCAAACACAGCCCCGTGGTACAAACCAGAGATGAAATTCCCCTCGACTTTGGCACAGCCAGCTTCCAACTTTCCCCAAATCCTGTCCCACGCATCCCTGTGCCCCCACTGGGGTGAGCGCACGCAGCAGAGCCCCACTCCGCCCCTCCCTTAGCGGACCGCCACGGGACGCCGGCTGGGGCCGGGGCTGTGCGCGGGTCCCGGGACTGCGCAGAGGGGCTGACTGGGAGCAGTGAGGAGGGGACACCAACCGGCTGCCGGGAGCTGCCGCCGTACTTATAGGAGGAGCGGCCGCAGGACCCTCCCTGTCCCGCAGACGCAAGCTGGGCGGTGGCCCCGGTTAAAGGGGAAACTTGACAGCGCCGCGCCCGCTCCGCTGCGCGCTGCCCGCTCCGCTCCGCCGCTCCCGGCTCCGCGACGTGAGTACGGCCACGGCCCGGGACGGGGACACGGGGGGACTTTGGGGCACTGAGGGTACCCGGGGTAGATGATTCGGAGCAGACCAGTCCCGAGGGAAAGGGTCCGAGGTAGCTTTGTGGGAAGATGGACGCGTCCCCGCCCCAAGGGTCCGCGGGGGAGATGGGCGAGGGAATGCTTCCCTGGAGGAGCGGGGCCGGTGGGGGACGCCCGGTGGTCTCATGTGGAGGTGGGCTGGGACCTCTCCACCCTGTGGAGAGGGGCCGGGAGAGAGCCCTCCCAGGGGGCACGGAGGGGAGATGGAGCGGAGAAGCACCCCCACCCATCTGGGGCAGAGCAATCGGAGCCCCCCCGGCGGAGGGGGGCTGGGGAAGCCCCCTGGCACTCTTCAGGGGAGGGAGCCAATGGATGCCCCCGGTGAGAGCATTCGTAGGAGCCCCGGGGGTTTTTGTGGGAGGTGAAGTCGAGGAACCCTCCTCGAGGGGAGAAGGGCTGGAGGACCCCGGAGCACCGGAGCTCGGTGTGCCCGCCCCGCCGCAGGGCTCGGGAGAAGCCCCGAAGCTGTGCCCCAGCATCCCCGCCCCGGGCCGGGGCTCCCGGCGGGACGGGCGGGCTCTGCCGCCTGCGGAGCGCCTCCTGCTGCCCTCGGGGCTGCGATCCGCACGCGCACACACATACATAGACGGCCGCGTGCTCAGCAGCATCTCCCTCTCCTCGTCCAGTTGTACCCGAGACCACCGCCAGGATGCTGCTCTTGCTGCTGGGGATCATCGTGCTCCACGTCACCGTGCTGGTGCTCCTCTTCGTCTCCACCGTCGTCAGCGTAAGTACGGCACCGAGGCGTCGGGAAGGACAGAAGCTGTTCGTTTATTTCCTGATGACTGCCTTGCTAGCAGTGGGATTTTGAGTATTTTGCACCGAAAACTCTTCTTCTTGTTGTCCCATGGGTGGAAGCTGGGTGCGGCCAGGGGTGCTCAGTGCATCCACGCTGTGTTTGAGCTCACATCACCCAAACCGCATCCATGTGGGCGAAACCGTGCTGCTAATGGGCTCAGCCTGTGGGACCAGTACAGCCAGTCAGAGCAAAACGGAGCAGAGTGGGACTGGTTGGGTACTATAGCCTCAACATCAGCAGTTTTGCTCTCCAGATGTGCTCCGTTAGGGCCATGAGATAGGGACAGCATCTCCTACTCAGGATATCCAAGCTGTGAGCTTAGCAAACAGTAGAATAATGAGGGTTAGGTGCTGCATGGGTCTCCAAGCATTTTTCTCAGCACGGAGCCCAGTCAGGTTAAAAAGAGGTTTGACTCTGGTTTAGAACACATCAGTTTTGTGGAGCTGGTGAGCTGCAGTCTTGCTTCACCACGTCCTTTCCTTTCATTTTTAAATTCTTTTTTGGTAGTAGCAGCAGTGGAAGAATTTACAAAAACCTTCCGAGTCATTAGGAGTCACGTGGCAGCATTCAAATTGCCCGGCCAGGCAGCAGGACGCAGCGGAGAGGAGAGCGTGCGTCCCCCACAGGACCTGGCCCGTGTTTAAAGGGAATAAAGAGCTTCTGTTTTTTTGTTTTTTGTTTTTTGTTTTTTTTTTCTGCCGTTGAGGCCAAAGCAGCAAAAATCAAATATGAGTATTTGCTCTGCAAACCTCTTTCTAAAGAAAAGCCCGTGGTTGGGAACGTGAGGGGTGCATGGCTCCTGCTCACAGGGCTGCATCTCATTGCAGCAATGGCTCGTGAACGGCGGGCAGACAGCAGACCTGTGGCAGAACTGCACCTCTGGGACCGGTGCCGTCTTCCAGTGCCTGACATCATCCACGAATGGTGAGTGCCTCCCCAGCTGTTGCTGTTGTCACTGCCCTCTGGGCTCTTGAAATTGAGGGGGATTGGCCTTTGCAGGTGGTTTGTGGGCACATCTGAGCTCAGCTGGCATGGAGGCTGATGCAAGCCGGGAGGTTTTTCAATGCAAGCTGGTTTCTGAGCTTAGAGGGAGAGGAGTTCCTGGTGGGATGTGGAGCTTCCAGGCACCTGGGAGTAGTCATAACTCCAAATCTGTGTGCAGGGATACAGAGCAGTCCGTGCTTCAGTTTTCACAGGAGGCAGAGCTGATGTCAGTGGTGTTTGTTTTCAGTTAGCCTGGTTTCATTTTCCCTGTGAATAGATTCTTCAGTGAAACCATTGCAGCAATGCATGGACCATACTGGTGCCACTGGGAGCACAGTCACACTGCCACTGCCCAAAGGGTGCTCCTGGTGTAGGAGCCAACCAATGCACCGTGGTCCTGGTGTGGGCATACAAAAGGGTTTGGCAGTGATGGGAGATGGCTGCAGCTTTGGGGGCTCATGGTTCACCCCCATCTGCAGCCTGCTGGTACCCATGGGTGGGGGCTGATGCTCTGGGAGGGAGGAACACACCGCGGGGCTCTGCTGACGCCTGCTGGTGTCAGGGCCAGCAGGGAGAGCTGGAGCCAGGCCCAGGCTGGGAGCAATCCCGCTGGATCCTGCTGGCTCCCACTGGAGCCCCAGCCTTCCCCAGCACTTGGCTGCTTCACCGCTGGGCACACGTGCTCAAAAACTGCTGAATTTCTGCTGAATTTCTGGAGATTTGTACCCCACCTCATAAACAACTCCCCAGATATTCTGCTCTAGCAACCTCCATTGCTTGCTCCGGGTGTTTGTGGGATCACGTGTGTGGGGAGATGGCGGTGGTGAGAGGGGTTTGTCCAAAATGGGGCTGGGATGGGGTCCCCCACCTCTGAATGTCCTGGGTGGGGGGAGGCTGTGTTGCGTGCCCCTCAGGGACCTTCTGGGTTCTTGCCAGTGATCTCTTATCGTTAAAGCTCTTATCATTAAAGGGGCTGTAGGCAAGATGGGCCAAACGGGTTGGAGCAGTGGGGTTTGGTTGACAAGGTGCCACCGTGGGCTGCTCTTTGCGTGGTGCTGCGCCGTGCTCAGGCCTTCATTTAAAGCTCTCCGCCCCAGCTCTTGGTTACACTGCGCTCCCCACGCTCTCTTTGCGAGGAATCCGCTTACTTTCAAAAATATAAACTACCCTATAGCAGCTGCCACAGACCGCTCTGGTCTCAGCCTCTCAAAGCGCAGGCTGTGCGCGTTGCAGGCTGCAGAAAGCCCCAAGAATTGGTGGCTGTGCCGGTGCCAAGGACGGCGCTCAACGGTTAACACTGCGTGCCAAAGGAGCGAGGAGCCATCGCTCAGGGCTTTGGCAGAGATCGCTCCGTGTGTGAACGCAGCTGTTTTTCCTCCGGCCAGCAGAGTGGCCGCTGCTGTGCGGTATTTCTTCTGCTGTTTTCTGGGGAAGGAGCGGTCTGAGCACAGAGCTGGAATAGGTTTGATGAGGCGGGGCTGGGCTGGCGCGTTCAACACAGACGGGGATATTTGGGGAGGGTCATTGCGCTGAGCCCCCGCCTCCCAAATTCCTCCTCTGAGCATATCCTGGTGGGAATAAGGAGGTGGGGATGCGGGTGGGGGCTGCTGCCCGCTGCTCCGCTCCACCACCGCCTGCGCGTTGCGTCCATTTTGTTAGATAATGACTTTTTTTTTTTTTTTTTTTTTCCGAGAGGCCAAGAACTATGGAAAAAATGTTGCAATCTTTGCTTCGTTTGCGCTGTCAGACATTCCTGGAAAAGACTTATCTCAGGAATTTAGCTCTGAATCCCAGAATTGTGCTGCGCTCCAGCCCCCGGCTGCTCCATCCCAGTGCAGCACGGGACCGAGCTGCTCAAGTGCTATTCAACAGATCCCACCCCCAATTTGCACCAACAATATTCTTCCCTTCCCCCTCCCCCAAAGTGGCCTTTTCTCTCTATATCTGAAGAGCTTTTTTTAATGTGGGTGAGATTGTTTTACTGTTCTCTACTACTCTTTCTCTGCTTTTGGGAATGTCACGTGCAGGGAAGCGATGGGGACCACAGGGACATCCTTCTGTAACATCATGGGATGTTTCTCCTGTTGCCTCCTCCCAGTTTCTCGTGTTGCTGCTCTGTGGCTTCGTCAAAGGCAGGCTGGTGGTTTGGGGCTTTTTCAATGGGAAAAGAAAACCCCAAACATTGGCAGAGGAGCAGCTTGCCAATCCACGTGATGACTGAGAGCCTGTGGTGCACTCCTGCATCTGCTGATGTGACAGCTGCAAGCAAAGCACGTGTGAGTCACCCAGAGCAGAGATGTTCCCATCAATAGGAATCTCTTTTCTTTCAGCAATGTATTGATTTCTGCCATAACTGTGTTGCCTATGATATGAAAGGGATTTCCTCTGCTAAAAACCAGGCTTCTGTTGTCGCACAGAGCACATCTGGTACAGAGGGGTTAGGGAGCAGTGCTGATTTCCCTGCTCTCGGCTGTGTGAGGTCAGTTGGCCTTCCCTAGAAGAGGAGCAAAAGAAAGATGGCACTGTGGGAGGAAACCAGGGCTGTGAAATCAGAGCCCACTGCAGCATGCAGTGCTGGATGGCCCTTAACTCAACAGCTTTGGGACCTGAGACACCTGGGTGTCCACACTGCTCATTGGGTTTGCCCATCCCTGTTCCTGAGGCATGGACTTCAATTCAGCAGCATACAAACCCTCTGGAGGTCTCAAGATGATGCATTTACCACCTCCACTTGCTCTGAAGCACAAGTTGGGAGGAGGTCAGAGTCACCCCCAGGGGCTTGGAGCTAGCGTGGATGTCATGGACCTGATGGAAGGTGGATGCAATGGTGCCAGCAGATTGCTGCTGCCTTGGCAGCACTGGGTTTTGCCTCCAGGATGTGAGCTTCAGTGGCCTGACGGGATGACTGTGGTTGGCCTTGGGGCTAAGCAATGGAGATACGGTGCCAAAGAGACAATGCCTGTTTGAAATGGACGGTTCTGGAGAGCTGTAGAGCCTTGGAGACTTCTTGGATGGAGCTTTAAGCCAAAAGGAAGGGTGAACAAGAGGAAAAGAGGTCAAGATGAGAGTGGAGTGCTTTGGGTGTTTCATCTCCTTCTGAAGGAATGGCAGAAGAGGACTGGAAAGAGTTGGGAGGCAGTCGAAGTGCTGAGTTCTTCCTGCAGCCTCAGTGCTTCCCACCTGCTCATTTGCACCCCTTGCAAATACCTTGGGAGAGCTATAAAGTCCCTGTTTTGGGGGACAATTTTCAGGAATACCTCAATCCATCACACCATGGTTCTTTCCAGGGAGCAGACACACGAGGACAGGAAAGAAGTGGCTGTTGGGTGCATACCCTGCTTTTCCCAGCTGGTGCAGCTTGCAGCGTGGCTGGGGAGGTTCGGCTTTGTGCTGGTGGGACTGGAGCGAAGGGAGCTGCCATTCCTTGGAGCTCAAAACCATTGCAAACCCCATCACTTGTGATGTATCCTGTCCTCTTCCTAGCCAAGGATGTGGGGTCAGTTCACGTTCTTGACCAGACCTGGAAACCTGAGGGTCTGCTTTGGACAGCACAGCTTTTGCTGCCAGCCCTCAGCTGCCACCTTCATGCTGATGGATATTCATGTTGTTCCTGACCCTGCTGATCTTCAGCTCCTAGCACTGAAGGAGCAGGTTTGCCTCGTACATGTGATTATTCATTTTAGTTTTGGAGCTATTATACTCTACAGTGACCTCCTTTAGTGGTTGTTTCCTTCCCCAGAAGTGGCTGCATTTCAAGGGTGTGACACATGTGCAGCTTGTAAGAGGCAAAACAAGCTGCAGGTCTCAGCACACAGATGTTTTTAATGCACAGCACTAAATTTGCTCATGCCTTGCATCAAGTGCATGAGCTGGTTGCTCAGATTAATACTCTTCCATGTGCACTTTATTCTTTCTCCTTGGACAGGTCCCAAGAGGACTGCATGTCTCTGACATTCAACTCTGGCCAACACCTATCCTTTACGACCCTCTGCTCTCAGCCAAGGGCACCTTTCTGTCCATCCCATCCTGTCTCATCCCATCAATCCTGCACCCTCATCGGGTATAAAACCTTCCTTCAAGGAGCGTGGGGATTTGCTGAGATGAGGCTGTGGGTGAGCTGCTGTTCTGCTGGGGGTTTCAACTGCGATTTCTGTTCTTCTAGCTTTCTTTCTTTCATCTTTCCCTTCAGGATAGAGAAATGCATTCTTCAGCATCCCAGGGTGAAGTCTTTTCCACGCTGTTAGGCTGTCAGTGGTGGTGTGAGCACATGGAGGTTTGCAGAGCTTAGGGAAATTTTAGACTCTCCTTTTTAAAAGCTTCTTGTGTAATTCCTGACTGTCTGAAGGGCTGTAGGGCTGCCCTTGATGCGCTCTCAGGAAGCTCTGGGCAGGGCATTATCTTTCCTTTCCATTCTGCTCCCTTTTCTTCCTCCTCCTGAAGAGCAAAGATATAAACAAGGAGCTGAACAGACACAGGAGAAAAATGGAACAAGGAACAAGTGGGTGGTGCCTGGGGAAACCACAAATAGCAGCCTGGGGGTGCCTGGTGCTGACAGCCCCTTGTGCAACCTGTGGCACCCAGACCTCCAGGGGAACCTGCCTCATTTCAATCCAACAGGTGGGGCACAGTGCTAATAGCAAAGGACTTGAAAGTATTTGAGGGTGAGGAGGCAGCATTGCTAGCTGCAGTTACAGCAGTGCTTTCTAAGGAATTAAAGGCAATTAGCTGTGCTAATACTGCTGATGTCTGTAGGCTTGGACTTGCTGCTCACACCTGCAGCTCTGAGTAATGAGCTGGGCATCCTGGCATGGCTCTCCATGACAAAGGGGTTTTGCACAGCCCATAAAATCATTTGCATTCAGAACCAAAAACGAGGCCTGGGGAGGCGGATGTAATTTAAAGGGCAGCTCAGCTTTCTGTCTAGACAGCCTCTGCCTAAAATAACCTGCAGTTGGACATCCACCTCCGAGCAGACAGGGCTCCTCGGCTAGCCTGGTCCCGTGGCCCTTGAAATGACAGAAGAACCTGCGTGGGAGCCTTTCATCTGGAGCATGGCAACAGGATGGCAGTCAGCAGCTGGCCGCCCTCTAACTCTCTGCCCCAATCTGAGCAGTGAGTTAGGACTGGATGTGAGCATCCCCTCTGATGCCCATGGAAGCATGAGGCGGGGGCTTTCCTGCCAAGCCAGCATGAGATGGATAAAATATATAGGATGTTTGGTGTGCATGTCCGTGTGAAAACTGCACTAGCATTTCCTGAAGTGATAGAATTGATAGTTCTGTCCTAACGAATTGCAGCAACTGCTGCATGTGGAGATAAACCCAGCAGCACTGGAACAAGTGGAATGCAGCGACTCTTCAGCAAGGCACGTTGATGCTACAGAGTAATTTGGCATGGGGAGCATGGGAAGGAGGGAAGGAAAAAGGCTGTCTGCAATGAGCAGGGGCCACGCTGGGTGGTTTCTGTCTGCTTTCATGAGCAGGAACTGCATTTGTTCTATTGTATGAACAGCAGGAGGCCAAACGCAGAGACAAGAGGTAGGATTTATGGGCTGAAGTCAAACAAGACAGACATTACTAAATTGCACAGGATGTTCCCTGCGGGCATGAATTTGCTATTCTCTGGTGGAGCCTGCTGGAAGGGCTCAGGCGTGCGTCGTCATCGCCATCCTGGCATGAGTCTGCACTGCACTGCCTGGTGCAAATTCAGCTCTCAGTGCTGCCAGTGGGGACGTGGTGGGGGAGCGTGCTCACCTCTGCTCTGTGCACTGCTTCATTTGCTGCGCTGAATGTTGAAGGTTGCTAAGCCAAAGTGTAGCTGTTTTTGGAAGTCTTGCTGCGTTCCAGCCATCTTTTTTGCAGAAATGCTCTTTGCTGTAGAACGCTGTTCCTGGCAGAGTGCAGCCTGGGCAGTGTAGCGGGTGGGAGTCAGACTGTGACAGGAGCATGGTTCTGATTTTCCTGCTGAATGAATGGTGTAATATCATTGAAGACCACTCAGGATGTGCAGGTACACTACACCATATCCATTATGAGCTCAAAGTTTGTAAAGAAAGGCAGTGATACTTGTCAGCATGGCCCCATCCGGGCGGTGAACAGCACTGCCTCTTTCTGTCTGACTGTGGCAGTTCATGGGGTAAAGAGGCGTTTTGCTTGTTTATTTATATATATATTTTTTACACGGGAGTTACACACCCACGAGGCCTGGAAATAGCTGGGCAGTGACTCACAGAGGGGCTGGTTCAACTGGCCGGCTCTGGGACAGAGCTGCACTTGGCAGCTGCCACTGGCTCTTTCCAGCAGGTTTGCCACACAAGGGCAGGGAGGTTTGCACTCGCTCTGTTTACTCTGCTTCTGAGCGTGGCTGGCTCGCTGTCTCCCACTTTGCTGCACGTGGCTTTGGTGTTCCTAGTACAGCTGAAACGCACTTCTATCATCAGTGCATTTCAGCATTCTCCAAGAAGAGTGTGGCCCCATCATTTCTTTTTCCAGCATGCTGATCCATGCACGTGTTGTCCAAAATCCCCAGGCAACATCACACTGAATGTGGCCATGCAGAAGCATCACTGGGACCAAGGAACCACGTGGAGTGGCAGGGCTGTGACACAGGAATGATGCTGTGGTTGGGGCTTGCTGTCACTGATGTCTCTGTCTGTTTTTTCCCCAGAATGGTTGCAGTCTGTCCAAGCGATGATGATCCTCTCCGTCATCTTCAGCGTCTTGTCCCTCTTCCTGTTTTTCTGTCAGCTCTTCACACTCACCAAAGGTGGACGGTTTTACCTTACTGGGATCTTCCAAATCCTTGCTGGTAAGTGGGAGCTGATCAATGGGGCTGAGTGTGGAGAGGCACTGGGGATGGGATTTCAAGCAGAGGAGAGGGAAAGCGAGCGCATTCTTGAGTACAGAAGCAGGAGGGCAGTCAAGCTGGCTCCTTGAAGGGAAGAGGATATGCATAATGTGGATCCATAGAGCTCTTCTACCTCTACACTGGTGTCCAGCTGCGAGGGCATATTGTGCATCCAAATTTCTGGCTGTGCTTCTCTGGAGGGCTGCTGCCCCAGCCAGGGAGATGGCGGGGGCCAAGAGAGGAGCACTCGGGGTTGCATGGCTTGGGGTGGGCACTGCCAGTGCCAGTGTTGGATCCCACCTTCACTGGGCTGGGCAAATTGCAAATTTACTGCAGCTGCTGGTGTTTGGGGATGTAGTGACGATCCTGTTTTGGCCAAAGAGGACCCAAGGATTATTTATAAACTTGCCATAAGGGGCTGGTGATTTCCCCCTCAGCGAGGAGCTGCTCGAGCATGCAGGGTGAGCCAGCTGCCTTTGAAGCTGTCAGCTGCTATTTTTAACTCTTAAGAAGTCAGTGCTGGAAATGAGCCACAATTTGTGTACTACGTTGCAGTTCTCCAAATATAGATGCTGCAAAAGCACTGGCTCTGTTTGTGTTTCCACGTATGAAACCAATGAAGAGGATTTTCAAGTGTTCAGGCTAGAAAAAGTAAATTGCTCAAGGAGGTTCTGGCTAATGTATGAGCCTAACACCCAGCTGTCTGGTGAGGAGACTTGCTGTCTAGGAGAGCTTTAGAAGTGCATCTGGAAACCACTTTATGTATGTTCTGCTACTGAATCAGGGAAAAATTCACCCACTGAACTTCAGATGGAGCATCCTCTAAGTGACTGGCCACTGCAATTCAGGAACAGCTTAGAGTTAGCCTCTTCTAGCAAACACAACATGAATTCTATTGTAAGAGTTTCTGCTTGGCCATAAAGCAAAGGATGAGTTCATATCAGTCCATCTCTGGGAAGATAGATGTGATGAAATACATTACAGCCATGGAGACAAGGAGAGGAAATGGGCATTAATAAAGCAATTATCTGCCTGGGAATTTGTCTAGCCAAACTGGGAGCAGAAGTCTGCTCTCTCCTAAGTAACTGCTGATGCATCCTCACTGGCAGAGGAGAAACTGGGAGCTTACCCTCCTGTCTGTGCTGTGCTTGGTGTCTTTCTTGGGGGAAGCAGCATCGAGATGCAGATCTGCTGCCTCCTTCCTTGGGTCAAATCTTTCTCCAGCCCAGTGCAGAGGTCAGGAAAAGTTATTGATCTCCACACAGATTTCCCTCCAGATGGACTGGAAAGCAGTAAGCAGAGATTTAGATGAACCACACAAAGGTGGGAACTGGTGTCCATTCTTGCTGTGATGCTAAATTTGAGGTCTGTAGGCTGTGCTCACCTTGCAGGAGGTTTCACCTAGTGGTACAGACAGAGCTGGTCAAGGAGCTGAGCTTGGTGTGGTCTTCTCACAGTTTGCTGGAAAAACCCACAGGACTTCCCATGCCTGGGAAGGGATGGGAAGGCCACTTCTGGAGCCTTCCAGGAGTCTGCAGCCTCCTCCTGGGAGTTGCAGCTTGGCAAAGCCAAGGGTCTGGCTAGCAGCACTGCTTGGTTTCAACCAGTGGGTGATGAGGATGGGACTGCGGGGTGCTATCAGGTGGCAAAGCCAAGCCAGCAGTGCCCTAAGGGCAGGAGCAGAGGGCAAGGATTGGTGGCTGCTCCAACTGAGCAGAGCTGGGTAGATAAG
>JAOWBP010004377.1:1909998-1930395 GCA_028571105.1 Tragopan temminckii
GCTGCAGGTGGCACTGCCGAGGGTCTGGATCTGGGTCTGAGTCCGGGTCCGGGTCCCGTTCAGGGTCCGGGTCTGGGTCCGGGTCCGGGTCCGGGTCTGGATCCGGGTCCGGGTCCGGGTCCGGGTCTGAGTTCGGGTCCGGGTCCGGGTCTGAGTTCGGGTCCGGGTCCGGATCTGGGTCCGGGTCTGGGTCCGGGTCTGGATCTGCCACTGCTGCCTGGCTGAAGCCGCAGAGCTCTCTCCTACACTAAACTATGCTCGCTGTGTTTTAGGCTGAGCCTTGGAACTTAGAAATGCAAGTGTGTATTGATTCTCCTACCGAAGAAGCCTGAGTGCCAGCCTGAGCATCCCAACATCCTGCTTCTTGTTCCACCCCTACGGCTTTGGTGAGCGCTCTCTGAGCCCCAGCACGGGTGTCTGTCTCCATGGTGGACGTGGAGCTACCAGTACCCAACACGGAGGTACCTCCTTCACCTCGGATGATCCATTCATAGGATTGCCATCGGAAATCCAGGAAGAAAACTCCTATGTGGTGTTAGAAAACAGCAGTCCTTTATTCCTCATGATGCCAGGTGACTTGACAAGCGAGCACACCCTATCAGAGTTCACATTCTACATTTGAACAGTTAAGACATACATATGCAGTATGTTGATATACATATTCATTCCTTTTTAAGGACTCATATGCTAATATCCCTTTGGGCATGCTCGGCAGTATCTAGTGGTCAAGTGCCCGTCTACTTCTTACCCATTTTTCATCATCAGCTTCATCACTGTGGCCTTTGACTCACTTTCATCCACTTTGGAAAATTTCCATTGCTCATTAGGCCATAGTGAGAAACTTTTTAGAATAAAGTGCACCCAAGGAAAAGATCCTTGCACCTTTTGAAGCAAAAGATAAAAGTACTCTGACTGCAGTGCTTCTTGTGAGGCAAAATCATTGAGACAGAAGATAAAAGTATTCTATTATGTCCCCAGGGCAAAATTATTAAGGAAAACAAGACTACTCAGCCACTAAATTTGAAATGGGAAGTTTTAGAACTATCGCTCACAGATTCCTTTTGCTGAACTAGTGTATCAGTTCCTAAACTAATGTACTAATCCCTAGTGCTAAACAGACCAGCCTATATCAGAATCGTAGAATCATTAAGGGTGGAAAAGAGCTCTGAGATCATCAAGCCCAACCCCAACCCATACCCAACGTGCCACTGCCCATGTCAGTGCCACATCTGCATGGTGCTGGAACACCTCCAGGGACAGAGACTCCACCACTTCTCTGGGCAGTTGTGCCACAGCATCACTTTTGGAGTAGTACTTTTTTCTTAATATTCAACCTGACTCGTCTCTTCTGGCACAGCTTGAGGCCATCACCTCTCGTCCTATCGCTGTTAGCTGGGAGCAGAGGCTGACCCCCACCTCACCACAACCTCCTGTCAGGGAGCTGTAGAGAGTGCTGAGCTCTGCTGTGAGCCTCCTCTTCTCCAGACTGCACAATCCCAGTTCCCTCAGCCATCCCCCGTAAGACCTGTGCTCCAGACTTTTCACAGCTTCTTAGCTCTTCTCTGAACACTCTCCATACACCCCACGAGGCCCCCCCAGCTCATGAAAGACATTAAGGCAGGACCCAGTATTTTTGTCCCATCAGCTGTGTTCACACTTTGAGCTAAATGAGAATCAAAAATTTCAGTGCACCCTGGGGCTACAGCCCAATTAAAATCAAGGTAGCCCATAAAACAGCTAGCTGAATGGAACAGCAGCAATATGGGAGAAGTGGCAAAGAGGGGTGAAAAAAAATACAGGGAAAGTTTCTTTAATGTGTGCTGTATCATAAAAGCAATTGTTTAAATAGCTTTTCTAGTACCCTCAGCAGTAAATACTGCTGAAAAATGTGCTGAGCAAATCTCATCTTCCTCTTTCATTTACTGCCTTGTAAATTGAAAAAATTATGGTAGGAATAAAAAAAAACACACGCTGCCTAGGAGCAGCTGTCTGCTTTGCAGTGCAGGGGTGAAGCCGGACGGTGGCAACGCAGAGCCGTGGTTCCCTGAGCAGAGAGGGCTCAAAGCCACCTAACGATGCTCCGGTCCTTGGTGACCCTCTTGGCTGTGGTCTCCCAGTGAAGAAGCCAGGCACCACAAGCGGCCAGAATCTTGCAGAAACGTGCTTCAAAACAAACTCAAGGCAATTGGCAAAGTGGCCAAGTTAGTTAGCAACGTGCAATTAGTTATCCTGCTCAATCTGCATTGAGGAAACAGTGTGGGCAAGTGACTCTGGCACTGCAGATCAGCACTGATACAAATCATCTTTTAATTATTTTTCTACCTTGGCTAAATTGGCTAATTAACTAAATAAGGTGAACCACATCCTTTTCAGTTCTCTCACTGCCATTCAAGGTGACATTACTTTCTTGCACTGGTTGTACGTGCCACAAGTAGTGTCTGATAACCTGTTCTGGATTGGAGGGCTCAGAAGCTGCTCCCTTCAGCTCTGCTAAGGACCTGTACAAGAAGAGACTGATCACAAGCAGTTTGAGCAAATTTTGTAGCTCCTTTGTAACCAGGTCAATTAAAACGAATGTTTTAGCAACAACTGCAGCAATACTTACAAAGACAGTTCAGCCTTGAATAAAAGCTGCCACCACAGCCTACCCCAGCCAAACCCTCCCCCAGCACAGGGATGAATTTTTGCCCAAGGTGCTTGAGCAGTGATGTGGTTGGGGCTGTACCTTTAGATCCATTCAGGACTTGGCTGGAGAAGTCACTGCCTGCTTTCAGAGCGTAGCACGACTTCTTGCATCCCATTACCCATCCCCAGAGCTCTCCTGTCCCTCCAGGCTGCCCTCCAGCCTCTCCTCCCCTCTCTGCCCTCTGGTGCTGACCCTTCCTATTCTCACTCAGTCAACTTTTCCTCCTGCAATTATTTAATTTGATTATCGATGCTGTCCTGAGCTCAGCTTCTTTGTGCAGTGATATAGAAGACTTCCTCCACCACAGTTTGGGGTGCTGAGCCCTGATGCTGTGCACGCAGACACTGAAACCCCATGCAATGAAACCAGGAGGTTCTTGAGGTGCCATGGGAGCGCCCAGAAGTGTTAGCAGGCCTAATCCTGATTTCAGCCAAGTAGGATCCAGGCTGAAATTGTATGGCTTGTGGGATGCTCTGTGGGCTGTTCCTGGTGAGGTTTTGCAGCCCTCAGTGTTGCCCCCACCCCCGCAGAGGCTGCCCAAAGCCCTCGCAGCCCCATGGCTATTTGCTTGGATTTACATTCACGCTAAGCCTCCCAGCATTAACAAGCCACTTCTCCCTGGGCTGATGAAAGGATAAAAGCTCGGAGTTGTGCCTGGGTTATTCACTTCCTGAGGGATAATTCAACATATTTCCCTTTCACCAAAGGCCTTTTCCTGGGGAATCTTTGACCAGCTCTTTGCAGGATGGTTTTATTGCACAGGGGGGAGAGGGGCTTTATTTTAAAGTGCTTTAGCTGTTTCATTTCAGCCTTTGTTGGTTGTGTTTCCTTTTATATATACTTTTTTGGGGGCTTTCATTTCCCAGGGCTCCCTCTTATCTGCCTTTGGAGACAGCCCTTGTAAAGAAAAAATAATAAAAAATTTAAAAAATCCAAAGCCCAAAGCACTCTCCCTGGGATGCTTTCAAGAGAAAGGCCCCAGCCCCTTTCAAACCTCTTTGGAGAAAAATAGATCCCAACCCTGCACACGCCACATCCTACAGGAAAGCCTTTGAAGTAAATTAAACCAAATTAGTGTCTATAATATAGATGAGCAGAGCAGCTCCCTGCTGTGCCACCGGCCTGGCCCTTTGCGTAATCTTTAACCCTGCTCCCTTACTCCCAGCTCGCCTCTAATTGACCGTGAAGCACCTGGGGGTAATCTGGAGGCAATGCCATCTGCCCTCACAGGACAGTGCTTCCTACCACCCAGCCAAGGGGATGGAGAGTATTTAATAGCCCTGGGAGGAAACCAGGATGATAAATTATTTTTCCTTCTCATTTTCGTGGTGTTTAGCATCTAATCTTGCTTTTCTTTTTTCTTTCCTCATAATAGGAGACCTTCTGAGCCTGGGGCATCCCAGCACCCAATGCACTTCATTGTGATGGTGAAGATGGAGCTGCCAGTCAACCTCTTTGCAGCTCAGGAGCAGCAGAGAAAGTTTCCTAACCCTAAAGGTGTCAGAGCTCTGCAGGTTGTGCTTTCCAACCGCCCCCCTTTGTGTGGGTCACTCAGGACTCCAGAAACAGACCAAACTTGCCCACAGACTGGGATGAGCTATGCTGGTGTTTAACTTAATCAAAAAAAGGTGTTATTTTAGAGGGGGGAGAACGAAAGCTGGGAAGATTTGGCCTTCCTTAGGCTCGGTGTTGTATGCAGAAAGCAGCATGAGGCCGTGCAAGCAGCAAGCTGGGCAGGGTTGCAGTGTGCATGCAGGCACTTGACTGGTGTCAAGAGATAATTGCGTGAGCAATTATATGCATACACGTGCAAGGAAAATGCTGCATATGTAAATGACCTGCCAGTGCCAGGAGGTAACTGTGTACCTGGTAATTGTGGGGCAGCTGAGCACTGCATGCCTGGCTGCCCTGATGCTGGGGCTAGCTTCAGCTTCTCCTCTGAAAATTCATGCCTCACCTGGGGGTCCTGAGCCATTCCATGGTCTGACTGAGTGTCCTGGGACCCAGATGGGCTCTGAGTTCCTGAATGGACAGCAAAATGAACCCTCTGTTTCTGCTGGGCATACTGGCTGCTTGTCCTAGTGCTTCCAGTGCCCCGCGAAGGCTGGGTGTGAGATGAGTGCTGGCAGGACAGAGCAGGGAGTGAAGACTGGCCTGAGTTCTGCCTGGGTTCTAGCTCATGGTTCTTTGGGCAAGATTTGTGCCAGAGCTCAGGCTGCCTTAGGTGCTTCCTGGACCGCCAGCCTCTGGGGTTTATTCATTTACAAACCTCTGCAGCAGGGCCAGTTATCCCTTTTCCATAAGAGGATCAGAGCAACACTTGGGGACACCGTTGAGGTGAGCATCGTTGTGCTGAGATGTCTTCTGCTGTGCCAGTGGCCTCTGAAGAGCTCTGATGTTGGCACCAGCTGAGTTTCTTCTGACAGAGCATGAGCAGAAGTGTCAGGACGTGGCTAGCGAAAGCAAGAATGGAAACAAGTGTGAAATTTGATGTTAATACCAAAGAGCTGTGTTGGGTGCTGCCTGGCTGAATTTTCCAGCCATGGGGAGGATGATTCACAGTCCTGGGAGCATTTCCTCCAGGGCTATATTTGCCTGGCAGCATTTGTGGCAATTATTTTGGTCCCTGAAAGTGTTCATGTGGACATAGACTTCAGAAGGGACTGCATATTTTGTAAGTGTGGCTATAAATATATCATGGCCAAATTAAATCATGAAGCAAAAAATAAAACCCCATGAAGCTGACAGGCAAAGAAACAAAATCTCTGATCCCTGGAAACATGCAGAGGGCAGCAGGTTCTTCTGGCATTTCTGCCAGGCTGCGGGGTGCAGGGGCCTGGTGGCCAGTGTGGCATTTTGGCACTGAGTCATGCAGACACCTGCCCTGCCTTTGCTGTGTCATGTCATGGTGCCACAAGCCTGTTCCCGCTTTAACATCGCTTTTTTTTTTCTTTCCTGTTTCTCTGGATCCTGTGCAACCTGTTTCCTACGCCTTGCCTGATCTCTGAGTGCTTTGCAAAGGGTTTTCTTTTACACCTGCACTGAGCAGCCCCCACACGCAGCATCCACCCCCTGCTCTGGGGCTGCTGAATCGAGCTGAACCCAATCATTTACATCTTGCTTATTATGTGTAAGGATGCTCAGGCAGGACCAATTTCATTTCAAGGCATCAACTTTTTGGCTGACATTCAATGTTAGCCAGCTCGGATTGATGCCTCACGATAAGCTCAATGTGTGGGAATGTTTTTGGGATGTGGAATAGGCCCCTTTCCAGAGGGGATTGCATCCTCCCCAAACCTGGTGCTATCCCTGGGGGGACCTGCACACACGATGTCCCTTACCTCCTCCAGCCCTGGGCTCCTCTGCCTGTAAAACCAAACTGTCCCTCACTGGGGCCTTAATTCCAGGCAAAAGGAAGAGCCAATAAATCTCAATGAATGTAAACGGTGTCATCTTTAACCAAGGCTGTATAGTGGGTGAAGCTATTACCAGGAGGGCGGGCAGCTTCACGCTGTAAGGTCAGACTGGGTTATCTGATGCCCTGTGGGGCTGGAAGCAGTCTGTCTCAGCAAGTTAATAGCCCTTTCTCACCGGCCTTGTAACATCAGGCATGGTAACAGACCTCCTCTGCATGGAAAACCTGAGTTTGTACCTAGGAAAATAAAAGAAGATTTGTAGCTGTGAATGGGAATAATGAAAAGGCAATTCTCTTTGCTGGATGTGGTAGGAGGCATGATTTGCTGTCTCTGTTACATCTTAAGTGGTTACTGAGCGCTACAAGTGTCTGAGGCAAAAGAGGTGAGGAAAGAAAGAAGAGGATGAGAGTAAGAAAGGGATGCTGTCACTTGGCTTTTCAGGGGTTACTGAGGTGTCAGGTTGAGCACTTATTTGTGGCATGTTTTGGAGCTTCATGTGAAGGTAGACTGGCTGAGCATCCCGGCTGCTTTTGCCAAACCCTCCTTGTGCTTCCCGCACCTGCTTGGGCCATCTCTTCCAGGGCAGCCTGCTCTCAAACCTACCTCTTACTATCAAAAATAACTAGCTCCTCTAATTCATCCATCTCTGTGATGAGCAGCCAGATCCCACCTGGCACTGATTCAGATTCTCATCCTGTCAAGATAACAAGATTCTCCAACCCACTGCATCCCAAACTTGGGGGGGGGGGGGGGAGCATGTCTCATGTTTGCGTTTACCAGCATTCACACACCCGTGGCTGTTCTCTGGGAAGAGGAGCACGGATTTGATATTTTCTCCCTTTGAAAGACTGGCAAAAGCTCAATATGTGATGCTCATTGGAAAAAGCATATGCTTCAGACTTGGTTGTGCCTAGATTTGAATCCTGGGTCCTCCCTTTTGCTAAAAGCCCCCAGCAGTCCCTTTAGCCCTGGGGCTGCTTTCTCACTCAGCTGAGTCCTGAGGCTGTGATTTATGAGTTTCAGGCTGATGCCTTCACCTCTGTTCTGCTCTTCCTTGTGGTGTCCCCTTGGTGTGCCCAGCCCTGGCAGTCAGCACCTGAAGATTTTTCACACCAATGGAAATCTGATGTGGAAGCACGTTGGTGACGATGGCAAACTGTGGCAGAGTGGACTGTTCAGCCAGGATCCATCCTCTCCCTCACTCTTTGCTTTATGGGCTTGTAAATAATAGATGGGGCAGGCAGGGGGTGAGGCGAGAGGGTAAGCAGCTGGCCCAGGCTGGCAGTGATTTCCCAGCAAGCAGCTGTTTGGAGCACCCCATGCTCTCAGTCCCCATCCTGAGGCTGGCTGTCCCTCTCCCTGCTGCCCTGCTGGGGGTGGCCAGGTTGCAACAGCACCAAAACCTGAGCAGGGCTGTGGGGTGACGTGGAGAAACCCAGAGGGAGGGAGGGAACGAGCCTTAAATATTCTGACTGCTCTATCTTCTGGGAGATAATACTTTTAATTTTCGGCACACAAAGAATATGTCCTGAACCAGAAGGGGTTTGCCTAATTCATCATGCTTGCTTTCCACACAATACCAGGGATGACAAGCATAACATTTTAAAATGAGAGAAGTGGACATAATTAATGCTCATGAATTGCAAACGCTTCTTTATTAAAGGGCTCTTGCTTGCCCCTGGACCATCTGCTTCATATCACCGGGCCGGGGTCCTGAGGCTATAATAACTTGCAGCTTTAATAATTTTACCTCTTAATTAAAGCTCATCTCAGAGTGCAGGAGCACAGACATGTTCCGGGTCCAGATTTGATTTTAACAGAGGAAACCTTGAGGGATGGATAATAGAATTTGCATCCTTGCCTTTGAAGAATCCCTTGGATGAGGGCCGTGGCCCTGCACGAGACCCCTGTGTGCTGGCTGGAGGCTGTGAGACCTGCTGCTAGGGGGCTGTGCTGGCCTCAGGGCGGCCTCTGCTCCTCTGTGACCGTGCCAAGGAGCTGAGGGAGTGGTGGGACATCAGATCTCTGCTTAGAGAATGTGAAGGAGGGAGCAGAGAGGCCACGGAGGCTGAAGCTTCATCTGCCCTTTCCATCTGTGCCCTCTGAAATTCCACTGTGATTTCTGTCTAGGAACATCACTTGCCTGTTTCCATCAGTTTCTTTCAAAAATCCGTCCTGGTTTCTATGTGGGGACTGGAAGTCTAGGCTCTGGATCTCCTGTGGTGGCCGCTCTGATGCCACGTATAGGCAGAACTTCCCTGCCTAAGCAATAGGATGGATGATGACAGCTTAACCTGCAAGAAGATCCCAAGCCCATGTATGCTGGTTTTGTGTTAAATAAAGCCCTGGGCTGTGCAGGGGGGAAGGTCCTGAGCTCTGCCTGATGCCAGTGGAACCTCAGGACTGAGCCAACCCTGAGCCCTGCTGAGGGCCGTGGTCAAGCCATCACCACCTGCGTCTGCTGTCCCTGCAGGGCGACCTTTTGGGGGGCTGAGCTCCATGCAGATGGGATGAGTTGACAGCGCATGAAATACGGTGAATTAATGAGCACTTCATTGCCACTAGACGTGAGGCCGAAGGTCGAGGGCCATTAATAGAACTAGGCATGAATTCATGCTTCATAATTCACACATCCCAGGCCTTCCTACAAACGGAACATTTTATTCTAAAATGTTGTTTTAATTATTTACATCCTGATTGATTGATAGAGAAGGGAATTCACTGGAGGTACATTAATGAGGAAGTGTTTGGCTCTAGAACGATGCTTTGATTGTCAAACACAAAAATCAATATATAACCTAGGATCCAGCAAGATGTCTTATATTTATTTATTTGTTGCCTTTTTTTTTTTTTTTTCCTAGAGGCTGAAATTCTCCATGTAAGGCAGAGATGCGTTCATAGAAGCAATCCATTCAGCTTCATCAGGCTTGGAAAACCTTTTACAAGGGAGGCGAGATGGAAACTGTGGTCTGGGTAGCTGAGAAAATGCAATGAGATTATGTTTTCCTATTGCATCTCCCCCAGTGCAGCTGGGCTGGGGGCTCCAGCGATCCCACGTGTACCCAGCAGCAATGCAGGCACTTCCCATGCACTCAGCTCTGGGTGGCTGCTCGGAAGGGTTTCAGATCCAGCATCTGCACAGGACAATACTGGTTCACAAGAACAAAAGCACGGGAATTTCTCTGCTAGTCCAGAGCTGTTGTCCTGAGCTGTTAGCCCACTCTGCTGCATTGCTCCTGCTGAAACTGAGCTCACCTGGAGTGCTGGGGAGGTTTGTGCTGCAGCAAATACGTTGTGTCTGCTCAGTCCTGGTGGCAATCAATCACATCATGCCCCCTCTTTATTTTCTTGGAAGTTCAGAGCAAAAAACAAAACAACATTTACTTTAGTAGTTGCAACAGTTTCCTTTTGTTTTTGCTTTACTGACCAGAGCAGCTGGTTTTCAAGACATTTTTTTCAGGAAAAATCTTCTGGTTTTCATTATAGAAAACAAAACAAGCAGCTGCTTTTCTGTAACCAACATGTACTTTAAAGAAAATTCTTTCTTCTAGTGAAAAATTGGAACAAATGATTAATTATGACTTTATTTTTTCCCTAGAAAAACAAAACAAAACAAAACAAAAATGCATTTCCAGTGACGTGCCTCCAGCCAAATTCCAATGTTGATGGGATGCACGCGGCGCTGCTGCTGGGTCTCTCTGCCTGGGCTCACCCAGAGTTTGGGCAGTGCCTGGGTTTGCCCCTTGATGCTGCAGGTTGCTGGGCTCAGCACTGATCCAGAGAAGCAGGGAGCACAGGGGAAGGGCCCTGCAGCAGCTGACCCTTCCTGGGTTCCTTGTGGCCTTTTGGAGCCTCATAGGCTGTGAGTGGAGCTGTGCCCTTTGGGTTGTGTTTTCCAGTTTCTGGGAGAGCTAAAGATGAGTTGTGCGTGTTTCGGGAAAGCTGAGGTTCTCAAGGAATAACATATTTAAGGAAGGTGAAGAGCACACTTGTTTGCATTGAAACCACAAGCGTTGTAAAATAGGAGAAATGAGAGAGCACTGTATGGCAGAGCCCTGGGTCTGAGAGAGGGAGACATGAATACAGGCTGGGAGGATTCATTTCAGTTCAAAATCAAACCCTG
The DNA here is from genome assembly GCA_028571105.1 of Tragopan temminckii. NCBI lineage: Eukaryota > Metazoa > Chordata > Aves > Galliformes > Phasianidae > Tragopan > Tragopan temminckii. Next base: position 1,920,224 of record JAOWBP010004377.1, read on the forward strand.
AATTCTACATATAATAATTCGACATACAATAAAGCATTCCTGGCCCTTAGGAAACATTCACCCAGTTCAGCAGCCCATCCAAAGACTGCAAGAGCAGAGCCTTGACTTCTTGAAGTCAAAGCTGCAGCCACGAGAGGGTGCTTTTGTCCTTATAGTTGAGCTCCCAGCGTAAAAACAGTGCAAAGGAATTAGTGGAGGGTACTAGGAAACACTGTGCAGCCAGGGTCTGTGCGTCCTGAGGAGATAGGGGGAAATTAAAGACTCTTAGCACTCTGCAGAGTAAGACAGATAATGTGCAAAAAATCACTGCCAAGGGTTGGTTTTAGTCCTGTTTCACCCATTTAACTGTAGTGAAACCAACAGGAAATTCTTTTGACCCCAGAAGCAGCACTGGTGCATCTGTTGTAGGAGAGCACCAGTGTCACTAGGGGTATTATATTCCAGAAAAAGAAAAGAAAAAAAAAAGTATAATCCACTGCAAATACTCAGTAGTAAGCAATCCCTGCTCCCTCTGGTAACCCCAGGTTGCAGGCAAACCCTGAGTGCACTGCTCTGGTCCCAGTGCATGCTGACTCTGTGTTTTGCAGGCTGGGAAAACCTAGGGAGCTGATCTCCAGTTTAAGTGAAACCTTAATAACTCAAGGGGCAAAGAAGATTTGGGAAGAGAACTAAATGGAGAGACTTCACCTGCAATAGGCAGGTTGCTGCAGGGCTGGAAGCTGCGCTGTGTGCTTTGCTTGGTCACAGTGCAGAGATGGGGTCCCCCAGCTAAAACCTGGCTCAGACCTCTGAACCCCTTGTATCTCAGCTCCCCAGCTGAGGAGGAGAGGAGAGCTCTGTCCTGTCTTCCCTTCCCATGCTCCTGGAACAAATTTGGCTTTGGCACTGTGGAGCTTCGGCATCATGCAGGTGCCTGTAGCACAACAGTCTAGGTCAGAACCCTCTCCTCACTCCCAGCACCTTTATGAACCCCACAGCAGCATGGGTTATCATACCCATATGTTTAGCCTTCGTCTGCAGCTGGATCATATCAAAGATGGGCAGCCTGTCTTTGGGAAAGAACTGGAGAAGGGCAACTGTGCTCCTGAAATGCAGAGAGAATGAAGGAGAGTGGAGACTGTCTGTGTCACTGATGGAGCCACTGGTTTGGGTGAAAATATTCATCTTTTTGGCCAGTGGATCTAGGTCTCTTGTCTAAGAAAGAGTAGATGAAGAAGTGATGCTGGGAGGATGTGGGAGACCCTCCAGGAATGGCTCCAGCCCAAGGTAGGTCCTACATGGAATGATGATGAGCAGGGAAGGGAAGCGGATGTGCTTTGCAGGCTGCAGCTGCCCCATAAATGCAACCCAATGCTTGAGGGATGCAGCCTGCATGGTGGGGTCAGGGCTCACTCCATCTCTCGGGAGATTCCTGCTCTCGGGGCGAAGGCTCAGGGTTTTGGTGGGATGCATATGGTTGTGGCAGTGTCACAGAGCGTGGAGCAAGGCTGGGAGGGGGCTGAGCAGTAAAGGCAGCACAGACAGGGGGTGCTTTGTGCAAAAATGGGGAGGGAGAGAGGGAAATGTTTCACCCTTCGCTTTGTAAAGAAAACTTCCAGCTTAAAAGCAAAATCCCATAATATTGTTTAAAAAAAAAAAAAAAAAAGTATTGCCCATAGGCATGGATCTCATAAAGGCTGGAAAAAGGCGCCTCTCAAAGGAGCTTTTCAGAGAAAAGACTTCAACCAGCCCACGCTTACACCCCACGGGAGCACACCTTGGCAAGGGGTTTTATTTATCCAGCTGGGACACGGATCCCAAGCCTTTATGTCCAGAGCAGGATGTTTAGCCCAAGTGTTTTTGGGTGACTGGAAATTTACTCCGTGCAGAGAATATATGCCCTCAAGAGGAAGGAAAAACAAACACTTTGGGCATGGTCTCAAGTGGAATATTGGCAATATTCGTTCTACTACTTCATTGTGTACAGAGACCTGATTTAAACATTGAGAGAAGGGACATCAAACGGGATGGGAAGCATAGAGGAATTGCAGAAGGTAAATGAATCTTCTCATTTCTCTCCAAATGAGTTATTAATCATCTCTCATTTACATATTCATTAACCATAACACACACCATATTTTTATTAATGTGGCAAAGAAACAATTATAGGTGAAAAATGGCTTGTCTGTTTATTTTATACACAGATCTTGTTCCTCATTTGCGTGATTTAAAAAATGATCTTTCTTCTTGCCCTGCTAAAAGGAAGCTGGCTGCTCAGGATGTGTTTCAGCATGAGACTATGGAAAGGAGAACTGTTAGAATGAGCAGCAGGGGAACAACCAGTCTTGGGTGCCTTGTTTTTCTTGCCAGGAATGGGTTACAGTAAGTCAGTCCTGGGCTGGGACAAGGGGGACCAGCCTGGTCCTGCTATTTCAGCTTGGTGGTCCTGGGGTACCTCCCAATGGTAGGGTTTCAGAAGGTACTTTGTGAAGGGACTGCAAATAAACACAGAAGTGCTCTCTATACATTTCCATTCAAGCAAGTGAAATGTGGGGAGCAGAAATAACAGCATGAATATTCAAAGCCTCGTTCTGAATTGATTATGAAAGGGAACCATCAAATGGTCAATAGTTTCTTTTATTCTTAGGGAAGCTTTTGGCTTAAAATGCTTGAGGAATGGTATCCCTGAGTTCCTTCCCACTTCCTTCCCTGCAGTTTTATGAGGAATATTACAAGATTTCAATAACCTTTTGGTAAACCAGCCATGAGCCACCAGTCCAAAGGGAAAGCTTTGCTAGCCCCACTGATATTTCTTTGGTTTAGAACGTTAAGTCAGAGTTAAGTGAAGGGATGTTGCAGAGAAGAAAAAAAGCTGTTGTTAATGAAAATCTTATACTGTGAGTTACCATGTAGAGCAGTGCAGATGGGAGCGTTGTCTGGATGCTGCCGTAACTGGACATCAAACCTGTCTTTGGGAAAGGTCCTTCCCATCCTCATCCCCAGCTTCCTGATCTGATTGGCGAGTGAAATAAGAGCTGTTTGCCTCTTTCAGTAGCATGGGGAGCAACCCAGTTTCTAGGTTTCTTCCCACATAGGGATCAAGGTGGGATTGTGTACTTGCCTGGCTTCCCTAAGTGTAGGCACTGGGTGCTGATGGACACAGGGATGCAGATGGGGAATCTCTTTTGTCTGCCCTTTACACTCTCTTCTCAGTGTTTAAGAAAAAAGGTGATCTTTGAAACTGCTTCTGTTCTGGGAATCATTGAATCACCATAAAATGGTTTGGGTTGGAAGGAACATGGACAATCACCTAGTTCTAATTCATGCTGTGGGCAGGCTTGCCACCCCCTAGACCAGGTTGCCCAGGGCTCTATCCAACCTGACCTTGAATGCTCCCAGGGATGGGGCATCCACGTAAATTCTTTTCCCAGGCTGTGCACATGTCTGGGATTGCCCCGACACAAGTGTTGCACCCTGCACTAAGCCTTGTTGAACTTCATTAGGGTCCACTGGAGCCCACTTATCAATCCTGTTCTGGCTCCTCTGGATGGCATCCCTTCCATCTATTGTACTAACTGCACCTCTCAGCTTGGTGTCATCTGCAAATTTGCTGAAGGTGCACTCGATACCACTGTTTATGTCATTGATAAAAATGTCAAAGAGCAAGGGTCCCAGATGAACCCCTGAGGGACATCACTCATCACCAGCCTCCACCTGGACATAGAGCCATTGACTGCAACTCTTTGGCTGTGACGAATTCCTTATCCACTGAGTAGCCAACTCTTCAAATCAATCTCTCTCCAATTTAGAGATAAGAATGTGGAGTGAGACCGTATCAAAGGCTTTGCAGAAGTCCAGGTAGACAACACCGACTGCTCTTCCTTTGTCCAGCAATGCATCACTCCATCGTAGGAGGCCACCAGATTGCTAAGGCATGATCTACCCTTGGTGAAACCATGCTGCTGTCTCAGATCACCTCCTCATCTCTCACGTCCCTCAGCATCTCTTCCAGGAGGATCTGCTCTATGGTCTTCCCAAACACAGAGTTGAGGCTCACTGGTCTGTAGTTCCCCAGGTCTTCCTTTCTACTGTTTTTTTTTTGTTTTTTTTTTTTTTTTTTTTTTTTTTTTTTTTTTTTTTTTTTTTTTTAGAAAATGGGAAATTTAATAGGAATTGTCCAAAACCAAAAGGTTTTCTGTAGAGCAAAAGAAGTAAGCAGAGAGATGCACACTGTCATCTCCATAAGAAGTCCAGTTTAGCTCCTCCTCTAGAAAGCAAGGAGACACAGAGGTGTGGGCTGCAGGGAGCTAGGCTGCTCAGATGCATTCAAATAGCGGAGTTTTGGTGGGGAAAAAAAGACATCCAACAGCAGGAGAGCAGCAAGGTTGGTAATGCAAGGATGGTGTGTGTGGGGGGGAGAATCCAGCTGCTGCTGCTTACTCGAGTAAGGGAGCTGAGGGGACCTTGTACACGGTCCCATCACAAAATGCTGTTTTCAGGTAAAGAGGAATAAATTGCATTTTACTGCAAAGTTTGAAGACATTGCTGACATCAGGCACTGGGGAGCACCGTTTGCAGTTCCAGCAGGGATCCTTATGACTGTCAGAGTTTTATTTGTGTGAGCAGCTACCACGCTGAAATTTTTCTCCCTGTACAAAGGAAAGAGGCTCCAGGCAGCCAGCTGGTAGAAAGACACGCCTGTCCTCATTCCCCTTCTCATGCATGAATGCACTGGCTGATTTCAAGTGAATTTGACAGGAAGGTAAATATCGAAATAACAAATGTGTGTACCTGCATGGGAAGTTGGCTGAGGTTTGGCCGTCTCACATCTGCTGTAATTGCTTTGGGCTGACTCCCCAGCCAAGCCCAGGGGCTGACATGCTGCAGCCAGCATCTCCTGCGAGGGGATGTGAGGGAGGACCGAGAGAGGAATGTTATGGGCATGGACAGAGATGACAGCCATCTCAGCCCTGATTCAGTTATAAATCAAAGGAGAGGCACGTATCCACGGGAAAATAGAGTACATCATTCTGCTGTTCATGGGGCTGCCTATCTCCTCTGTACGGATGGGAATGCAGAACACCTTTTTGTTCTTAGCAAAAACATTGAATTTATTTCTCATCCGAATCTTAAACACCAACAAAAAGATCTGGAAGGGGGAGATTCTTTCAGAGATCATCTGTGAAGTTGGGTCTGTTCTTATAGAAGTTCGGTGCAGGGAGGATTGGTAAAGTTTCATGATGAATGAGAAAGTATGGGGGTTTGCTGTAAGCACCTGGCTCAGGGCATAATTCTTCCTTCAGTGTCCTGTGGTGGTTTCACACCTCCCCTTGGTGGCAGGTAGGACTTTGTGAACCCCCCCTTACTGCAAACAGGCAAAATGCCCTGCAGCGTCCGTGATTTCCCATGAGATTGAGTCTGTTCAGTGTGTTTATTCTCCTTTGTTCATTATATATTTTTTATCAACTTCTGTTTTGTCGGTTTCTGGCTTGCATTTCCCTCTCTTTTATTTAATGATTGTTATTACTTAGGAATGCTTTCCCAATCTTGGTGTTAATGTGTTCTGGAACTGCACTAGAAGGAGGCCCCAGTTTCTGTTCCCCAGTGTCACAGAACTACCAAAACCAGATGATGGTTCTTGTATACAGATGTCTTGTGTAATAAGCAGGTCCAAAGCAATCACACCGATGGTGCTTGGTTTAAAATCTGGGGGTGCTGGAGCTGGGAATGGTTGGCTCTATGGTCCCCATACAGCTGGGAGCTCCTGGCAGATAGCAGGATGCTATAACATGAGCACCTGGTCCTCTTTCAGAACAGGATGTCATGTAACACAGGCTGCAGATCAAGCTGCACTTGGTCACTAGGTTTTGCTTTGGTTAATTACAGCACAGCTATTCTACAGTTTGAACCAGCATATGCCAGCATTGCACTAACAATTAAGGCAAAAACATGATTCAGTGTTTTTCAGTTACTCTTGAAAATGGATTGGTATTGCTGTCCTAATTTTTTAAATGGGAAATTGAGGCATGGGAATGACTTGGGATGCCTCTGAGTGGTATCCCCACCCCACACTTACCCCAAGGTAAGTGCACCCTGCTCCCACCTTGTCTCTGCCTGGTGGCACAGCCCAGCTAAAGCAGAGTCGTGCATCTCCGTGCTGCCCCACACCTGAGCTGAGCCAGGCTGGTCCCATCCGAAACCAGGCTTTTCCCTGAGGGTTTTTGGGACTTGTTCACCCTGCTCTCATTCCTGCCAGTACACCGCTGCTGTGAGAGGGAATGATTTTTATCTCCTTTAAAAAGTTAGACAAGCTGCTGCCGATGATCTGCACACCATTAGGCTACTTGAGCCCCAGACCTGCCCCGGAGCCTTGCTGCCTGTTTTGTGCCTTAGCACACCGTTTCTGGCTCCATACCAGGCAGCACCCATCACTTCTCTCCGTGGGAGTATTCCCATGCTCAGAAATCTGTCGTGGCAGGATCAGGCCCTGCCCTCGCAGTGCCTTCAGAGGGCCTTTGTTGAAGCAATGCCTTTAAAATGGAACTACAAGCTGCGTTCCTCTCCCCGGGTGCTGCCTGAGGCACTCAGAGCAGAGATTTAGCAGCAGTCAGGTTGGGGGAGCTGGTTTTCAGCAGCTCCATTTCTGCTTGTGGATCGTAATCAGCCCTGTTAAAACCAAGTGATCTCCCCCAGACCGTTGCATTCATGCATTTCTTCCCTCCTTTGTTTCCAGCAGTGCTTTCCTTCTCACCCGAGCCCTTAAACAACCTTGACCACACCGAGTTGGTGATCTGCAGAAAAACCCATCCGTTCAGTGTGAAAATATTGGTGCTTCTGCGTCATTTCATAGCACATCTGGGCTCCCTCGGGCCCACATTCCATCACTGCCCAGCAGGCCAGGCCAAGAAAAGCAGGAGGAAGAAAAATAAATGTGATGACAGTTGGGCCCTTGCAAATGAGTCTTGGTCTGAAACAAGCCAGAAAAGAGTAAGCGTCTTGCACCGCCTCACATGGAACGTGCAATGTTCACACCGAAGGGGCAAAGGTCTGCAATGTGAGCTTGCACCACTAACATAGGCAGACTTCCTGCCTATTGCTGCTGCAGGAAATATTTGGGCACTTGCTGATCAGCTGTTGCAACGCCTTTGTGTGAAAGAAGAGGAGAGAGCCTGGGTGCTGGGTTGCAAGGGGCTGCCTGTCCTCCAGCCCTGGTTTCCTGGGCACAGCTCCTGCCCACGTGTATGTCTGGGCTTTGGCAATGCTACAGGTGTGCTCGAGAGCTCCCTTGTTTTTTAGCTTGCATGCTCCAGCTTGGTTTATCTTGGCATAAAAACATCTCTGGCCAAGTGCAGAGATGTGTGCTTTGAATAGGTGCTAGGGTCCAGGGAGCTGCTGCTTGGGTGACCAACATTTGCTGATCCCAGGGACTTAAATTCACTGTGTAGGATCTCAGGGTTAAAGAACAGACTTTTCTTGAAGGCAGAAGTTTGACTTCCTTTGCAAAGAAGAGTTAACCTGAATCTGAATGGCACATTTTGGGTTTTATTGTCCTCCAATGCCACCACACAGTTCCCTGCACTGCTTTTCCTGCCTTTATAGCTGCTCCTGTTCCGCTCTGTTCCTCACACCATGAGTCTCTGGGTGGTTTGTGCACACTTGGCTGCTGCTCAGTTCGCTGTGGTCCTCTCCATTTCTCAGCCTTGGGGCTCCAGAATGTGCACTGCGTTCTGGTTAACTTCTGCTCCACCAGCAAGCTGGGAAACTTCTCCAACAATGTCAGAAATCTCCAGCAGTTGATATTTATTAAGGATTTTGCTGCCTGCAAGAAATGTAAAAGCCAACCCAAGTGATTGATAAACCCGATCTGGATTGCTCTGTGTTTTCTTAGCCAGGTTGAAATTTGGCTTGAATGAATGAAATCTGGAAGTCTCTTTCTAACAGCAGCACGGCCAACCACAGCTTCTGGCTGGGTCGATAGCAGAGATGAAATACATGCTTAGCAGGACCCGGGCTGTAAGACGTTTGCCACTGGAGCCTGTACCTGCCTTGCTTGCACAGCATCGGTCAGCTGAAGCAGTGCTCACCAACAGCCAGGAGCTGTTTAGGGCTGAGTTCTGGCACAATCCCTATCTTGAGATACGTCTGCCCCTGCTTGTTTGGGAACAAATCATAACTCGTGCCTTCAAAGCAAAGCCAAGCTGCCAAGTTTCGGTGCAGAGCCTCATGGACATTAAATCTGGAGAAGGTTCCGTGGCTGCTGCTATCCCTCCTCCCTCCAAAGCCTTTGGATCACAGCTGTCCTTCCCACGAATCTGCCACAGCTGACAGTCCTCAGTCACTACAGAGCGTGTGCAACATGCTAATCCATCAGAGGCGCTCTGTGGGATGCTTTGTGCAAGTGCCCTGCAGCTCAGGACTTGCAGGGATGCACTGCCAAGGATGTATCTTCCCAGCAAACAGCTCGACACATTTCTCCCGTGTGCAAACAGACTGGGGTGGGGTGAGATGTGAGAGCAAAAGGCAGCTTTGCATAGCAGCCAACAGAGGTGCTGAATCACAGGGCAGCCCTTCAGTGTTGAGGAGCAGAGAGGAGCTGCAGAGGCTGTGCTGGGCAGATGGCATTTGTTTTTGGCACGCTGGAAAGTCTCGACATGCTGGATTGTGTCTAGGCAGAAACCCTTGCTGGGAAACAAAGCTGCAGAACCACTAGATTCAAAGGTTCAATGTTGTTTTCAAGACGGATACTGTATAGCTCAGCAATTTGTAAGTGTTCATTTAGATTGTCATTGCCTGGTCTATTATTCACATGCTCTCTCCTTAGGTAAATGCACTTCCTTTCCTTTTTTTTTTTGCCTCAGATCTTTGCAAATTTGATTCTCCTGCTTGTATGGAAAGAGGTTATAAACCGGATGCAAGCATTCCCCCTGAGGTGACTCATTGATATTCCTCTGCTGTTCCAGGGCCGTAAGCTGGGGTTCATGGGATGCATTTTCCATTGTGTAACTCAGGAGTGAGTTTTGGGAGATGTCTTCCTGTCTGTGCACAGGTAGCTTTGGAACAGGCACTGACAAGCTGTCCCATCTGTAGATAACAGCACTGAGATGTTATGCAGGGCAAAGCTGAAAAAGAGGAGCTGTTATTGATAGCAGGTGGGAGAGAGAGGACTGCAGGTGGGAGTAAAGGGGTTTGGATTAGAAAGTGCTTTGCTATCAACAACAGCAAGGGATAGGTGAAGGTCTTTGTCTTTCTGCTCATCAGTTCGTTCCATCGTCTTGGTACCCTTCGCTTCCTTTAGTGGTGGAGGAGAGTGACTTTAAAACTCTGGAGCAAGAGGAAATGCTTGTTTTCCCACATACTGGAGCCAAGGAATTGTCAGACCTGGAGATCCTGCTGGGAAGAAGGTGGCTGTCCCTCAGCTCTCTGGTGGTGGGAAGCAGGCAGCTCTGCTCAGCCAGCAGTGACACGGATGGGCTGTGCACCCTGGCGTGAGTCTCTGCCATGCAAAAGCCACCAGAAGCCCATGGAGGGAAGTGGGAGCATTGAAGCAAACAGAATTTTGAAGCTGTGTCGATGTTTGGAGGAAATTCGACGTGCCTGATCATAGTGGCCCACGATGTTGTGACAGGAGAGAGAAATATTGCTCGACTGTCTTGGTTGCAATGGACCTTTGGAGGATGAAGAACAACTACAGATGGCAGTTGTTACTCACATGGTTGATGGTTGCATGTGCACCTCTGGGGATGGGTTTGGCCTGTTGGTGAGGTTTTCTGCTGCTTAGCCCCAAGTTTCAGGTTTAATGCCTGCCTTGTAGGGTTTGCTCAGGAATATTGTTTCTTATCATAACCCTGTTTGCATCAAAACCAAGCAAGTGGCAGCATCTATTGCATGCTCTGAATTGCATACACAGGGAGAACTGCAGATTGTGCTGTCCCATGGCACACATCTGGATGTCAGTGGTGGAAACTCGTGAAAGCCAATCCATCTCCATAAATGTGCAGAGTCATGGTGCTGCAATGAGTAACTTCAGTAGGTCTGCTTCTTGCCTAAAGAACTGAACAAACTGTGGTAGTCCAATGTCTTCCTGTAGTGTCTGCTGTGCTCCATGAGCAGATGATCAGAGCACAAAGCAAGGATTCACCCAGCTGGGTTGGCTGTTTCTTTGCAGGTGGCTGTGGCAATGCGTCCCCCAGGCT
>JAOWBP010004377.1:1963009-1980549 GCA_028571105.1 Tragopan temminckii
TCCTGGGCTAGAATCCTTTTACCCCTCGCAGACAGGTGAACACCATCTGCAGCCGTCATGCCAGGAGCCGAGTAGATGTGAGTTTCTCAAAAGGCTGAAGCACCCAGCAGGGCTTAATGGACGCTCTTGGGGTTTGTAGCAGAAGGCTCTTTGCACTGTGCTGCACATACACGCGTCTCTCAGAGTAGTGGTAGGCACAAATATCTCTTGGACTATGACTTGAGAAAAATCCCTTTGATGTGATGCTTTGCACGTATTCAGGAACCTGCTACTCTCTTGTTGGGGACCGTGGCAGATGCTGATGTGTCCCCTCCTCTGCCCTGCTTGATTGATGAAAGCTACAGCTCCCCAGGGGCTCCCAGCATGGCCCTGGTGCTCAGGGCTCGCTCCTGCTTTGTTCAGCTGGTGTCTTCACATGGCAACAGATGGCCTTTGTGCTCTGACCCTCTTCCTTCTCTGACCAGTGGATTCCAAGTGCCATTCATCTTCCTCTGGGCTTGACAGTAGAGAGCAAACAGAGGCACCCCAGAGACGAGGTTTTTCCCCACCTTGTTTTGGGATGGTTTGGAGAAAACAAGCATCCTGTGATACCAAAATCAGCAAGTCTGGGCTCCAAAACCCCACTAGCATCATAGCAGACATACTTTCTGCTGTATTCCACTTCCACTGGCCTTGGCATCTGCCGCTCTTGGTAGCCAGGGCAAGAGGGGCTGCACCTCTGAGATAGTTTATCATTTCCCCTGAGGAGAAGCCTGGGGTCAGGGCATGTCCCACCAAGGTGGGAGAAGTTCCAGCTGAGCCTACCTGTGGCATCATGCTGAACTAGAGTGGTAAATGATGGTATTTAGCTCCTGAGGAAGCCTGTTGCTTGTTGGGTGTCTTCTGGTTGTGTGTGGTCTAAGGGAGAACTCCAGGGACCAGTAACGAGACAGCAAGGCACAACATGAGCTGAAGGACAAAATAAGGGAGGTTACAGCTCTTAGCTGTGCTATAACATGTCCATCAGCTGGTCTCAGGAAAATGGCGGTGTGCCCCATTCAGATGTGGAGCTCTGTTGTAGACAGGAAATGTGCAAAGACAGTGCAGGAAACTATGACAGACGAAGGAGTTAAATTTAGTGTGGATTGAAGAGACACTGAGCAAACTGACCTTAGCTAGGACTCACGGAGTGGTGTCTTCAGTCAGCTGTGTACGAGGCCAGGTGCCTGCAGGTAGCAGTCTTTCTGCAACCCTAAGTGAGGGCAGCTGCTATCTGCAGGGCAGCATCTGTATTATGTAACTCTTTCCTCTTCTGTTTGCTGTGCATACATAAAATCAGGAGCTTTTATTTTTTGAAATTGCTGGATCCCAGATTTGCATGTCAAAGGAACTGTAGGACGTGGAGCTTAAAGAGCTTTCAAGAGGTCATCTGGTCCAGCCCACAACGCGTACAGGATCAGCTCCATCTCTATCAGCCTAAGAGACTTTTCTGTCATTTATTCTTTCTGAGTTTCAGTGGTGGGAGCTTCAAGGTTCCTTTGGGAGCTGTGCAGCTGAGCATTCTGACTTCCTCTCCTGGGTCCAGGGCAGTGTGATCCCCAATGGGTGGGAAGCTGTGCTGTGGCTGGAGAGCTCTGTGGGGCTGAGGGCTGCCCCTTGTGTGCCCCACATGTGTGCCAACAGTGCTAATTTCTTGTAGAAAGGGCTGGAGAACAGTCCTGCCCTCCCAGGAGAACCTGCACCTATATTGGGCATGGGAGCTGTGATAAATGCATTCAGTGCTGTGCAAGTGGGAAAGGAGGGATTTCCCCTTTGTGAATAATTAGTTTTCCATGTCTGCAGCTCCAAAAGGTGGAGGGAGCATCCTCATCCCAAGAGCAAGTCCCAGGGCAGCCTGTTGGTTGTAGGGTGTGCTGACAAGGCAGTTTGTAATGCAGTGTATGCAGAGTAATATGTATTATATAGGATGAATATTTTTAACAAAGCCATCACCTGATGCAAAACTGAATGCCTTGGAGAGATCCAGGTGCATTCTCTTGGCAGAACTGGCTTGTCCAGCGAGCCCATAATCATGCCAAAAATAAAAGACAGCGTTGATTTGACACCTTCACCAAAAGCAGGGTTTGCAGTGGCTTGCACTCGTTGCATGCTGGCCTGTAAGTTCCTGGTAGTTTTTAATGTGCTATTCTACTGTGCTGGCATCACTGCTAATTGTGCTGTAGTTTTACAGGTCACTCATTTTGCCCTTTTAAACATCGGAATTAAGATGCTGCAATCAAATCCCTTAGGACTTCTTGAAGACTTGCGAAACAGAAAATAAATTTCAAGTCCAGAGGCCCCAATCTGTTGGGGTTTTTTTGAGAGGACTCTGGGGGATCACTGCACAGATTTGATAGGGTTTGGTGGTGTGGTCTCTCCTTACCCTCTGTTACACAGCAACTAAAGCTAGATCACCCTAACTGTGCTCCTGTCTGGCCATGAAATATGTGACTCCATCCATGACCATGCTGTGGGAAAGAAAACGCAAATGATGAGTGATTACACCCAAACCCTCGATAAAATAATAGCAAAAAACCATCATAGTTTCCCAGCCACTGAAATTCAGGCTACAGATGATAAAGCAAGACTGATGCCATGAACCTATTTCAAGCAAGGCTTTACTCCTAATGCAGGCTGAATTTAAGAAATTGTACCGTACGATCGCTCCATTTCCATAGCAAAAGAGCTTACATTGAACGCGTTGCCTTATGGGGGTCTCCTTGCATCCTTAATGCCTTGCTATTTGATAGTTTTGTGCTTTGCAGGACCCTGGAGATGAAAGAACCAATATTGCTGCGAAGGTTATTCCTAGCACAGGAGCAGTTAAGAATCTGTCTGCACACAAATGACGAATTATTGTAATCTGAACAAAGAATGGGGCAGTAAAGATCGCACCAGTTGGAAACTTTAAAGGGACTAGAGGCAGAAAGATGAAAAGATGAATAAGAAAAGATTTTTAATGCTCCCAAATGCAGAAATGTGGCTAATTGGTACAAATGACAAACAAGCGGACTTGAAGAACAGTTGCTAAGATTGGACTTCTCTGGTTAGTTACAGCACTGCTGGTGTGTGCTTAGGGCAGCATTTGGATCCTGAAATAGTGCCTGATGCTCCGTCTGCTGTGAAATCAGAAGGAAAACATTCCTGTGTGGTGCGTTTCTAATGTTTTCCTAATGCCATTTTATCAGCCTGGCTTCCAGCTTAAAGTATCACTTGAGTGCGTGGTGGGGCAGAAGAACGCTGCTGCAGAAATTGGGTTTGGTGGATCGTGGGAGCACAATGCTCCTTTCTGTCCTTAAAACCTCCCCGTGTCATTCTGCTCCCCATGTCCTGAGGATGGCAGGATTTCACCTGGGCAATCTTTGAGCCATGGATAGCACAGTTTCAGGACAGGTGATGGTCTGACAGCTCACACCACACCCAGAGAACTCCCACCCCATGGAGCAACCAGGCAGGAGCAGGTATTCCTGCGAGCAGAGCTTGTGGGAGCACCCAAAGTATTCTGGTGGAAAGGTTTTGGCCGTGGAAATTCAGGCCCAGCTTCCAAGGGTTGCTTTGTTTTGGTGTGAAATGTGGATTCGTGTTGCAGTTTGCAGTAGGCTCGCTTGGTGCTTTGCCCATTATTAATCAAACCTCAGAGAGGCCAGCCTTGGTGCAAGCTTGGCAGCAGGACCTGTGCCTGGGCATGTTTACCTTGGCTTTGCATTTCATTGTAGACCTCTACTTGTGGGCAGTAAATCAAATGCATGATAAGTTTACGGAGGATCTGGACTGCGTCTAATAGATGCCATTACACTGCTTGTTCAAAGCTGCGTGTGTGACAAGGTCAGCTCATAAAAATAGCATAAATTTCATATTTTCTTGACTCCCACAGAGGACTGCGGGAGGGAGAGATGTAGGGATTGCTGCAGTGCGTGGAGCATAGAGATCTCTGCAGTTCATCCATAATCCATCAGAAATCTGTCATCTTTCCAAAGTTACTGTTTTTTAAGCTGCAAACTTAACGGTCACCTCTGTCCTGATGGTACAGCACACTCCACACCCCTTTAATGGGAGTTCTGGGCCCTGGTGTTGTCCAGTGGCTCAGAACCACTGCTGGGCTGAGGTGCAGCACCTCCTGCTTCGAGCACCTCGTGGCTTTGGGCTGGTGCTCATTAGGGGCTGCTGGGGAAAAGAATGGACCCTTGCTTCCTTCTGCATTATCTTGCCCAATAATATCATCCCAAGGACTGGACATTCTTCTTGATGCAAAAATAACCTGCAGTCAGTTACTCTGTCCCACTTCCATAATACTGTTTCTCCTATTTTCTCCCCCCGCTGCTGCCGCCACTTGTTAAAAACCTGTGATTGTTTTTCTGCCAGCAGCTCTGGCTGTCTGCTGACACCTCAAAATATAGAGAAAACCTTTGCTATCAGCTCCTGGAGACAGACTTCTGTGGCAACATGCCAAGCACATGTTTCTGGTGATGCAATGGTCAGTGATAGTGCTGCTGAGCAGCGGTTGCAGTGATGATAGAAGAGACAAGCAATTTTTACAGCACCTGACATACTCCAGTGCTGTTCAAGTGTGGCTGCAGAAATCCCCATTTCTGTTTCTTGTACTGACAGTAATGGAGTCCTAACACCGTTGGTCTTTTAACAACAGAGTAAAAAATTGTGCATATCCTTTTTCCCACAAGTTCAGGCTTAAGAGAAGGATGTGGAGATGCAGTAAAGTTAGGAGCCAGCTACCCATCTTTGGGAAATGACATCTGTATCCACTGCAAAATTCTTCTGTTCTGGAAGCAGCCTGGCTGCTGCCTTGGTTTCCATTTACCAGCACGTCCTGCAATCCAGAGCAGGTCTGAAGATCTGCAGTTCAATGTGAGACATGGAAATGAGCTGTGCTTTTGCTATTCCAGCCAGAGCGAATAATCAACAGAGCTCCCTGATGAAGTGTTGGAACTGCTGAGTACAGCAAACAGACGTTCACCCCCCTGCACAGGACAGTGCAACTCCTGAGGTCCCACGGTGCACATAATGTGGCCGGTGATGTTCAGATGATACCATCCATTTCTTACATAGTATAGAGAAGTTTTGGGCTCTTTAGAAGATCAGGGACATACTTCATTGTCCATTACAGCAGTAAGCCAGCCAACAGACACTCTGCCTTGACACTGCGATGCTTAAGGGGGAGGAATATGTCTGCCAAAAGCTAAGTTGCCTTCCTGTTTTAAATAAGTACAATAAATAAAACTCTTCTTGATCTCTACTGTCATATGCTAATTTTCTTGCCCTTTAATCAGGCAGGTTTTATTTTGGCACTTGACTAGGACTCTGGGTTGTAATTCAGAAAGGGGAAAAAAGAACAACAAGAATTGTGTAAGGCAGGATGCGAAGGCTGATGTTAAACAGGCACAGAGTGCTTGGAGAGTGATTAGTGCCTTTTTGTTGTGATACTGAAGTGGTCCTTCAGTGATAAATCAAGCCTGGTGCTCAGACTGCCAATATTCATTTGGGGCAATTTGCTCTCAGTTTACAGCTCTGTGGTGGTTCCTTGCTGCTAGGATTCCTTTTAGGATGAAAGGAACGCTTTGAGCTGTCACCTGGGTAGGGCTGTCCTTTTGGGACAAGAGGAACACAGTGAGCACATTTGTGGAGCTGTTTGTGCAGAGCTGTTGGAGGTTCCCTGCCTCTAGGTGTCCTTGAGTTAAGCATACCAAAGGCTTACAGTCTGGGTTAGAAGACTAGCTACGTACTAGATGCATTCTAATACACTGACTGCCACTGTTTGTCCATCTGGATTTTGTGTTGAGGGATATGATTTAGTGGGAACTATTGGTGATAGGTGGATGGTCGGACTGGATGATCTTGTAGATCTTTTCCAACCTTGGTGTTTCTGTGATTCTGTCCTCACGGATACCCTTGGTAGAGGATCAGGTTGATGCTAACTGGGGGAAACTCTATTCAACCAGCACTCAGCACTGGGGGTGCACTGGGCTGCCCTGTTAGGAGACAGCGGATGCAAAGTACCAAACCAGAGAGGATGCATTAATGCTGGTGTGTGACAGAGCTGCTGTTCTGCAGCAGATGGAGGTATCTGTGGGACTGAATCACCAGGAGGGCACCAGGTCCTGCTGCACTGCCACATCTGAAGCATGCCAACAGCTACCCATTGTGGTGGTGTGGATGGTGCTTGATATAGGTGAGTTAATCTCTCTGTTCACAGCAGTGCACAGCTGCCATTACACCGAAGATGCACTACTACATCTAAAAACGATTCCTGTAAAAGGAGAAACAGAGAGGAGAAGCTGTCAGTCACATTTCAATGTGGGGCGAGCAGAGGGAACATCTCAAAAGCTTCAAGCAGTGGGGGAGAGCAGGGATCCATTGCAATAGCCACTCATTCCAGCTATGTTCGGCACCCTTGAGAAACGCCTGTGTACACACCTTAAATACTTCCAGGCACATCGAACAAATGCATTCAAATAACTCCTCTGATTAAACATGTCATTACTCCAGGTTAACTCTGCAAATGCATATATGCTCTGCTGGGGTGAAAGGAGGGGCAGATTCCTCGCATTTAAACCTGCCCTAACTGAGTTCAGTGAGAGATATAAATAGCTCTCCCAAATACTTGAGCAATTTGCGTTCTACTTTCTGAAGGCAAAAAGGGCCTCTTAGGTAATGGAAACAGGGGTGATTAGTAAGGGCTGAGGATAAAAAGAGGATATGAAAGGAGCAGAGGAATCCTTTGATATAGCACTCACTGTTCCTGAGGCACTTTCTTCTCCTTGTCTTGACTTTAAATTTCCCCTGTAGTATGTCACTGAGTCCACCTCCTAAATTTATACTCCAAAGCTCTTTTGCTTTGCTGTTCTATGTGGAAATGTACTTCCATCCTGAGCTGTGCTGGGCATATCCTGGGGAAAATGATCTTATAAAAAAAGAAAAATCAATCTAAGAATATTGATTTGAATCTATATAGAAATCATTTGGGCTAGATTTGGGCATTCGCTGCGTTCATCTAGGGAATGATACACAGGCAAAGCAATTCATTTCTTCTAAATTTAGCTGCCAAAAATGAGGCGTTTAGCATAAGCCAGTCAGTGAGACTGTATGTCCCCCTAAGGTATTTCCTGCACCCCATCCTGTGCTCACAGCGCCGTTGGCAGAGAGCTGCTTCATCCCACAGGCAGGTGGATTTTCTACAGTTGCGTTGCTGTGGTTGTAGGCCATGCACAGGGAGATGCATCTGAGCAGGGCAGGAGCGTACCACTGCTGAACAGCCACCTGAGTTACTCCACGGGAGAGACAGGGTGAGACCTGGAGCTGGCAGATACATCAGAACTGAACCTATGGGCATGAGTTACAGGGCAGCACAGAGATATTTGGCCAGATGTAGGAATCAGCTGCAGGGGCTCACCAGGGCTCTGCCTGCTCCCCCAGTCCTGTTGCTGTACAACAGCTGAGGATTCAGCTCATTGTCTTTGAAGCACCCGGCAGTGAAAAACAGGTAGAAAATAGAGCTCTTGGCAACACCTGTAGCAAGCAACAGGTACATTCCCGAAGTTACTTAGCAGGGTAATTAACACAGGAGAGGCCTGCCAGACTTAATTTATTTTTAAAAGCCCCATCAAATTTAATTTGTGAGTGCAGTTCTTCCATCTGCTTTCGGGCATTATCTCTGGAATTCAGGAGAAAAACATATGTCTTGTGGTTAATAAGAATTTGTTTTAATGGACGATATGACGGGGTGATTAATAACTGCTCGCCTCTGATTGTTCTCGTTATAATGATAGCATGCAGCCCCGCTGCCCAACCTCCCGTTGTGAAAGAAAGATCATAAATTGGGAGATGAAAAATCCCTCTGGTTGAGATGAAAGTGAGTGCATCAAGGGGCTGGCTGCACCGAGCTGATGGGGAAAGCGGCTTCCTATGGCTCTTACTATTTCTCCTCTGGGGTTATGTCAGATCAACCATGCACAGAGCAGGGCACTTCAGTCTGTGTGTAGCTGTGCAGTGCAATCTCACATCTGCCTGCCAATGGCACTGCGTTAGCATTCAGGAGGTGAAACACGCTTTGAGCAGGCTCCATGTCGCCTTGGGCACGTCCCTTACAGAAATGGGATCCATGCAGAGATGTTCTCTGACCTCACCATGCTTTCCACCTTCCTGGCTTGCTCTATGCTTTGGCTTTGGGTCACTTCTTCCCCCAAATGAAGCTTGATGCCTGGGGAGCTGTGGGAGACCTGCACCACTTTTCCACCAGTGCAAACAAGACAGCAACTTGGCCCTTCTGTTTACTGGCCAACCGGTGTTTTCATTTAACACAAAACCCAAATCCAAAGCGATTCGTTATATTTGCTTTCATAATATTCTGGCTGGGCATTAGAAATGTTGGGGTCTCTGTTGTTTGGCAGGGATTCAAACCAGTTATTTAAGAGGAAATTACACTTATTAAAAGAGTCCCGTGATTAGGTTATCATCATCTCAGCTTCTCATTTTTTTTTTTCCTGTCCGCAATAAGAGCTTGAAAGAAACAGAAATTTATTGAGTTGTTTCTAAAGGCACGAGCTGCAGTGTGCTCCCAGGCAGGAAATAAAGAGCCTCATTGCTGCACATTCCCTGGGGGGGATGGCGGGCGGTCAGGCGTGCGTTCCCTGGAGCCACACAGCAATGCAAACCGGAACAGCCAACCGGTGCCACTGGGGCTTTGAATTGCTTTGCCAGAGTTAACCTGGTGTTAACCTTGGGGGCAGAAGGTCAGGGAAAGTTTGCAGCCTCAGACAAGGGGGAGAGGAGCTCTGCTTGTCTGAGGTGCGTGGTGCTTGGTGCCTGTGCAGTAATAAGAGGAATGACTCCCAGATAAATTTTTCATTTCAGCTGAGAACTCTCAGCCAGTCTGTGTGCAAAAGGGAAAAGCGAGCGGTGCTTAAAAGTGCGGAATAAAAGTAAGGTCTACCCAAAAACAGAGAGGAAAAAAGGGAATTATTTCAGAGCCTCTCGCTCTCCACGTGCAATGCCCAGGTGCTGGTGTTAGCACAGAAGTGCTGCTCTACCCGTGTCCTGCTCATCTCAGCCTTGCTTCGTGTGGGCTGGGACCTGGAAGGAGATGTGCATGGTGGCCTTTCTGGGTACCAAATGAACTCTGATAACTTCCCTTTAAGATGCTTGAAGTTGTCATCTGCCCTGATAACTCCCTTCTGCACTGAGCCATGGGAGAACGTGGAGTGTAAAAGCTCAGATGTGGGCATGAAGCCTTTGTACTGCAACATAAAAGTAGCACTAATTGCACAGTTGCACCCATAGAAATGTAAAGAGGGAAAATCAGAGTGCACGCAGCAAGTACTTCATTGGAGGCTGCGTTCTTTCCATAAGGGACAGACAGATGGGGCCAATTTGATCAAACCAGGAAGCTCCGTGCCAAGCTGCAGTCATTCATCTGCTCTGAAGTATTAGGTAGCATATGGCAATGAGGCCTTTCTGATGTCTTCCTGCAGAGGCATGATGATGACAGCATCTCTGTGGTGAGAGAGATGCAATGAATCAGAGCATGCAATGGGGACGGGAGAGGCAGTGGCTGGAGGTGGCCCACAGCTCGTGTTGGGAGATAGGCAGGAGGATGCAGGGAAAAAGGGAGGATTGTGGTTTCTACAGAACAGGCTTTCATAAGATAAATACATTCTGAAGTGCTGCTGTATGAAGGTCTGTGGAGCGCGGAGATGGTTTGGAAGCTACCTTGGGCTTCATTTCCATTTGGGTTGGTTTTTTGGAATGGTACCTTTTGCTCTAAACTCTTAGCAGGCACGGTGATGGCATCTATTGTTTAATATTCCCGTTTTATTACTGAGTTCTTGTGGGCAAAGGTGGGCTTTGTGTGCTGAAATTCAAGTGTTTATTTGGGAGACTACCACCAGGAGCCCTGGTTTTAGCAGCCATCCCCATAGCACAGCTCTTCTCACCTGGCTGTAGGTGAATCACCCATTATCACTGATTTCACAGCCCTATACCCTGAGGATTTCTGCCTTACAGAAGGAGATAGTCGTGCATATCCCCTTGATTCCCCTTTCAATCCAGTGTCAAACAATGCAGCAAGTACATGAAGAAGGTCAGTTTAGAAAACGCCATTTACTTGAATGAAATGCTTAAGAAGACGATGAGTTTAATTACAGGTTCCACAGGCCACAGGTTTCACACTCATTTGAAGTTTTGTTTAGAATTTACTTCTTGCTCTTGGCTTTTTTTTAATTGTTTTTTTATGCTGGGAAAAAAAGAAAATGATAGAGAAGTAAAGATGGAAAAAATAGAGAGGAAAAGCTCTGTGGTTTTCCAAACATTGAAAGAGAAGAAAAAACAACAGAAGTTTAAAGGAGAAAAGAATGGAAAGCCGATGTCCCTCCAGAGCTGCAGAACAAAACCAAAATGACACTTTTTAAAACGAACATTCAGTATTTTGTTTCAATTTGAAAGTTTCCATTTAAAAAAAAAAAAAAAAAAAGAATCCAACCAAAGAAGTGTTTGTGGAGCCTGGGTTCCCTTGGAAACGCGCTATCATTTTTCAGGGCTAGAACTTTATGCTGTAAGCAAGTCATCGGACTGCCTGCCATTTATGAAGCGTGTTCATCAATCACCTCATCCTGCAGGTGCAGGATTTTATACGTAGCAATTAGAGGGGGGTGGCGTGGTGCCAGCCCTAATCCCTCTTGCTTTCCTCCACATCCTGCAGTCAGCATCTTCAGACAGCCCCGTGCTTACTAAGGCTCCGCAAATCATTACATCTGGGTTTTTTGATCCGGTTCCCAGGCAGCACCTCTGGTGCCTCTGTGGTATCACCTCTTTCATGCAGCCCTCTGAGTGCTCTGCTTGGGTCCCTTTGGGCTGGCTGCCTGGCAGAGCTCAGCAGCTGGCCGTGGCTGAGCTCCATTATAGAATCATATAAGCACAGAATGGCTTGGATTGGAAGGGACCTCAAGGATCACGAAGCTCCAACCCCCTGCCACATGCAGGGCCACCAACCTCCACATTTAATATTAGACCAGGCTGCCCAGCTCCCCATCCAACCTGGCCTTCAACACCTCCAGGGACAGAGCATCCACAACCGAGCTTCCCTATGTGCTGCTGTCACTTAGCGTGGCTCAATGCATCGCTCTTTTCACCTTCACAAAAGGTTACAACGCTGCAAAATGGAAAAGGGCGCCCTTTAATGGAAAACCCTTAGCCTGGTTATCTTTCTTTTTTTTTATATTTTTTTCTTTTTTCTTTTTTTTTTAGATTGGTGATATTTGTGAATGAGAACAGTTTCTTCTCTCCAAGATGCTGCTCCATCGTGCTTTTCCACACTGAAGTTTTCGCCTAGAGCCTCTGCTTCTATGCTCTCCCATTGAGCAACAGCTACTTTCTCACATGCCTCCACTGAAGTTTGCCTTTCCCACACAATGAAACCTGCTGCAACCCACCCTGGAACCACTTCCCATCCTTGAGCTTGCCATGCTCCATCCAGCACAGACATCAGTCTGGGTGTGCATGCTATCATAGAATGGTTGGAGTTGGGATCTTTTAAGGTGATCTAGTCCAACTCTCTGCAATGAACGGGTGCATCCGTGCTCAGAGCCCCAACCAGCCCAATCTTGGGTGTCTGCAGGGTGTTCAGTGGTCTGGGACCTCCCTGGAGCAGCCACATCTGATTCCTGTAGCTTCACGTGTCACGCCTGAAACAGGGTGTTGGCATCAGCATCACTGGGGGAAGAGAGGAGCAGAACTTCCAAGGTCATAGACTTGTGTCACTTGTCATTAATGTAGCAACTTCTTTGGGGCTTTAATAAGAAGTGGGATATGTACTCCCCTGGGGAGCCCGAGGTCCGCTGGTCTCTGCTCTGCAAAAGTGCCCAAATTTAAAAGGTAAAAAGAAGCCTGTTTCCAAGTGATACTGTCCCCTGAAAGTCGGTGTGCTGGGAAATAATTAGCTGTCAAGGCAAGTTGCTCGTGCCGTCTGCCCCCTGTCGCCAAATGAATTTCAGTGGGCTCAGATTTGAGGCAGAATCACCAGGGGAAGGGGAAGCTGTCCCCGGATTAGATATGACAAGCCTATATGACACAGGAATTTATTACTTAGTCCAGTTTACAGGAGGTCTGAAAGAAAATAACAACACACTTTGCTTTGTGAAATAGATACAGAGTTGGAGTGTTACCCAGGGGTTTTCAGTCTTAATAAATTCTGCGGGTGACTTGTGTGATGGACAGATTTATCTCCATCGCGCTGTTTTGTTGCTTCCAGATGAATCCTAACCAGCGTGGATATGAAACTTTTCTCCCTTTAATGCACATCAAAAACTTCACACAACCTCTACTCTGTATCATCTGGCAGCAGTAGGAGCCCCGGCTGTGGTTTTACTGGGGAAATGGCATTTTACTTCAGGGTGGAATATTAGGGCCAGACTGGATAAATGCTTTGCATTTCCTTGCGTTGTCTGGCAACACGTGTGGAGCAGCTTCCAGCCCGCTCCTCCACAGTATTAAGAGGCTTACATCAACTTCAAGCAGCAAAAGGAGTTATTAGAGGAACGTGTTAAAAAGAGGAGGGGAAAAAAAGAAGGGGGGCAAAAGAAAGCTCATAAGAAATCATCAGAGAGTATTGGGATTAATGGGAAAGTAATTCCACATGGACGTGGGAGACTCAATTTCTGTCCACTGCACTTCTTGCTTGGTTAGTGGTGTTCTGGGCCGTGGTGTCCTCCTCTAAAGTGAAATGAGATAGAAGTTGTCAGGTAAGCCCCCCTGGGCAGGGGGTGAGAGGGGCAGGGTGAGGGGCTGCTGGGCAAGCAGAGCAAGAAATGCACGGAGTGTGGGATCCTGACTGCTGGCTGCTGCTTCAGCATATGGGATTCCTTAATAACAGCAAATATCCCCCAGTGGTTTCCCCCCTCTCTGAGTCCTTCTAATTATACAAATACCAACACATTTGGAAGAAACTGTGTCGTCATATTGCATTAGCCACAAGAAGACAGATTTTTGTGTTTTTTTTGTTCTTTTTTTCCTCAGAATATCCTGTGACTGTTAATTAACCCGCCCTCCTGGCGATTCTGCAGGGATAAGTGATAGCGATAGGTTATGGATGGAGAGATGGAGTCATATGGATCTGAAAGGACTGGTTCAGCACGTTGTGGGGCAGGGCTGGGAAGGGAAACCTGAGTGCTTGCGTTGCTGCTTCCTGCTCTAGCCATGCTCTGTCTGCCTTCTCCTTGCAGAGCGGTGTGCAAGTTGGTGGAAAAGTTTTGCTAAAGGAATGATCTGAGTTGCGAGTTTTCAAAGGGTTATTGCACACACAGATTGATGGGGCAGGGAATGGACTTTAAACATTATGGCAAACGCCATAGCAGTGTCCCTTTCAAGTTAAAGCTTGAAGTAAGGGAATTTGACTGATGTATGCTTTTATCAAAGCTATTCCCTATTACGTTAGGCACAGTAGCCTACGGAAGCTAAGAAGTTAATGGGGGAAGCAGGCATTAAACAGGAAGATCAAATGCATCAGATAATAGCCAAAGGGATAAAAAAACGATACAGCACCTGAGAGTGGCAATAAATGTAAAATGCTTATCTCTCATTTCAGATGTATGATTAACTGCTTCTAAATATACTGGGAGCTGCACAATGAAAAGGAAAGACGTGGATGAGCTATAATGTGGTCAGAATGCTTCAGGAACTCTGACCAAAGAGCACATAAAAGCCTTCTGGGCCTCTTCCCACTGAGGATATGCTCTGTCTCTACGAGGGCAAACATAAAGATTCAGGGATTTATAAATTCATATATATATATTGCTGTAAGAAAAGAGTCAGATGCACAATTGAGGAACAGAAGAGCACTGTAGGGAAAGTTACTGGGTTGGTGAGAATGGCATATGGGGAGTAGGGCAACGGTAAAATGCTATTTGATGTCCCAGAAGGGAAATGGGGTGTGCTTCCTTTAGTTCCTGAAAATGCCCATTGTAGATTGAAGATCAGGGACATTTTTCCAATCTTGTGTCTCTGAAGAACTCTTACCTCTTTTGCTGGTGTATTTGCAAATTTTGCTTTGCATGGGAATGCTCTCCCACTCCCTGCTGGAACACTGGGTTCCAGATGCGAAACATCTTTTGGAAATACTTTCAATTCAGCACTTCAACTCATTGCAGAGGAAGACTTTGATGTTTGCATTTCTATGAGCAGTAATGCTTTGCCCCACTGGAACTTCTCATGCCAGGGCACCAGAGAACTTTGCAAAAACAATTCATTCAGTTTTCTGACGTAGCTCAAAGCCCTGTTTCATGCAAAGGACCAAGAGCCCAGAGGGTTTGGTCTTCTGCCTGCCTGTGTGCATTGTCTTACATAGGGCGAACTGTCAGGACCTCAACAGCTGAAATCTTGTCCTGCTCTGGGTTTGATCTGTGAACTGGTTTGCTTGTCTCCTATAGTGCAAAAGTGCTTCGGGGCAGTGTGACATGATCCTCTTTAGTGGCCACTTTATGATTTTACAGTAGTGCTAAGGAGCCTTGAATTCACTGGGAACCTGGAAAGTGGTTGTCAGCAAACCCTTCCACCTATTTCTCCACACTCCCCATCCCTGTGTGGCTCTGCTCCACAAGTGGGTGGGCACCAAACCCCTGGCTGCAGACAGAAACCCAGGTTTGGAAACGTCAGAGCTGGTGGGGTTGGGATATCAGCCTGATTCCCCTTCCACAGCTGCTCATCCCAGCAGGTGGTTTTGCAGAGATGGAGTATGCAACCATGGAGGAGGTGATGGGGCATCATTCATCTGAAGGAGTTTAAACCAGGTGAAGAAATGAGGTTAGACACTGGCTTTCTGTTAGGAAGGGATTGCATGGGGGGGATGGAAGAGTCTGCACTGGAGGTTTTTGGAAGATCAGATCAACCATTGTTGAGTGCTTTGTGTTGATTTGTGCTGCAGGACCTTTTCTTCTGGCTTTGTTTTCCGTGCTGGCCCAATATATGAAAAAATAAATCCCTGCAATCAAGGCAGTGATTAGGTGCATTAGGATGATTGCATTGGAGCAGAGCCAGCCTGGCTTGGGTTTTTCACCCAGTAAAGCTTGGGCTGCTCCTGTTGGCAGCAGGGTAATGCCACCGATTTTGCATGGATGTGTTGCTCAGAGGGAGGCCTGAATAGGTGTTAATGAATGCTAAGGGAGTGAAATGATACATGATAGCTGTAATGGCTGGAAGAGTGGGAAGCTATTAGGGACTGCTGAGAGAGCTATGATATGGTGAGATGGAGATGGATTGCACAGAGATGTAAAAATAGCATAAACTGGAAATTCCGATTTTCTGCAGCAATCCCAGTGTGCAGCTCTGGTCTTCACTCCTGCAGCTCATCTGACATTGCCAGCACCATGAATTAGAGGCAGAAATCTGAGTCATGGCTTTTTTTTTTTTCTCCCCGCTTAATTTTTCCCCCATCTCTTACAATTTCAAGTCAGATCATTCTTCCAGTCCTCATCATGAAAGCTGAATGCATCAATCTCTGCCTGCTTCACCAGTTTGCACGTTGGCAATGCCAGGAGCATCCAAGTCAGACACGTTCACTGTTCATGAGCACTATGGCGTGGTAACAGATCTGTTGGCTTCACCAGGAAATATGATGGGGCACAGATATTGCTGAAATACCTGCGTACTTGCTGGTTTCCATGTGGATGTGCACCATCTTTGGCACTGCCAGAGTGTGGAGGTGCTCCCACCACATTTCCTAACTTCTCTGTTGCAGCTCTGGCTGTGCCTTTGCACACGTGTGGATGGGATGCTGGAGAAGGAGCAGGAATGGAAAGCTGGAAATGTGGGAAAGCTCTCAGGGATGTGCTCACAACAGGACGGAATTGCAGGTGCCAACTTCAGAAGTGGCACTGAAGTTGATGGAAAATACCTCAAATGCTGAATACAAGCATTAATGTTATTAATATCTAAAATATTATTAAAAATGATATAAACAAATTTGGACATCTACTGCTTATTCAGAATAAGAGAGCAATAGCTTTTTCCCCCTAATTCTCTATGTTTTGAAGATTTTAAGTTCCATCTCCAACCACCAGCATGCCCACCAACCCAGGTATTCCTTCCCATCTTCCTTTACTTCTCCCATCACCCCTTTTTCCTGTGGATAAGACTAGGTAGTCTGGGGGAGGCAGATGAAGTGGCAATCAATTAAAAGCCCAACAAAGTGCCTTTGTGCCCTGTTTTGCAGCTGTAATGAATGGCTGTCTTGTCAAAAAGGTTTCTACTGTATTAAGAAAGCATTCTACCTTAGCCTGTTGTGATCCTGCTTGCAAAAGTC
Organism: Tragopan temminckii; assembly: GCA_028571105.1. Lineage (NCBI taxonomy): Eukaryota > Metazoa > Chordata > Aves > Galliformes > Phasianidae > Tragopan > Tragopan temminckii. The sequence continues at coordinate 1,979,328 of JAOWBP010004377.1, forward strand.
TCATTACTGTGCCAGCAATAATAGTGTCTAATTAAGCAGAATAAAGAGAGATGAAGCGTAATGGCTACAGGATAGAGAAGTTATTTGTCAGAAGGAGGTAATAAATTACTGAGCCCTGCATTCTGGTATGCTGGAAAAGAAGTAGCCAGAAAGAGCCGACGCTGGAAACTTGTTTTTCTTTTTGATAAATTGACCGGCTCAGGGTAGTATTTATTTGTGTATTGCTTCAACAGACTTTTTTTCCCCACTCAGTGCACAGAGCAGAACCTCAGACATTGGGTGGAAGCAGTGCAGTGATAGGATCAGGTGGTCATTCCATGGGGCAATGTAATCACTGCTGCCTGGTGGGGAGCAGGGAGGAGCTGGTGGGAGCTCCACCACCCAGCACCATTCCTGGGAGCCCTGGGCTGTGTTTTAGGTCCCACACATTGCTGGGCTGTGGCCTGGGAAGAGCTCTGTCAGCTGTGTCCCATGGGGGAGAGGTGCATGAATGCCATTGGGGTTGAGCCCCGAGTCCCTGGCTGAGGATAATGCAAAACTCCCAACAAAATGAGGTGGTTGGAGCCATTCTGAGATAAAACCTGCCTGTCATTCTGTTGCATGAACCCATATTCCAATTTTTATCTGCGGAGCGCGATGCTCTTTTATCCAGTTTGCTGTTTGAAGGGATTTGAGCAGAATAGATAATCCTAACTTTGAACATAAATCACCGGGCTGCGCGGCTGATAGATGCTTTGCACTTTCTTATGATAATGGCTGATTGGAGGCTGGGAGGGAAAATGCCAAGGGCTTATCTCTGTAGAGCAGCATTTGGGGGCGCGGATGGCTGAGCGAGGGGAGGGAGAGGCATGAGGTGGGGCTGTTTGTGTTTATTTATCTGCTTGCTTGGTTTGAATATCTGAACTCGAGCAGAGATGCTCCAGGATATTACTGGGAATGTGGGCAGCCGGGCTTTGCAAAGGCACTGTGTTACAAGGGGAGGGCAAACGTCCTATGTGGGGTCTGATGCAGTGGAGTCCATTGGGTACATGGGTCTGGGCTTGGTTCTTCTGGAGTCTGAGATTCCCCTTCCAGAGGCTTGGGGATGCCAGAGAGCCAATAAGTAGCATCCACGACTTGTTAATATTTTACTAAGAATAGTGCGTTTTTTGCTTTTTTTTTTTTTTTTTTAAGAATATAGCTCCTGTTATTTCCTTATTGCCCATGGTACAGATGATAGCTC